>OZ005654.1:97265251-97764258 GCA_963930645.1 Salticus scenicus
TACCAACATATTTTTAAAATGCAATATAAAATTACTTATGGTCAAATCACAATTCATTGTTATTAAATTTTAAGGAACTGATTAATGTTGATATGCATCTAGGTTATTTCACTGAAATGCCAAGAGTATGCGCATTTATGAATGTAGAAGGTTGTAGAAATTTTTATCACACTATGCAGCCAAAAAAAAAATATATATATGTATATAAATAAAAATGAAATAAAAATAAAAATAAAATAAAATAAATAAATAAATAAAATAAAATAAAATAAATAAATAATTAAATAAATAAGAAAATTATTATTGAGTACGGACACTTCATCGAATTTAATTTTCTTGGGGATAATATTTACCGCCTATATCGTAGCAATACATTTTTGAACCAGATGCATGCCTAATAGTGTTTACTTGTTATGTTGAAAATACCTTTAATCACTGAATGAAGCGTATATTATTATTTATTTATTTGTTTGTTTGTTTGTTTGCTTGTTCCTTTTCTAATCAAATTTTCAAATTATAAACAAACATTTTACATAAAAATATTTTAAATTGTTAAAAGTCATAATTTGGCAAATCAGTACCCCCCCCCCCGCCCCTTTCTTTAGCCTAATGTGACTATATGTCCTCGAATTTCGATAAAAGTTCATATTTTGAAATGATGTTCCTTAAGTTTTCAAAAATTTCAGCAAGTAAATTTCAGCAATTATTGTAATTTTAACCTTTTAGAAACTCATTTTTTAACATAAGTTATACTCTGTAAATGTGTAGTTGTAACGTTTTTTAATGACGTCTTCGAATTTTCGACGAGGACAACAACTGGTCACCCTATTTATCCTGAACCTGATGCTTTTTAGTCCAGAAAGAGAGATAATTATTATTATGTAAAAACAAATTATAGGAAAACAATCTGAAATCATTTTTATGATACTTTAGAGCAAGAAAGAAAACTAAAAATACAGTAAAATTGAACAAAGAAACAATATAATTATAGAATATATACTAAATTTAATTGTGCTGAACAAACAACTAATAGTTAAACTATATTCTTTGTTAGATAGATTGCCACTACAGTATGTTTAAAGGCGGATACCACCCAGATCTCTTTTTAAAACTAAGGAATCTCTCTCTCTCTCTCTTTTTTTTTTTTTTTAATGATAAAATTTTTTTAAAGTTTTAGATTTTCCGTATTTTAAGGGTTCATTCGTACAAAATTCTTTGAAGTAATTTTTTTTTAATTTAGTTGCCTGGGTGTAAGTTTTCTCAGACAGAAAACAGCCGATTTATTCTTCTTATTATTATTTTAAGTTATAAAATGTTTGGTATAGCAATTCTTATATTTCTTTAAAATATAAATAAATGAATGACTAAAAATAGAAAACATTTTAATTTAGTTCTTTATTTATTTTATTTTTTTTAAGTATCTTTTTATAATTTTGATAATATAGAAAACATATGACAATACAGTGTAGCATAGAAAACATAATGTAAAAATTTTTACAAAATATTTTTATGCTGTTCTGTATCTAATTCTATGCAGTACCTAATAGGTATAGTTATGGAAAACTATATATGATTGAATATTTCATGTTCTTAAGCTGTATATGAGGAACAAAGAAACAAAAGAAAAATGAAATAAATAAAACTCTGTAAAAGTTCAGTTTCTCTGCCAGTAAGGCATGAATTTATAAAAATTACACATGAAAGGGAAAGGTGTAAAAAAGAAAAAATATGTAATAATAAGATACCAAACTCTCATAATACTTAAACTGTTCTGAAATCAGAGAAAAATTCTCAGAAATTATACTTTTACAGTAATTGTTTTTTAATAAAATTTGCAGCAAAGTTTTGCTGTGGAATTAACAAGGGAAAATGCCATAAAATTTACAAAATGACACAAAATCTTAGAAAAATAAATAAATAAACAAAATAACATCAAAAAGTTATATAAAGTCTACAAGTGTCAAAATAAATATGAATAAAACACTAAATATAATGAAACACTGATTTATTTGTTAAAAATATATAAAAGTTAAAATATTAACATATGTTTCGATACCACAAGGTATATTTTTCAAGACTGTTTCAACTATCACACAATCTTCGATTTTATACATTTTCATTTCTCCTTTCAGCGCCATCTACGGATTCTTGTGAAAATTCGTTTTTTTTTTTTTTTTTTTTTTTTTGTCTGCTGTATTTCTAAAGTAGCTTTAACCATATTTTCGGCAAATTTATATAATATTTTATTGCACAATATTTTTTGCAAATGCAAATTTCCATTATTTTTCATATGATAACCGGATTTATTTTTCTGTCTAAGTTTCATTATCCAGCTATCATAAGAGAAACAATATAAATTTTTACCATAAAGTGCAGTGAAACATCATAAATTTTCTAAAAATATAGTTATATCTACTGCAGGTATACTATAAAGAAAAACTGAATTTGCCTGATAATCCACAGATGCCAAAAAATAAAAATGCATAAAAAGTCAAAGATAATGTTATAATAGAGGTATCGAAGCATATATTAATGTTTTAACTTTTAAATTGCACTTTTAGCAAATAAAACAAAGTATCTGCAAATGTGCTATAACAATTACACTTCTGCTCAAAAGTTTAGCAAGATTTGCAAACGATCAGTTTTTTTCAATTTAAAAATTTATCTCTCGATGAAATGTTTTCAAACATTGAGTATTTAAAGAACTAAGTCTTCCTCATGTTTTTCAGTGAAGATAGGTTTATGACAGCATTTAAGAGGCCGGTAATAAAATGACAAAAAACAATAATGTTTGTGATTACCCTGTATCGTTAAAAGAACGAAATGAACTGCAACTTTAGGATATGTTAATATAGACCCAGTTCAATGTGTGGATGAATTTGTGTGACGATAGTATGTTAAATAACACAGATATAAGCATTTATTTTAAAGCTCAAAGAAAGAAAAAATCAACATGTTTTTTTATTTATACTTTACAGAGTTTTTAACGCAAATTATTTCCACTTTCAGATAACTTGGATAAACACTTTTAAAACAATATACAGTAATCGGATTTTAAATATCTTTAATACTCATGAAATTTGAGTATTTTTATGAAAAATGCTTTCACTGCGCGTCTGAGACTTAAAAAAAAAAAAAAATGCATAGGTTGAAAGCTAGATATATTGAGCAACATTTGTCAAAAGGACATTTGAATAGAGTAAATATTAAGCAAATTATACTGAAAAAACAAACGAGCCAGATTTTAGATATTTTTCAAGAGTTGAAATTTCTTAAGTGGTTCTTCACCTGCCGCATAATTAATTTGAAGATTCAATTATTTCAGCTACGCTGAATGTACATTTTTGTGAAAAATCCCTTATAAGCTTGTAACTCTAGCATCTTTATGTTTATTTACTAAGATTTGTAAGATGATAAAGGGTTTTTCACAAAATAGAGCTTTTGCTAAGTGGACAAAATAATTGGATCTTTACATTAATTACGCGGCATGTGAAAATCGCTTAAGAAATTCAAACTCTAGGAAAATATCTAAAATCTAGCTCATTCTTTTTCATATAATTTACTAAATTTTTACTCAATTCAAATGCACTTTTGACAAAAGTTGCCCAATATATCTAGCTTTCAACCTATGCAATAAAACTTTTTTTTAAATCTTTCCCACATGCGTAGTGAAAACGTTTTTCATAAAAATGCTCATATTTCCCGAGATATTAATTTTTTTTTTATTCCGATTGCAGTATATTATTTTAAAAATGTTTTTCCTACTTATCTGAAAGTGGAAATAATTTGCGTTAAAAACTCTATATTATAAATGAAAAATATGTTGATTTTTTTTTTTTCTTTTTTAGCTTTAAAATAAATACTTATATCTGTGTTATTTAACATACTATCGTCACACAAGTTCATCTACAAATTGAATTGGATCTACATTAACATATTCTAAAGTTACGGTTCATTTCGCTTGCTTAATGATACACGGTGATCACAAACATTATTGACTTTTCTCAATTTGTTACCGGCCCCCTAAATGTTGTCTTAAACCAATCTTCACTGAAAAACACGAGGAAGGCCCATTTCTTTAAATAACCAAAGTCTGAAAACATTTCAACGAGAGATAAGTTTTTAAATGGAAAAAAAACTGATCGTTTGCAAATCTTGCTAAGCTTTTGAGCAGGAGTGTAAAATCCAAAACTGCTGTAAAAAGCAGCAGAAAAAGCAGTAAAAAGTATAATTTTACTGTAAATGCTAAAATACAAATCAACTGTAGAACAAATAGCAGAAAATGCTGTAAAATTGACAAATGTGCAGTAAAAGCTAAAATACAAAATTGCTGTGAAAAAACAGCAAAAAATGCTGTATAATTTACAAAAGAACTGTAAAAGTTGAAATAAAAAATTGCTGTAAAAAAACAGCACAAATTACTGTAAAATTGACAAAGCTGCTGTTTCTTTGGAAAAACGCAATTGCTGTATATTAACAGCAAAATATGCTGGCACCCATATTGCCAGCATTTTTTGCTGTAATTTTACTGTGGTTTTTTTTACAGTGTAGTACGTTTAAAGTCGTGTGGTTATACCAGTACATAATATATACATGTGACAGTTATTCTGCATTTCTTCAAGTAAAACATTTGCAATAATATTATATTGAATATTGGATTTTTCTTTTTCAATATCTCAGTTGGCCGCATACACACTTTGTTTGTTAATTTCAACTTCTGTATACATACTTTGTTTGTTAATTTCAACATAAACAAAATAATTTATTGAAAATGTTTCAAATTTTGTGCTTTAATTTAGTACATATTTATTGCTAGAATGTATTATTGAGCAGTTAGTTTCTGTGCTATATAATTCGCTACATAAGTTTTCACCAATTAAATATTATGGAAAATTAAACTAAATTTCTATCAATTTAATTTTTGAAAAGTATACATTTTGTGCACAAAAATCTAGCATTGAAAACATCTAATATTTATTTTTTCTATCTATTTTTTAACAATGAATGAAAAAATAAATTGTACTCGCAAGTACTAACATTGAACTTGACAAGATATACATTTTTTTTTCTTCTATGGAAAGCTTATTTTTTTTTTTCCCCAGGTAGCGGAAAAAGGGAAACACAAAACTTTAATAACGTTTTGAAATCAAAAAACGGGGATGAAACACATCAAACACGCATCTTTTAGAGCAAAAAATATTTCAGATTCCATTCATCTTCCATTCAAATATTAGTGTGTAAAATCACAATGATATCAAAACACCCGTCAACTTCAAAATATAAAGCTTTAAAGAAAGATCTGTTTTATTTTTATTGCTTGCAAGCTGTTTTTATCAAATTTCAGATACTTTTTTTAAAATATGTGATATTTGAAATACAAGTAGCAAATTTCCACATGATATCAACATTACAAAAAGGTAAAAGTTGAATCTCGCATAGATTATTAAACATGCGCGTGAAACACATTTTTGATAATTTGAATCTAATAATTATTATACAGTTTAAAATTAATATATATATATATTTTTTTTTTCATTACAGTTATTTTACTGGAATAAAAATGCGTGCACCTGAAATATATTTTGGTATTTTAAAACTTATAATTTTTTATATAGTTTTAAAAGAATTAACAATGCTCTCTTTTATGAATGATTCGAACTATTTTGAGTGACATTTTAAATATATTTTACTAAATAATACACCCTTTAATGTATTTAAATTTGCTGCACAAGTTTTTATAAATAAGAAAAACAAAGACTAAAACGAATTTATGTTTCTTTTATTAACTCTTTGTTGTTGTCGTGTATGACAAAGTGCAGAAGTGATAAAAGTCATAATGGATGGTTGCCAGAGCCCTGAGGGGTTGGACTTCTATGTGTTGATCCAGGGGAGGTATTTTATTTCCCTCCTACCAATCAAAGGACCTCCCTCTTTACTTACACTATATACGCTGTTTTAATGTGGAATAATTTTTAAATGTAAGCTTCTCAGTTTCAAATGTAAAGTAATTTTTAAATTGTATATCTTAACAAATAAAAATCAATGTTGTATTATTTTATATATTTTAAACGTAATAAAATTCTGATTCATAAAACAATGGTACTTTTCAGGTGATTTTTAGAAATTATAAAATAGGTATGTTCTATACTTTAAAATATCAACTGCTCCAATATTATCGACAATCGTGAATCGAAAATGTCGAAAGATATCTAACATCTTGATTGACTGGATGTGTAATCTTTTCTTTTATCGCATTTTACTTTTAAATCAGTTTTTAACAGAAATGTTTAATTTTAGTTTCAATTTCACTTTGAAGAACGATTAAGGCATCCAACAAAGCGGACACTAAAAATAAAAATAAAAATTTCATTAATATATTATATTTATGTATACCTTAATTCTTTAAACAATGCTATTCTTTCTTTGTAAATAAAAAAAATTGCATAAGAGTATTTACTGAATTTTATTATGATTTTCAGCTTAAATTTAAAAAATGTAGTGAATTTATATTATTTTAATAATTATTAATCCTATGGGTTATGAAGTACTGAATATTGCGTTGTTTTTGTTTATTTTTATAATTTTATCTTAAGTTTTAATATCTTATTATCAAAAGTTTTTTTATAAAAAAGTCAGCAATTTTTAAGTCAGCATTTTTTATTTTTATTTTTTTTTTTTTTTTTTTTTTGTATTAATTTAATTTTACAAACTCAACAAAGAGAATTATCTTAATTTGCACATTCCATGACAAAATATGCCGCTGAAAAGACGTTAGTAGATTTAGTTAGTTCACGTTCAGCTTTGAAGAAAGTATGAGAGAAAAGAGCTCTTGTAAGAGTTGATAGTTAATGTGATGTAGAATTTCTGATTTCAAAAATTCATATTTATGACAAGTTTAATTGATAGCATACCCTTTATCATTGCCAAAACATCAATTGAAGTAATTTTATAACCACGAAGATCTGAAGCAGGAATATTCTTTATAAATAAACAATTTTTTTTTTCCTGATTATTTTCTGAGTACAATATAAAACATTGCGTTGGTTTTTACAGCGAAACATTCTGGAACTCATTTTTGCCAGTACATTCTGCTGTTAAATAAAATTATATACAGCAGAAATTTCTGCAAAGAGACATTCTTTTACAGGTGTTTCTGCTTTAATTTAACAAAAGAATATTTTGATACCAATATTTCTCAGAGTATCCTGCGGTAAAAAACTGCGTAATTTTTTACAGTATGGTTCATCCCGAACAAACGGATTTTTCGACAATAGTTTGTTACAATTATTTTAATATAGTTAGAATTTTTTTTAAAACCTCTAAAATTCATTTTTGATAGAATTTTTATGCGAGAAGTGCCGAGCTGGTTATCAGCCAAAGTAGCTCGGTGGTTAGAGCATCTACGCGTTAAGCGGAATGTCCGGGGTACGATTCCTGTCACATGATCTTGAACTGGGATTAAAAATTGCAAATTTCAAAATTCTTCAAATTTTCTTTGTCGCACACAAAACTTACTATACAGTTACAGTTCAAATTTCATTGATTTACGTCAATAAACAAAAAAATTTACATTTTAATTGCAAATTAAATTTTATTCTAACACGCGTAATAGTGTATCTCTCGAAAGAGGATTCCAGTTTCTATAGCAAGGAATACACCTAAGGTAAAAATATTTATTTTTCTTTTTGCTTCACTTCCATTAACCGACTACCGTAGGTAATGGAATTCGAGATTTCACCTGATTTACATGCTTTAAGGTGTCCTGATTAGGTTTTCTTTTGTATCTCAGCTACTAATTAAAATAATTTCATAAATAATACATCATTTGAAAGCTTTGTTGATTTGGAATTGAACAGTAGATTATGAAAATTTCTACCGCCAGATTGCGCTGTAACATTTTAAAAATTCAATATTTCAAATTCTAACCATGATTAAATTATTTTTCATACATCGTTCGAAAGAAATTTTAAAGTACGTTTATATTATCGAAAGTGGAATTTGAGATTTCACCTGATTTAAACATTTTAAGGTGTCCTGATTAGGTTTTCCTTTGTATCTGAGCTACTAATTAAAATAACTTCATAAGTAATACAGCATTTGAAAGCTTTGTTGATTTGGAATTGAACAGTAGATTACAGAAATTTCTACCGCCAGAAGGCGATGTAATATTTTAAAATTTCAATATTTTAAATTCTAATTATGATTAAATTATTTTTAATACAGCATTCGAAAGATATTTTAAAGTACTTTTATATTATCGAAAGTGGAATTCAAGATTTAACTTGATTTACATGTTTTAAGGTGTCCTGATTAGGTTTTCTTTTGTATCTCAGAATTTTGAAAGATCGTAACACGGTGAGCGACAGGCTGCTTCAGATATTGAAACGGGAAGAGGGCGCCTTAGGCGCTTCCGAACGGGAATTTACTGCGATTAAATTTTTCAATAAAGTTATTTTCGCTGTATGTCAATCCTGAAACGGGGAAAAGGCACCTCAAGCGCCACCGAGCGGGTGTTTCGTAAATTCGGACTTTTCAAAGATCGCAAACCAGCTGGTCGACGAAGGCGGCTAGTAATTATTAAAATAATAATAATAATATTCGGGAATTATATACCCAAACCTCTTCCGTAATATTTCTTCTCATATGTACAAAAATGTACAACATAATTTCTGAAAATAAACTAACAATGTTTTTAACATTATTACAAAATATTTAGCTCTTTAATGTATTTTTATTATTATTATTATTTATTTATTTATTTATTTATTGACAGAAATTTTTACTCTCTTTTTGACCATTTTTGAAATGTTTAAATCAACCATGCGTTAACTTTTATGTGAACGTAAATTTTCAGAAAAAGTTCCTACGTTTCCAAAATAATAATAATAATTTAAAAAAAAAAAAAAAACCTCATAATATTTACCATTTTCGGCATCTAAAATAATAATGCAGGAGAAAAACCATCTTTTTCTGATATAGTCGAAAATATATATCTCAAAAAAAAAAAAAAAAAAAAAAAAAAAAAAACATTTTACGTGTGAAACACGTATTAGAGCACTTTTATTTCTGTATGTCGAAGATTAAATTACCCAGAAGTTCGAAGAAAAATTGAAAAATCACAGAACGTGATAAGAAATATTTAAGAAATAAATTCCATTTCTAAGCATTTTTTAAAAAAAAAAAAAAAAAAAAAAAGTAAAAGTTTCTCACTTCGCCAAGTATATATTATCTTTAATATGTATTCATAAAGAAAATTATTTTGAACGAACTGACGTTCATTTATAGATTTTGTTTGTATATTTTATGTTAAGTTTTCTTAAAAACGCTCACTTCATATTTTATTTGATAGTCACATAAATATAGATAGATAAAAAAAAAAAGTAAGAAAAAGAAAGTAAACAATCTTTTCAGAACAAAAAAAAAAAAAAAAAAAAAAAAAAATTGTTTTTTGTTCATCTAAATATTAAGTTTACAACGTTGGTTATTTATATTTCATGTCACGTGCTCGAAAATTAGTTAAAGAACAGAAATATTCCCTCTGTAATTCTGGTACAAAAGAATATGTTACTATTTTTTCGTCGGCTAGAATTTTACTTTTCTTATTTGCTTCTGCTTACCACAACCTTAATTAGTGATCCATAAAATAAAAAGTAACCTCGAAATTGATAATTTCACTTGTACTAAAGATGTCTGAAGAAGCACGTAGTTTTAAATGGTTTTCTCAAAACGAAACAGATGAAAATTTCTTTAAAATTTCACAAATGCTTTGGGTGATGTATTAATAATGTAAACAGTACAACAAACAATCTCTCTATATATAAATGGCTAAGACATTTTTGAGTCTGTTTGTCTGTGTGTTGACGCAAGTTGCCACCACATTTTCATACTTTAGTTAATTAAAAAAAAATCTAATTGTCCGATCGATAAATTAATTAAACCGACGGATTCAGAAAAAGTGCCCCTTTCATTTGGTACATTATCTGTAACGAAATTTTGATTACATTTTTTAAAATTAATTTAAAATGTGAAAATAATAACTTGGTAAAAGCTTTAAAAATGGACATTTAAATTTTTAATTGTTGCCAAAAAAAAAAAAAAAACTTTTTTTTTTTTCAACATAAAGTGAAATATGCTTTCAGTCGAAAATATATACATATGTATATGAAATATTGAATTTGCTCCTGCACATGAAAAAATGAAAATATGAAAATGGAGTAAAAAAAAGTAAATAAAATAATATTCCTCAATTTTAGATTTTTTCCCCCTTTTGTTAAATAGTATGTTTTTGGCACGGATGAATCGCGCTTGGCGTGAAAGCTAATTCAGCATTACATTAAAGAGCTTTACTTAATGATAATCCTGGGTAATTTTTTTAATTTTGATGCTGAAATAGATCGGACATTTTTCGCCAAGGACTCCACTTTCGTAAAAGCCACTTTAAGCCAAGTAGTGCATAAAAAATATAAACAAATTATAAAATATTCAGAAACAGGCAAGAAAGGAAAGGAAAACGAAAAGAAAAGAGAGAAACAAAAAAAAATAATAACATAAATTATGTATTTTTCTCTAAAGTGACGATAAAAATTCAAAAGTCGCCAAGGGGAGCTACATTAAGGCTGTACCATGATCAGGTTTAGATATTTCATTACTTTATTATTTATTTTTCTATATACAAACTACTATTAACTAACTCATCTACTATTATAACCATAAAAATTAATTGTCTCATGCAATAGACGTAGCCGATCATAGCACATTATAATATTATATTTGGTGTGAAATTGTTGTCATTTTATGGTTGATCGAATAAATCAAATAAATATAGAAAATAACGTGAAAGAAAATAATATGTGCACCCCGTATAGTGTTGTTCATATGTAACTGGGATTCAACTATAAAATGGCTTCTTCAATTTTTTCGATACTGTCCGTTTCGAAACTGACATCTGATAAGCACTCAAATGGAAGCCCACTGGTAAGCTATTGTCACAGGCAATAGGGGCAGACACCCGAGAGTCCGAGAATGATTGGTCGCTGCCGAAGGCAGTGGGGAACCAAAGCGGGCTTTAAAGGAATTTCATGATTTCATTAAATTTTATTTTTGTTTGTAAAGCGATGTAGAAAAGAATTTCCTTTAAATATAGTGACCAGCAAAGCGAGAAAAGTCTTCGTTGAACCTTCATTGATTTCATGAATTAAAAAATGGTTTCGTCAACAAACTTTGATCTATTGGCACGCAGGCAGCATCAGGCCGAGTTTTGTACATTTCGAGTTTGATTTTGAAATTTTTCCTGCAATTGGAATTCGGTTCGTTCCCGAACCGATGCTTTGCTAGTATTAAGATAAAACAGATTTTCGTTTTTATTGGAATTTTTCATTTATTGTTAAGGCAGAATGACTAATTTTCGTATGTTGAAAAAAATATGTACTCTCCAAAATAGGCTAACATTTAATTTTCTCAACAATGTATTTAATACCAAATGAAAATACTGAAAATAGATGCTTGAAAATATTTAAAAAATTATTTTATCAGAAAATTAAATTATAATCTAATTTAAAAAAAAAAAAATACTTCCATGGTCACCTAATTCTTGAAAAATTGTAGAGGAAATATTACATAACTAATTGTATTTAAATTAAATATTAGAATTCAAATCTAACTCTAAACTTTTCGAAAGGATTTTACATCTTGATGTGCAAATTAATTGAGAATCACATCGGCAGAAATTCACAAAACTTAAAGTCTATCTATTGTTTCATACATTTTGCCGAAAAGTCGCATGTTTCCTTGATTTCCATTGGGTCTTTTGAAAAAATTCACTTGATAGTCTGAGTGCCTGTCGATAAATCATTTTGAACCAATTTTTTCCGATGTCTTCCTTTAACAATGAAGAGCATCTTATATTGCTTTACAGTAGAGTGACCATACTTTTTTCATTGAATTCGAGGACAAATATGGCGGTGTCCTCGAACTTCGTGGACAAAAAATAATTAAATCATTAAATCATCTTAAACTGTAAAACTTTAGTAATTTTTATGTATAAAGCACCTAAAAGAACTTATTTCAGCTTATTTATTATACATATAATAAATTATTATAATAAAACATTAATAACTTTATAACCGGCGTCCCCAAATGTGTTGGGGACGAAAGTTGTTTTTGGGGGCTGTCCTAGAGATTCGAGGACATATGGTCAGCCTACTTTACAGAATAACTCAATCAAGTGCTTTCCAGGTTAGTAGCATGATCTTGTTATAAGAGGAGGTACTCTGAGCATTGACTTTTAGGATCAAAAGAGATGTCATTGGAATTATCATCCCTTGTATGTCGTGCTTTAAAAACTAATGCTAAGTCGAACAATCCACTAATTCAAAAAAATCTACAGCATTTTCAGCTAATATGATCTGTAAAGTATGTGCATCAGGCCAGCAAAAATCTATCCACACGTGTCACAATTTCATTAGCATGATGTTAAAATAAAAAGATCTAAGAGTATAAAAAACAAAATTCTTAAATAAAATTAGTTTATTCAAATCAAGTTCAAACTCCATTGCAATTTATAAGAATAAGTACCAGGTAACCGAGTTTACTTGCTCTCATTGTAATAATCATTCGTAGTGTAAATACAGTAATTTATTTTTTGGAGAGCACATATTTCTTCGGAGAGTGATTTATTAGTAAAAGCTAATTTTCCTATAAGTAAAGAAAATTCAATTCGAGTTATCATCTCAAACCCCTAACTAATTTTTTTATTAGAATCGTTTAAGCAATTTCCTAAAAAAACAAGTTTTTGCTATATTATGTTTCAGGCAAAGTACAAGTTACCCATAATCGTGGTTCAGATTAGGGTGAGTTTTGCTGGGAACATACATGGTTAAATTTTGTCATATTTCAAGTAATATAACGTTATTAAATTCTACTTACAATAATTTTTTCAAATGCCTCTGAATTGTTTTGAGTGACTCTGTAAATAACCTCTAAACGTACACATTATTTTTAAAGAAAAATCTCATTAAAATATTTCATCACACATATAAATTAAGCTGTATTTAAAGAAAAATACGGCAAAAAATACACTTTAGTATTTTATAACGTATCCCCTTTCTTTTTTCCCGTTCTCTTCTAGAAATGTAAAGTTAAATCTATATAAATTTACAAAACCCTTTCCAAACACTTTGAAACTAGAAAAAGCAAATATATATATATATATATATATATATATGTATGTATTAAAGATTAAATAACTAATGAAATAGAATATTTTAAATATATAACTGCTTTTTAAAAAAAAATGTTATTAAATTGTTCTGTTCAAATTAACAATAAAACTTAAAATATGTTTCGATATTTATAAAAAATTAATTAGTATTTTGAATGTCACGATTACAGATAAGTTCAATACTATTGAACAAGAATTGACGGCAATTCCTATCAATTACTGTCGCTTACATTTTTGAGCAAAAGTACGTGAAATATCGGCATTTTGTCTCACTGAACATTTGTTAAATTTTACAAATTCTTGAGTGTTCCAAAATATTTAGATAGATGAATGAGCCTTTGGTATTAAAAAAGAAAAAATCTAGTTGTAAAATTAATTATTAAACAAAAAAGAAAGAAAGAAAGTTTAATTTAAAAGTATCTAGGACTGCATAATAGTCTGTGTTGTTAACTGAGTAGAGATCTTCTAGTTTCACAATTTGTAGCTTGGAAGAACTGACCAAGATATAGGACTAATGTCCAATCTGAAGATACAGATGGTGCAGAGTAATGCTTTGCACGCCTTGAATTACGAACCAACACGAATGGGCTAACACCAAGACGCATTGGACAGCGTGGTGTGATTTGGCAACTCCTCTTTGATATTTCATAATTACAATGACCTTTAGTTTCTGATGGCTCCAGAATACTCCTGCTAATATCATTAGCCAATATATATATATATATCGATTGACATCTGCAGGTCTAAATCAGTGAATCTATGTTTTACATAAATGAGAAATATCAAAAACATTTAAAAACATTTGAATTTCTTTTTTTTTTTTTTTTTTTTTTTTTTTTTTTTTTTTTACATCTAAGTTAAGATTCATAATATTAAATCAAAATATTATTATATACAGTGGTGTCTTTAGCCGAATATTAACACAGTATTAAGGTCATAAAAATTCTATCTCTCACTAATACTTTACAAAAAAGCACAAAATAAAACCATTAACAGCCTTTTAATTACAAGTAAAAGCAAATTCTCAAAGGTTAAATATAATTCTTAAATATTATTTATCAATAGTCTCTGTACAAAAGATGTTAAATATATTTTTTAGGTTTTAATTATTGCTTTAAAGAAATGAAAAACCCATTTCCCAATTCATTCCTCAGTACAGAGTTCAAATGGGAAATTTCTTAATCTTTTTTAAGCTACAACGCAAAGTATCACAAATGTATGAAATAAAAGAAAAAAATACATATATCAAAATAATTAGGGAATTTAGCAAAAGATTAAATTTTCGATTCTACATATCCATATTTACCTTAATTATATTTTTACAGACATATTCAGAATGTATATAATTTATTTTATAAGTCTTTTCCATTCTGAAGAATTTTACATAATAATCTCATAGATTTTCTAGAGCCTATTTCTCAAGTACTTCTTTTTATATTACCATACTTGGAATGAATCATAAAAATAGTTATGGACATAAAGTGCTAAATATTTTATTTCAAAGTTAAACAATTTCTCAGGTGTGTCTTACATAATTTATATTTAAAAAGTAATTTATGTACAAAATACAACAATAATGATACAAAATATAACAATAATGATACAAAATATTTAATGTTTACCTTTCGACATTTTAAAACATTTTGTATACATTCTGTAAAGACTTTAATTAAAAACGTTAATTTTCGAACATAAAAAATCGTTTTTATATAAAATAAAAGTAAACATCTTTAAAGAATATAGATATATATAATCTTAATTTTACAAATAAATATCATAATATTTATTTAAGAAATGTAAATGTAATACAAACTTGAATAATTTTACGCATGTAGCGCTCTAATGCTGCAAGCCAAGCGTCCCCTCGTGGTCCTGTTGAAAAGAGAAAAAGAACACTCGAGACAAGTGACTGTGGGTGTGAAGCGTGGTCGAAGTTTTTGCCGCTATGGCTGACGGCCACAAAGTCACATTATGTAGGATGCGGAACTTTGGCATTTAATCTATATAATTTAACTATTCCCCTGTAAATATTTGTTTGTTTATTTGTCGTGTGTGTAATGTTTAATAAATATTATTACACTAAATTGGCATTATTAATGAGTTCTCGGACCTTCACGCATAATTTTATTCTTAAACAGATAAATTATACTAAATATACGAGGATAAGTCAAAAATTATGCGCAATGTTAGCTATAACCTTTATTGCAATATAAACAGAAAACGCACATTAACATCATTTTTCAATATAGTCTCCTTGCTTTTCAAAGCACTTAGTCCATAGTTGCACAAACGCCCTTATGCCCTCACAAAAGAAGGTTTTCGGCTGAGCAGCGAGCCACGCATGCATCGCGTCCTTCACATCTTGGTCCGATGTGAATCGACGGCGCCTTAATGCCGCTTTGAGTGGACCAAACAAGTGGTAATCAGAAGGGACAAGATCAAGACTATAAGGACGATGAGCCATTACTTCAAACTTGAGCTTCCGGAGCGTTTCAGCAGTGTGGACAGCAGTACGTGGACGGGCAGTGTCGTGCAACAACACAACACCTTTCGACAGTAGTCCTCGTAGTTTGCTTCGACTTTAGCTTGTCAGTAAGCATCTTACTGTAACTCAAACTGTTTGTTGTTGTGCCACGCTCCTGATAATGCTCCGGTACTGGGCATTTTGCTTCCACACGTAGACACTCCGCTGTGGCAAGACACTGTTCCCGTTCTGTGCCGAAAGTATTTGATGTATTGTGGCCCCTGATACACCTTCCGATCACAAAAACAGGATCACTGCTCGTTGTTCCTCTTTAGTGTAAACCTCTAATGGAACGGCCATGAAATGTCTGCAACAAAAGAAAGACAAATGGAGGAATTAGGATCAAACTTTTATTGCAGGACCACAACATCATAACAATAATATAAACTAGGAAAGACTTCCGTATGAACACTGTAAGAAAAGTTATTAGCTACATTAAGGATTATTTTTGACTTACCCTCGTAAATTATACACGTTAAAATTATAAAAGTTGAATCTAAATTAAATTACGTAACATTATTTAACAAGTTTTAGGCATCTTTAATGTAGAAGTTGCACATATTTCTTGAAGTTTCATTCAAAAAATCAGATTATATTTTAAAGAGGACAAATACATATTAAAAAAACTCATTGTCTCCTATTTTCTATTTAGAAGAAAGTAGAAATTCTCATCTCATGTAAGAGAAGAAAAAATATTCACTTGGACATTTTGTGTTTTTTATTTATTTCCCTGAAGTTTACATTATTATTTTTCCGTTTCGAAACGATTTGTTGCCAGATTATTTTCATGCAAATAAAAATCAACTTCATTTTGACAAGTTTGTTTTTTGCTTCACTGATTATGTTGTCTGTTTTAGAATGAAAGTTTTTACGCTTCTGAAAGCTTTCTTTGTGTTGAGTAAATATTTCTTTCTGTATGTCATATTTTTTGTCGCAATTTTTTTTATTACGATGGATGCAACATCTCTTGTTCTATTTAGGAAACTGAGCTAATATTAATATTTATGATTTTTAGTTTTCTTTAATTTTTTGAATAGTTATTTTTATTTTATTTTTTTATATATACTGTTTTAAACTTATATGTATACACATACATATTTGCATGCTAGTCTGTGTATATACGTATCGGATTAATGTTATATAAATTATGCTGTTTATTACTCATATATCATTGCAATATTAAGTTTTATTTTACGATTTTGGTGATACGTTATACATCAATCTCTATGTAGTAAAATTTAGTTAAACTTCATATGTAAAATGTTTATTATATAAACATAATAAAATAAGATAAAGAAAAAATATGTAAAATTCAGTCGATTTAATTTCTTTACTGCCCAGTATTGTGATTATTTATCGTTGTTTATATCTTAGAAATAAAGTACTGATTTTTAGTGGTGTGTGTAACACTTTAAAAAAACTGCATTTGAAAAATGCAAAATATGTATTTTGTAAACCGATATGATAAGTTAAAAATACGCGAAGCATTTTTCTCTGGTCGAAGCAATTATATAAGACTTCAATTGACGAAAAGTAATAAGTACCACAAATGAAGCAAAAAAACAGCGATACCTTAGTATTCAAATAAAAACTTTTACTAAATTTACATTGTAAAAAAAAAATGTGGAAAAATAAAAGTAAATTCTACTAGTTTTTTATAGGTATTTCCCCTGTTTTAGTTTATAAAAAGCAAAATCCAAATTTAAGTTATACTTATTTTCTACATGATTTTCTTTCTAATTTTACAAGAAACTCTCTTTTTATCAAAATAATGAATGAAATGTGCCGGATTTCTCAGCATTTTCACTGCCGTTGAAAATTCCTGAAATTTGAAGTCTTTATTTATTTATTTCATTATTTATTATAGTGATAACGTACGTGATGCATACAGTGCAATCCGTTTTGATCAATAAACTACAAACGTTATTATGCTACGCTTTTCATTTTAACTACATTTCAGTTTCCATTAAATATGAGTGACATAACTGCAAGATTTAAGATTATATGACAGAATATAAGTGCATAAATACATTTAATTAGAGATTATTTATTAATTTAAAATGTACAACTGAAATTAAGACGCAGAAAGGAAAAATCTGCTTGATAAAAAAAAAATCATGTATAAATATCTCAGACATTTATATTACTTCTATTTATACTTTTTTAAATGTTTATAATTTACAAAACTATAAAACTTTAAATAAAGGGAAGTGTTCTTTTTGACAAGTTTGTCTGCCTGCACGAAATTTATATACGTTCTTATCTTTGCAAGACTACAATATGTGGCATGAAGATTCGTCCCTCCCTCCCCCCCCCCTAAACTTAGCATGCACCTCGAACTGTTATTTTCGTATTTTCATTACATTTTTATTATTATTATTATTATTTGAAATATGACTTTTTAAAGCTAAATATTATTTCTACTTTCAATCTGAAACCCCCCTTCTGGGCGAGTGGCTGTGAGGTTCTGTTTCTAGGAGCCAGTTGCCGAAAAGTGCCAGATTCGAATGCAAGCCAAGTTCTTTGCAATAGCCGAACATAGTTTCAAGTGATTTTTTTCCGAAATTCAATTGAATATGGTCTAGATTCCGCTAAAAAGTCCCAAGAAAAGAATTTCTCCTAAGCCTAGGTCTCCCGCGTAGACAATAGGTCTTAACCCCTACAACACCTAATCCAATCTTGATTTTTATGGTTTCAGTGGGCATATTTTATTTATTCCTAATAAACTATTCATGCCAAAGAAGAAATGTTATGTACTTGCATATAATTAAGCAAAAACTTTGTAAATCTCACTAAACTTGTCGCAGTAGCTTGTGCTAGAAAAATGAAGTACAGTCGGTAACAACAGTGTCCGAACACTAGCAAAAATTCCTATCTAAAAAAAGTACGCTTAATATTTTGCTAAATAAATCCTTGTCGAATCATGTACTTAGACTGACTAAGAACAGGATTCGACAAGGATTTATTTAACAAAACAGTATTAAGTGTACTTTTTTTATATAGGAATTTTTTCTAGTGTTCGGATACTTTTGTTACCGACTGTACGTTGGTTAAAAAATACAGATTTTAGAAGATTATGTATTAAATTCACGTTTGCTTTAAAATAGGACTTTGACACAAGAAAAAAAACATGAAAAGTGTCACAATACAAAAAAACTGTCATTAATTGTATTTTAACGTACAATTAAAAAAGCTCCTATTCACAAAAAAAACGGTTGGATTTCTGGAAATTTTCAAAATCGCACTAAATTTAACATTTCTGCAAGGGCTGCAATAGTAAAGTAGCTTAACTGAAAATAATAGATTTCATAAAAATAACTATTTAATATCTATCATGAACAAAGCCTTGTAATTCTATTAGATCATAATATACACATGTGACAAATATTTTACATTTCTTCATTCACAAAATTTACACAAATAATTTTGCATTAAATCTCGCAACTATTTTTTTTAATCTCTCGCATGTTTACATAAATATTTTGTTTGTTATTTTCATTTAATAAATTGTAATTGCAAGACTCCATTACGTATCAGTTTATTTCTCCTTAGATTTCTATACAAATTTTTGCCAATTAAATATTGCAGAAAATAAAACTTACTTTTTACTTATTTAATTATTGAATATATATATATATATATATATATATATATATACATACATACATATATATATATATCTATATTAATAAAATCAGAGTTTTGTCTGTAAATTTGTCGGAATCGAAAAATTTTGCGATATCTTCACGTTTTACACCCCATGAAAGCCGAAAATGACTTCAGAAAATTTTGCCTGTGTGTGTGTGTGTGTGTGTGTGTCTGTGTGTATGTCATCGTGTCCGAATGTCGCTTTTTTTGTCCGGGCATCACTTGAGAACGGCTGGACGGAATTCAACGGCGCTTGGCAGGAATTTAGGTCTTCACCCAACTTAAAATTATATCTATCAACTTTTCGGAAATTCCCCCCCGTTCCCCCCCCTAGGGGGTAAAAGACTAAAACACGTTTGTCCGGGCATCACTTGAGAACGGCTGGACGGAATTCAACGACGCTCGGCAGGAATTTAGGTCTTCACCCAACTTAAAATTATATCTATCAACTTTTCGGAAATTCCCCCCCGTTCCCCCCTAGGGGGTAAAAGACTAAAACACGTTTGTCCGGGCATCACTCGAGAATGGCTGGACGGAATTCAACGGCGCTTGGCAGAAACTTAGGTCTTCACCCAACTTGAAATTATATATATAGAAATTTTCAAAATTATAATTAGTGTTTACATTGTGGGTAAAAAACGCCTGCGCATGCGCCATAAATATTTTTTCACTAAAACGCTTTGAATGGAAAAATAAAATGCAAAATTAAATTTTTAAGATAAGGACTTTTTTTATTCGCGAGATTCGCACTGCAAATTATGAAAAGATTGAAATGAAGTGTTGCCATCTAAGTTTCATACTTTAGTTAATTTTAAAAAATCTAATTGTCGTATCGAAAAACTGTTTACACCCCAGGATTCAGAAAAATCACCTTTTTCATTTGGTACTGAATTTGTAATGATAGGTCCGATATTTCTAATTTATTTTTCCCTTTATCCGTTTTTCCGTTGCCACTTAAATTTCATACTTTAGTTATTTTTTAAAAATCTAATTGTCGCATCGAAAAACTGTTTGAACCCCTGGATTCAGCAAAATCGCCCCTTTCATTCGGTATCAAATTTATAAATATAGGTCTGATATTTCTAATTTATTTTACCCTTTTTCCGTTTTCAACCCAGATTCGATATGGAACAGCTTTAGTATTGGATCCCTTTGGCAAAATTTGAAATTCGTCACCAAAGTAGCTCGGACGTTTCTCGCCAAGATCTTTAATTGCACAATTGAGATAGCCAATTCAGTTCATCGCAAAAATGGCTTAAAATATTTAAAGTCACCAAAGGGTTCCGATACTTAAGCTGTGCTTTTTGTATTTATTAGTGCTAGAGGCCTATTTCAGTCGGTACAGTTGTCGAATTTTTATAGGTCACTCTTAATTAGTGCTAGAGGCCTATTTCAGTCGGTTTATTGAATGGGGACTTATTGAATGAAGTCCCCCCAAGACACAACTTTGACATGAGTCCCCCCCAGGCCCAACTTTGACATGACTCCCCCAAGGTACCCCTATTTCAGTCGGTACAGCGTTGTCGAATTTTTATAATACACTCTTAATAGTGCTAAGCGCCTATTTCAGTCGGTTTATTGAATGTGGATTTATTGAATGAAGTCCCCCCCCAAGGCACAACTTTGACATGAGTCCCCCCCAAGGTACCCCTATTTCAGTCGGTACAGCGTTGTCGAATTTTTATAATACACTCTTAATAGTGCTAAGGGCCTATTTCAGTCGGTTTATTGAATGGGGATTTATTGAATGAAGTCCCACCAAGGCACAACTTTGACATGAGTCCCCCCCAGGCCCAACTTTGACATGACTCCCCCCCAAGGTACCCCTATTTCAGTCGGTACAGCGTTGTCGAATTTTTATAATACACTCTTAATAGTGCTAAGCGCCTATTTCAGTCGGTTTATTGAATGTGGATTTATTGAATGAAGTCCCCCCCAAGGCACAACTTTGACATGAGTCCCCCCCAAGGTACCCCTATTTCAGTCGGTAGAGCGTTGTCGAATTTTTATAATACACTCTTAATAGTGCTAAGGGCCTATTTCAGTCGGTTTATTGAATGGGGATTTATTGAATGAAGTCCCCCCAAGGCACAAATTTGACATGAGTCCCCCCCAGGCCCAACTTTGACATGAGTCCCCCCCAAGGTACAACTTTGACATGAGTCCCCCCAAGGCCCAACTTTGACATGAGTCCCCCCCAGGCCCAACTTTGACATGAGTCCCCCAAGGCCCAACTTTGACATTAGTCCCCCCCAAGGCACACCTTTGACTTGAGTCCCCCACAGGCCCAACTTTGACTTGAGGCCCCCACAGACCCAACTTTCACATGAGTCCCCCCAAGGCCCAACTTTCACATGAGTTCCCCCCCCCCAAGGTACAACTTTGACATGAGTTCACCCCCAAGACACACCTTTGACATGAGTCCCCCGAAGGCACACCTCCCCCTCATTGGGAAAAAGAGAAAAAACGTTGTTTTGCGGCTATAAGACAGTTTGGACTTCCAACGTTATTTGTTACAATATCTGCAGCTGAAACACATTAGTTTGATTTAATGAAAACTTTATCATGGAATTTAGATCGTCACGAATTAACTAAAGAAGAATTTGTCGATATTAACAAGTTTAGCAGTAGGCCTCTGGCACTAAATTAAAATCTGTCAATGTCAGATTTTCATGTTTTAAATAATGAAATAATGTCGTGTCTGTATAATTTTTATTTTTTATTTATTTTTTTTATTTATAATACTGTCTTTTAAAGACTTCTGTGGTCACGAAATTTGGTGCGTAAATTGTTTGTATGCATCCGGCACTTATTGTAACTGCATTTCACGAAATTCGAAATCCCCCCCCCCTTCTCGGAGTCGGATAGCAATAAACATGTGTAAAAACATGTTTTTCCGTTTGAATTCGCTTTGGAGAATTTTGGTGTGCGGATATTGATTAAGTGTACGCATTATGTACATTAGTGGGATTTTGCAAAACTTCGAACTCACCCGATGAGGGTGGGGAAGTAAGAAGTGGGTAAGTTGTGCCGAAGACAGTGGGGACCCAGACTCCTAACATTGGGAGCGAGAAAACCTCTACCAATCACAGCGAGAACTTAGGTTATTAATAAAGATATGGCATTTTGACAAATCATTTAAGTTTAACGTCCAGCGAAGCGGGCAAAGCCTGCTAGTATATATATATATATAGTAATACAATAATATAATAATATCATTGCAAAAAAAATTTTGAAATTTAAAGATGATTTACTTCAGTATTAAAACAATTATTCGGATCATAAGCGAAGACTACCCATATCAAATCAAAAAAGAATTAAAGAAAAATCGAAACGAATATTGGAAATTGGAATGAGAAAAAAGCATAATTTGCATTCTAACGTTTTCAATGGCCTGGCAGAATGCAAATATGCTAAAAAATGGATGTTTGTCTGTCACAAAGAAAGCAAAAGCTAAGAATTTCTTTGATCACAGGCCCGAAACACCCATAGTAAACCATAAAAACGAAGATCAAAATAAAACTATTACCTAAAATGATAATCCAAAACTAATTTAAAATTGTAGATTAAAATAAAAATACAAAATTACTTAATAAATTATCTTTGAAACTGACGCAACTCAAACGATACACATGTAAAGAAACACACAGAGTCAAACCAGAAAAAACGAAGATCATATATATATTGTGCATAAAATCCTAGCATTACAAATATCTGATGCATATTTTCTGTGTCTTTATTTATGTTTTATTTATTTTTTATTTTTTTTTTTTTATTTTTTTTTTTTTAAGGAGTGAAAGAAATATATTGCAATCTCAAATATAAATATTGAATTTGACAAATTTTATACCTTTTTTCGATATAATACGTATTTTTTTCCAAAGTAGCGAAAACTGGGAAACATGAGACTTTAATAATGTACGGAAACCAAAAACACGGACGTAACACATCAAGCACGCATCTTTAAAAACAAAACATATTTCAGATTTCTTTCATTCTTCATTCATATATTATGACATAAAGCCACGATAAGATGAAAATATCCGTCAACTTCAAAATATTACGCTTCGAAGAAGGATCTGGTTTATTTATACTACTTACAAGCTGTATTTGATAAAAATTGATTTTTTTTTTTTTTTTTTTTTTTTTTAATATATGATATTTGAAATACAAATAGCAATTATTTTCATATATGAATACACAAAAAGAAAAAGTCCGTATTTTTCATGGATTATTAAACAGTTTTTATCTTTACACAAAAATTTTAAAACCTTAGTAAATCCAATTTCTATACCAGTTAATTCATTATATTCATTACTCACAATTTTTTGTAAAATGAATTTATACCAATAATAATGAATGTACATGAAATGGATATTTTAAATTGATAACAAAAATGCAATTTTAACTATTAACGATTCTACTTTTTTTTATGAGTTCGAGTTTACAACAATAATAATGCATGCACGTGAAACACATTTTTGATATTTTGGTTCTAGAATTTGTTACACAGCTTTAAAAATAACAATGTTTCTTTTTATGCATTAGATATTATTCACATTAATAACAATGGTTGCAACTGAAATACATTTCTTATAATTTTGAATAATTACTATTATAGAGTTTTGAAACAATGAACAACGCTATGTTTTATGAATGATTCGAGCTGTTTTGAGTTACATTTTAAATACATTTTACAGAATAACAAACCATGCAATGTGGTTAAATTTATTATTCTTTGAGCTGATTTTAACACGCTTTTATTAGCTTCACCTATATGTATGTATGTTTGTATTATGTATGTATGTTTGTAACTGCTCTGGGAGCAAACAAAAAATTTATATTGTAAAAAAATATTGTCCCTACGTGAACGATGTGGCGTTGAGGTAAGGCGCCGCGCTACGAACCTAAAGGTACAGCGTTCGATCCCAGTCAGGGGAGATTTTTTTTAAATGGTTTTTGTTTAATTCTAAGTTATTTTAATTAAAGATTTAAATGTATGTAAATATTATGGTGTGTCACTCACACGATTTTCTCTTACATGCATTTTAGTACTAAGATAGATATTTTGTGCTTTTTTAGTTCACATTTGTATAAAAGCGTGTTCTTTATTTTTTTTTAAACTATAATATTGTTTATATAATAAAAAAGTCCGGAATAGAACCCATTTATATTCATTTTACTAACTTCTTATTTACATAATATAAGGCGTTTTAATTCGAAATAATTTTTAAATCTAGGTTTCTAAAATTTTAAAACTTATTTTAAAACGTATAGTTTAATAAATAAAAATAAAATTTGGTTTTTAAATATATTTTGAAAGTGTTAAAAATCTGATTCAATAAAGATTTTCAGATATTTTTCAAAAATTATAAAACAAGTATGTTCGATATCAACTTTATTCCCAAATATCAACCTTTCCAATATTATCGACAGTCGTCAATCGAAAATGTCGAATCTGACTTCTTGAATGAGTAGATGTGTAAATTTTGCTTTCATCGTATTTTACTTTTAAATCATTTTTTAACAGACATGCTTAATTCTAGTTTCAATTTTACTTTGGAAAAAATGTTAAGACGACCACGTAAGCAGACACTGAAAATTAAAATATCAATTATATTAATATATTATATTTATATATAGCTTTATTCCTTAAAAATACTATCCTTTCTTCATAAAAAAAATAAATTGTACAACAGTTTTTAATGAATTCAATTATGACTTTCCGCTTAAACTTTAAAAACGTAATGAATTCATAATATTTTAACGAGTAATGTGCGACCACGTTTCCTACGACTAGCAGTGAGTCCGAGTCCAAAAGTTTGGAGGGATGCAAAATTGGCCGAGAGATAGTTATTTGGAAAACATCCAGTTATTCGGTGTTCCCTTATCGCTTGTTTTCTCTCAGTCACCCCTATTTTAACACTGGACTCGTTCAATACGCACTTGCGCAGAGGCTTCCATGGTCGCAAGAAATGTGGTTAAAGAATATATATATTTTAATATATTTTGTTTGTTTGTTTACCTTTAAAATTTGAAACTTATAAGTCTTATATAAAATACCTCACACAATTTAAATTTTAATTCATCAGAAGCTAAATTATTATTAATTTTCTTAGGATTAAACGCTAATGATAGTTAAACCAAATCATTCAAAATAAAGTTTCAAAGCAAAATTCATGTTTCATGACCCAGTTTTCATACTTCCCCACGCAGGACAGCTTTACTATAGGACCCCTATGGTGACTTTAAATTTTTTCCACAATATTGGCGACGCCTTTTATTTTTATTTTTTTAATGTATTCATTTTGGCATGATTTTTTGTTAAAAAAAGAAAATAATACCTATTTTGTTTATACTTTTTATTACGGCGTTTTTTCGCCAATATATGGCAAAAATTCGTATTTTGTTTTTATGTTGAATGTACTGCAAGATTTCAAATGACGCGTGAAAAGATTGTAAAGATGCAACTTTAAAAAATAGATTTTTTTTTATAAGATGATCTCATCAGACAAATGTCGTCATTTTTTCCCATTAAATCCCTGAATTGAGTCCGCTTGCTCAAATATTGCTTATGTATTATTTTTTATTTTCGTGTATTTTATTAAGTAACCATCGTTTAATTTCTGTAAAATTTAAACGTAACTGGTCCACGTTAGAGAAATATTATACAGATGATTACTAGTACAATGCTTAATGAAGTATTGAATATCGTGGTGCTTTTTTGTTTATTTCATTATTTAATCTAATATTTTCATATCTTATTATCAAAAGGTTTTTTATACAAGAAATGTTTTTGAGCAGCATATTTTTTATATTGATTTAGTTGTATAAACTCAAGAAAGAAAACTAATATATTCAGTTTTCAGTAAAAAAATACAACAACCTTTGTTATTGGATAGAAATTCACTGCTTAATAATCCTACTAAAATTTATAGGACAATTAAAGAACTGAATTTGCACCTTCCATAACAGGGAATGCCACTGAAAAGACGTCAGTAGTTTTAGAATAAGTATGCACAGTAAACCCCAAAGACTGTATATATCAATTTAACTTAGGGTTAATTTCGAGATCAGAAGTCTCATTAGGTGGATGAATTTTTTAGTCGTTGAAGAATTCTTGTACTGTCGTAGAAGGAAATATTCTTGTGAGAGTTAATAGTCAATATGATGTAGATTGTAGAATTTCTGATTTCAAAAATCAATATTTTATAATAAGATTAATTGGTAGTAAACCAATTATCATTGTCAAGACGTCAATGGCAATAGTTTTATAACCACGCAAGATCTGAAATGAGAACATTCTTTGTAAATAAAGCAACTTATTTTCTGCTAATTTTGTGAGTGCAATGTAAAATATTACGCTGATTTTTACAGAAGAAAATTCTGGAACAAATTTTTGCCAGCACATTCTTCTATAAAATAAAATAATTTACAACAGAAACATCTGCAAAGAGATATTCTTTTACAGATGTTTTTGCTGTAAATTATCCTATTTAAGAGCAGAATGTGCTGGTACAAATTTTTTCCAGCACATTCTGCTGCAAAAAATTGCATATTTTTTTACAGTGAGACCCGTCCCAAATAAAGTGACTTTTCTGCAAAAGTTTGTTATCATTGTTTTAATATAATATTATTTACAGCCCATGATTTGGAAGTTAGTCTAGTCGCTTTGTAATAATATCGAAACAATTTGACTTTCCGTGTATTGGTGTGCTCAACTCAACTAAAACTTTTATCGATTCTTAAGTTTTAAAGTTACAGACATGAAAATAATTCCGTTGACTCGAATAACCGGTTACCGTCAAAAAAGGCGTAGTTTAATAAAAGTTAATGTCTTAAATTTAGTTAAAAAAAAAAAAAAGAGAGTTGTAGATAAAGATAGTCTAAGAAGCTCACAAAAGGCGTCTGTAGCTGAGTGCATCTCAAGTTTCAAATCTAGGCGTCGATGACCCGAGAAAATTCTTCAAAGTTTAAGCAACTTTCATCGGCATAAAGTTGATAAAATTGATAATCCAATTCAGTTAAGATTTTGTTAGCTTTTATTAGCCATAAGGTAGAGGTCAGACATAAGCCTTGATGGCAACAGTTTTTAGTTAGGTAATGATAGAGTCAGGCTAGGCGTTATGAGTTAGGTAACATAATCCTCAATTGGTCAGGATAATTATTTGTGTGAGATACGAGCAGATGGCGTCTGCAATATTCTTAGACCATACAATAGTACTCAGTTCAATTTAAATTTCACATTCTGTTTTGTTTATTAAAATAAAAGAGTTATATTCCCTAACAGCACACTTATCCATAGTACATCCTGAGGCTACCCCTCGGATGTACTTTTATCCATAGGATATCCCCAGGTTGTCTTGTAGATGAGATGTGCTGTTAGGGTTAAGCATTCTATTCATTTAATATTCAAAGGAGATTTAGTACTTGATAAATAAACCATAAATAAAAGATTTCAACTTATAGAGCATTAAGGAATGCAACTGGCATATTAGGCAGCATTCATCAAACACGAGTATCTTGAACACTGCATGAGTATCTTGATGTGCGTCACGATATTTCGTACTGCAGGATATTTAATATTTATCGCAGCTATAGATGCAGCAAAGTAATTGCGTTTTATATTAGACTTTGCTACTCTCAGACAAGTAGTCTTATACTAATTGTCAAACTTGCCGATTTCTTCGTACTAGTCTTACTTAGAGCCCCTAAATAAAATAATAGGCCGGCGCATCACCGCCATTTTTTTGCCTTCGAAGAGGACAGCATTCCCGCTTGCCGTCCTTATCGCTTCCCTAATGATTTTAAGAAATCTTGATCTGAAGCTAATCCGGTCAAGATAAGAGCAATAAGCAACAATAATATTCCTAAAAACACATTTTTTTCAAACAGTACATTCTCAGGATGTCATTTTATTCTGAGGATATTCTATGGATATACGTAGTGTCGTTAGGGCGGTTTCTGTTTCTTTTACAAAATGTCGCCAAAACTCAAATACACAGTAATAGAAGGTCTCTGAAAACTTTATATTCACTTCTTGAATGTTTATAGCAGTTTATCGCTAAACAAACTTCCATATCATAGTTTACTTAGCTAAATTTATGAAATAGAATAAAATAAGTTACTCTAAAGTAACGTAAGACGATAAAAAAATAATGTTTGTGTTTGTTTATCAGAGAAAAGCGCTGGGTACATGTGGCAACCCTAAGGCAACAAAATGCCTGATGCGCCAGCTCGTATATATAGGAGCCTTAGTCTTACTCACCCGTTTCTTGAAAGGTGTTACTTATCTCAATTTAGTAATTTTGTGTCAGGTGTCAGTTGATTATTCCAGTTTTTGTGTAGGGAAAGAGATGCATTCTATTCCTTTTTTCTTCATTTTTTCGTGTTTTTCTTGTTCTTTTCTGTGAAAATGCGGAGGTTGCCATCACTGAATTATTTAGCTGTGAAATTCTCTGAACTAAATGGTTAAAAGCGGCATTTTTGATGAAGTTAATTTCATTTTTAAATTTTGTTTGTTTCCCTGATTTAATCTTTTTAATGCTAGAAGCAGTTCTGTAGCACAAGAGGTAAGTTTTAGTTCAAATATTAGCTAAAGTTTATTCTAATTGATAATAACAGGAGACTTGGCGTTGGAATATTAAAACCCGAATAAAATACTACGTCCGAAACTCCCAAAGAAAAATATTTGCGATGCATACAGCTGTTTTTCTAGCCTTAAGCGTAACGTCTTCAGTGCAAAAGGAATGAACCTTTTGCACTGAAGACGGAACGTATAAGGCTACCGAAACAGCTGTAATCATCGCAAATATTTTTTTTGGCGTTTCTGACGAAGTAGTTTATTCGGGTATTTATTCTAATTGCTTCCTAAATAAAAAGGAATCATATTTTCTCTTTGCAATTACAAACAACCAGATTACACTGTTCGTTAAAAGAATAATACATCTGGATTTTGTCTCGAAGCGTAACAGACTTCTCCTTTTCAAAAAAACAAAATTGTGATGGCATGTTTCAAGATCATCCCTAAGGATGGATCCCAAATTAACATCAATTATTCTCAGCGTAGCTCAAGTGCAACGTTGAGCCAACTCAAATTCAACTTCACTACTTTTTAATTAAAAAGTTGAATGCCAAATTATTTACGACTTTAACAAAGATAATATATAACTTATGATAATAAATAATGATGATGATATAATAGTAATAGTAATAATAAAATGCCCGATTATCTTCTATAATATTTCTCCTCATGGGTACAAAAATGTAAAACATAATATCTAAAAATATAGTAAAGATGTTATTACTATTATTATCATCCTCATCATTATTATTATTATAGAAGATTAAACATTTAAATGTCAAATATTATCCTAAAAAAGGAATTATTGAAAGAAATACTATTTTTTGATCCATTTAAATTAATCAAGCGTTAATTTTTATGTAAACGTAAATTTAAAATAATAATAATAATAATAATAATAATAATAATAATAATATTTCTGTGTAGTTCGTGAAACATTCCTTAAAAAAATAAAAATAAAAATAAAAAACACATAATACTTACCATTTTCGGCATCTAAAATAATAATGCTGGATGGAAAAAACATCTTTTTCTGATATAGTCGAAAATATATATCTCAAAAACACATTTTTCGTGTGAAACACGTATTAGAGAACTTTTCTTTCTGTTTGTCAAGGATTAAATTACCCAGAAAAAGTTCAAAACAAAATTGAAAAATCACAGAACGTGATAAGAAATATTTAAGAAATAAATTTCATTTCTAACTACCTTTTAAAAGAAAAAGTAAAAGATCCTCAGTTCGACAGGTATATACTTCTTCTTAATATATATTCACAAAAACCTTTACTTTGAATGAACCGGTGTTCATACATTATTATTTTATTTATTTTTTTTTTATGCAAAGTTTTTAAAAATGCTCACTTTATATTTTTTATTTGATAGGTGGGTAAATATAGGCGGGTAAATAGGTGCATATAAAAAGTAATAAAAAAAATTAACTATCTTTTCAGAACAGAAATTTTCTTTTGTTTTGTTTTCCGTTTATCTAAATATTAGGTTTACAAATTTGGGACTTTATATTTCCTGTCACGTGATCGAAAATTCTTTTAAGAAGAGAATTATTTCAGCAGTAATTTATGCGCAGAAAAATATGCTACTATTTCTTCATCAACTGCATTTTTATTTTTCTTATTTGCTTCGCCTTACCACAATCTTAATTGGTGATCCATAAAATAAAATATAACTTTGAATATTACTAAGAATATTTCTAAAAATATGTAGTTTTAAATGGTTTTCTCAAAGCGAAATGTTTGTAAAATTCTTAAAAATTTTATAAATTCATTAAGTAATATTTTAATAAAATAGTAATTATAATTATAAAGTAAAATAGGTTTTTCATTTGTATCGGGCCTTTTCGTTAGTAATTAAGACAGAATGAGAAATTCTTTCAATTTGGAAAAATAAATATGTTACCTCAAAAAATAGCCTAACAATAAATTGGCTCAACGGTGGAATTAATTTGAAATGAAAACCGTTAATACTAAAAACTGGACTTTGAACGAATTTAAGAAACGGTTTTATTACTCAACTAGCACGTTTTGCTTGTTTTTAATGAATTTTCAAAATTCTATATCCTTTATTAATATAAAAATCTCAAAAAATAAAAGAAATTTCAAGAAAAAATTACTGAAGTTAGTCAAAACCTCAATTTGGTAAGTTTGGGTTCCAGCTGCTTTCAGCAATGGATTTCCTGCGTAGTCCGGATCCTTGCTGCATACGATAGCACCTTACAGGAGTTACTCTTTCAAACGTGTTTTTTGCCCCCCCCCCCTTCCCGCCCCGCATTTAAAGTGGGAAGAAAGAAAAACACTAAAGTTCGTGAATGTAGCTTCAATAGATTCCATAGGACAAATTTAACGCAAAAGGAAACTCTTAATTACTCGTAAATCCACCCTGGTTTTTATAAATATCCAAAACTGGTTTTTATAAATATACTCCAGAAGACGCTTCAAGTTCTACGGGCAATTTTTCGCAGAGTTTCACTGAAAAATCCGTATTGTTGACATTATAATTTAGAGAATCAGCAGCAAAAACGAAATGTAATTTGAGTGATGTATCATTAACTATCAGAATATTTTTACAATCATCTTCAGATTATTGATCATTTTTTGTAAGATTCTACGCATGTGCATTGTAATTCAGGACGTAGTGCATATCAGATTTACTTGTATCCATGCAGTTTCTGGTGAGTACAAAGCTTCAATACGTGTTTATCTATTTCATCAGCATGATTTTAAAATTTAAAAAATCCTATAACAATTGAAACACAAAATTTAAATAAAATCAATTTATTTAAACTAAAAGTGAACTACAATGCAATTTGCAAGAATAATAAGGCAAATGAAGATGGAAAATGTGTACCAGAATTACGATCCATATTTCCATAAACATTCTGCATCCTTGAATCTAGTTGCAGTAATTTATGGAAAATTTTTCCTTCTGTTGAAGACAAATAAAGATCATTTTAGTCAGAATAAAGTTGTTAATTGGTTGAAGGAGAAATATGATATAGAAAAACATCTATCAAAACAGAAACTAAAAATTATAGAACCATCATTAATATCATAAATTTAAAAAACAGATTTTCTTTTCGAAAATGACAATGATATTTTATTTATTACTTTTTTATGACAGTTAAGCTAGCTGTTTATTGTTTTTAGTTTTGGAATAATTTAACGATTACGAATTTTTTTAAAAGTGAAAAAGGAATTTAAATCAATACAAACTTTCCACAGAATAACATGGACCTTGACTGCCGACGAGAATAGCTACTGGCCTCTTTTAATGTGAAAGTAGATGATTGAAAATTAAATTGTCGTATTTTTCTGCGCATAATCCACACGTCAGATAATTCAGTTTTACACTAGACATTTTTATTGATAGAAAAAACTATATTTTTACGATATATTGTTCCTTAAATGTGTAGCTTTGTGTCTTAATTAAAATTTTGTATAAACTGCTTTACCTGATCTACAGATTATGCTCAAGAAAATATGGAATATACTCTTATATTTATGACATCTAGCATATATCTTCTAGCGTATATTTTCTAGAATATTGTTGGGCGGATATTAACCAAAATCAGACTACCCTCCTTTTCGTGGCTCTAAAGTGACAGCTTCATGGTCGTACACTTTGAATATCAATTCGATATTCGGGCATGCGTTGTGAAATGCCCTAAAATTAATCCTAATTAAAAAGCAAACATTAATCTGAAAAATAATATGGTTATTAATAAATAAATTTTCTCTCAAATAATACTAGATTCATATAATTTTAAGTAATTTCTTTATTAAATATCCAAATTTTGAATACTAATAAAATTGATTATTCTATAATTTTACAATACAACATAAATGACATAACAATGATCTTTGATCTTGCATCAAAGATGCTAAAGATGAGTACTTAGAAAATATGCATACTTGCATGCGTTTGCAAAGTTAAATGATTGTCTACTGACCAAAATGAAGGAAGAGATTTCTCACCAGATAACTCGAAGTTATGATGCATGCGAGGCATAGTAAAGGGTTATCCCTGGGAGCACTAGTGTTGGGGAGCACGGCAGAGCACATCTTAGCGTAGGCGTGAGGCCGTCAGAATCTCCACATGATTTCATCACTTACACAACTTGACAGAGCTACAGCCAAAACATTTTATCGTCATCTCATCACGAATGCAACAGCTAGAAAAAAAATCTAAATTTTAAAACTTCTTCTCATTTTCCTCATTATAATTTTTGGGCGGTTCCCTCCTTGCATTTTCTTTTTTTATTGGCACTGCTTCTTATTGGACCCATTTTTTTACCAATCAGCTTGCTTCTATAATTTTTATTGCCCTCCTTACGATTTCGCAGGGGCTTCTTCTTGGCGGTCGCCTGAAGGGGCTTAGCGTGTGGTCCCCTCTCAGAGTTCCACGTGCAGGTCATAAATATGACGTTGTATTTCTGTCTTAGGCTTTTAAAAGGCAATAAAACAGCTTTGTAGTCTTCAGTAAAATAGCTTTTGTATTTTTATATTCTTTTTCCTTTTAAATAATGCCCTTTTGTACCTTTATTATTTTGTTTTTAACAAAATGGCTGATTTTTGCCATCAGCCTATCCCCCTGTCGAATAAGTTTGAGACAGTTTCTTTATCTCAATACATTATGAGTCCTTTAGTTGTCGTAGTAATCTGGTGTATTTGGTCAGTAAATTTCTTATGCATATTTGTGCTAAACTGTTTTTTAGTGCACATTAGAGTTCTTGTGATGTAGTTGAGCACTATTATCTCCTTGTATATATATGCATAATGATTAATGAACGTACAGTTCGACACTGGATTATTAATTGTTCATGAATTTTAGTTCAATAGTGACTGATGATAGTTCGTAATATACTGTTCAATACTGTTTATTAATTGGTTATCATGCATATGTCAACACTAATTATTAATTGATCCAAATATGTAAATGGTTCAATATTTGCTTTTTGAGATAGTTCAGTTTGTGATCATCAATATGTGATAGACAGTCTTATGGTCGTTGTATTTTGTAGTTGATTGTGGCAACAGTTTATAAGTTGTATTCAGTTTATAATTTTGTGACACATGTTGTGCAGGATTAATTCACTCAGTCAGTAAACATTTTAGTATTAATGCTAAAAGTTATCATTATTACTTTGCATTTTAATTCAATACTTATAATTATTTATACCGTATACCAACACTCATTTTTTTTTTTTTTAATATCATTTATAAAAACATATACAATACATTAAATTCACATATAATAGTACCTTTTTTTTTTTTTGTTAGCAAAATTCTACAAGTTTATGCATTTGTTCTATATACATATCATTCATTGCTCTCAGTGTATAGGCAATAATAGAAAAGAATTTTTTTGTATATTACATCAGATACATGAATGTATTTAATCGTTTTGGTAATATTTCTTTATTACCATTAAGTACGGCAGTATTTTTATTTTTTTTTTTTGAAAAGTCCCTGGCTTTATTTGAAATATTAATTTTAACTTCCGAGAGCTGTTTTTCAGTTTTGTAATGGGGGTGACAAACCCTCTTTCGCCTGCGCCTCTGTGGCGTGGGAAATGACCAGCGCTAATGATTAGTACATCCTGTTATAATCGTTTTCTTTAGGGGGGAGCGCTGAGATAAGATTCTTCTGTTACTTACTCGAGAGAAGCGAAAAGAGACACACACGTTCATCGGATTAGAAATTTGTTTACTAGTTTACAAGTGAGTTTAATTTTTATTATATGTATATTTTATTGCTTTGCCTAAGCTTTGTTGCTTTACCTATGTTTAAATTAGGTGTATGTACTATCCATTATCCTTTAATAAATCCCTTTTGTTATTATTTTTCTGTTTCATGTGTGTGCTTTGTGGGATTTCTGATGCCCCTCGCAATATGTGTATCTGGTCTACACTGACGCCATCATTGACCGGGACTTGGATGAGCGTGAGCTATATTCATTTTTTTTTTTTTTTGGTATCTATTCTGTTTATAGTTTTATTATTAATATGCACTTGCCTTTTCTTTCAGCTATTATTAATTTATCTTCATTGCAGGTTTATTTCTTGTTTGTTTATTTTATATAGTTGCTATTATTTTATCTAACTTGCGTTCGGCGTGCTTTATGTTCTATTATCTTACGTTCCGTCACCGCTGCAGCTTGAATTTTGCATGATTTTTCTGTGTTTCTCGGTCTCCGTTTTTTTTTTTTTTATAGCGCTTCGTAATTCTCGCATGTTTGATTAGAAATCGTAACATCGAAGAATATAGAAGAAATTGTTTGTGTATATTTGTTGTGTATATGCATGTGTTTATTTATTATTGTTATTTTTTTACTATGTGTGAATTGTGAGATTAAATGCAGATCTGATCAGATTTTGAGTATATTGATTCCATTGTACTGTGTCTTTCTTAACTCATTGAATGCTGTGTTTTTATTTTATTTTATTTTATTTTATTTTTGTTTTGCTTTGATAAAATTCTGTCCAGTCTTGACTTTTGTTTTGGCAGGGTGATGCTATACGCCAGAGTATCGAGTGTGGGTCGACCCCCCTTGGCAGAAAACGCCTGCGCCCGACCAAAGGGCCACCTCATTATCTTGGCTGTGTTCTAAACCCGGATGTAAGGTAGGTTATATAAAATTGTTTTTATTGTAAAATATAGGTTATGTATTCATTATTCTTTTTCCTGTACATAATCTGCATTTAATTCACCTTTTTTTTTTTTTTTTAGACCATTCTGTAGTGATATGGAAATTTTGCGTAATTTTGTTACTTTTTATTTGCGTGCATATGTGTGTGCGAGTGTTAGAGATTAATATTTTTATAGTGACTGTTTTTTTTTTTTTTTTTTTTTTTTTTTTGTATATAAATATAATGAATTGTAATCCTAAGCTATTAAGGTTTTTTTTTTTTTTTTTTTGCTAAAACTTCGCCTAAAGTACTTTTTTTTTTTTTTTTTTTTTTTTTTTATACATATATATATATATATATACTATGTAGCTATAATGAATCTTAATCCTCGGCTTTTTGCTTAAAATTCACCGAAAGTTCTTTTTTTTTTTTGTTTGTTTAACTTATTAGAGTAAATATATGCATCTTTGTTCAAGTGTGAAATGATGCGAGTTTTAATATTATTACTACCATTTTAGTCCTGCAAGTAAAACATGATTTAATCTTTCTAAAGTGTGAATGATGTGTGAAAGTAGTAATCTCATATTTTGGTGTCACCTGACATTTTGAGTAATAATTTGTTTCGTTTGCAGAAATCCGGCTTTTCCCGTACCTGGATCATGAAGCGCTTGGTTTTACCCCTCTGGTTGATCTCTCCGACCTTTATCTGTCCCAGGATTAGTGAGTATGCTTTTTGCATCTTTCGTGATATTTTTCTTCTCCTAACCTGTTTTTCCACGAGTCTCTTTTGCTCGTTGTCATGGTAACTGTCTTGTAAACGAGTAACTTCTGTTTTGGTTTTTTGTTTTGATTTGCTTCTCTTCTAAAGCATGCGTTATCTTTCATGAATTATATTTCTTATCTGTGCTAGTTTTTTTTTGTCTGTCTTTTATTTATTTTTTTTTTTTAATTTATTTATTTATTTTCTTTTATGAGATACATGCATAAATATATTTAAGTATCTAAATATATACATATGTGTATATTTTATGTCACGTTCACGTTCACTTTTATTTATTTTATATCTATACATATTTATTTTATTCATTTGCCATTATGAATACAGACACCTTTTCTGTTTTTGTTTCTATGTACACGTATATTTACGTTTTCTTATTCACATTGCCCCTATGGCAAAAAAAATCTATATATATGTATTTTTATTTTATGTATTTACAATCAACGTGTTTCGCAAAAGTGTGCGTCACCTGTGAGTTTGTTCCGATGATATTTTATCATTTATTTATTTGTTTATTTACATTGAGCATTGCTTTACATTTTCCTTGTATGTATCGCAAAAAAAAATTTTTTTTTTTTTGAAAATTCCTGTCTATCTAATTATTTAATGGATAATTATTGGTTTATTTACAAAATCATTTCATATATATATTCTTTTTTTTTTTTTTTTACACATATTATTTTTCTCGGTTGTAAATAGTAAAATAATTGATTTTGTAATATAGTTCATATGTATAATTTGTATCTATATATACACTTTTTTTTTTTTTTTTTGTATTATTTTGCATATTTTGGTGCATATAGTTTAGATATGTGCACCTTAATGGGTTTCGCTGTATTGTCGTGAGCGTTTTTCAAAACAATATTCATGTTGCGCAGTATTTTCAATACATAGAAAGGGCCAAGAAATTTAGGGTGAAATATATTTGGCCTTCTAAGGCTCTTCATATATACCGTCTGTCCAATTTTTAGGTCTCTGTCCTTATATTTTAAATTTTTGTTATATTCATTCATAATTTGAAGTTGATTTTTTAGTGCGTGTTCTTTTACACTCTGAATGTGTTGCAGACGCTTATTTGTATAGCTGTCAGTGGTAATTTTTGTTGCATCTGAGAATGCATTAAATGGTGTGTTGATTTCTCTAGCAAAAAAAACCGTAGCAGGAGAAAAACCTGTTGCTCTATGTATTGTTGCATTATAATGTAATTTCACAAAATTTAATTTTTCGTCCCATTGAAATGTCGTTTTTGTCATGGCGGCTAGTGAGGATTTTATTATTTTATTTGAAATTTCTACAATTCCGTTCGAGCAAGCGTGATAAATAGAGCTAAAATGTAATTTAATATTTAATTGTTTCATGTATTCTGTGAATGTTTTGCCTCTAAAGTACTGTGCATTGTCTAAATGTATTTCTCTTGGCATGCCAAACCTGCCAATATAGCCTGTTAATGCGTTTAATATGGTTTGTGACTCTGCATTTTTGAGTGGTACTGCCTCCATGTAACGCGAGAAGGAATCAATTATTACCATTGTAAATATGTTTTTTCTAAAAGTCATAGGTAACTTACCTATGAGGTCTATGTGTAATACTTCCCCTGGCTTGTAATTTTTTTCCATTTTTTGTATTTCAATTTTGGGGATTGTGTGTTGTTTGTGTCTCATGCATTCAATGCAATTTGCAATATGATTTTTCACGTCTTGGTACACTCCATACCAGTATGTACGCGTTCCTATTAAGTGCAGGGTTTTTTTAACTCCAAAATGGGTTTTATGTGCTTCTTTAATTATTTCGTTTTTTAACGAATCTGGAATAATTAATAATTCTTTTTGATTATCATTTGTACTTCTTTTTAAAATTAATATTTCCTTTTCTGTTAATTCAAATTTTCGAGTTGTTCTATTTGATTTTCCTTTTTTTATGTCTGATATTATTTTAGATATTTTTTTATCTTTCATTTGTTCAAGTTTTATGTTTTCGTCTGTCAAATTTTTATTAACTTCAAATAAGTTGTTGGTTGAATTTGTTTCCGTGATGTTATTGATATGTCGCGATATGTAATCGGCAGGGTTAATTCTTCCCTCTATATGTTCTACAGTGAAATCATACGATTGCAATTCCAGTAACCATCTGGCTATAATGTCTGAATTCTTTTCTAAATTTAAGTGATATGTGATGGCTTTTGAGTCAGTCACTACCGTAAATTTTCTCCCTGTTAAAATATTTTGAAAATGGATTATACTCTCGTATATGGCGAGCAATTCCAGCTTAATGCTTGGGTAACGCTGTTCAGTATCTTTTAATTTTCTTCCATAGAATTCTACAGGGTACATTATGCCATTTATTTCTTGCGATAAAATCGCGGACGTCGCTATTTTTGAGCAATCAGTTATCAAAAAAAATTCTTTGTCATAATTTGGTGGTTTGAGAGTTGGACTGTTTAGAATAATTTTTTGGATATGTTTTAATGCATTTTCGGCATCTTCCGTCCATTCAAATTTCCTTTTCTCACTTGTTAATTCATTTAATGGTGCTACTATTTCAGCGTAATTGTCTATCAGTGATGCGAAATAGTTTGTCAGACCCAGTAAAGATTTTACGCCTTTTCTGTTTTTGGGTCTTTCTAATTTTTGAATTTTTTGAATGTTTTTATTGGCCGGTGCATAACCATTTTTATTGATTTTAAATCCCAAAAATTCTATTTCTTGTTTGCATATTTGCATTTTTGAAGGTTCTATTGTTAGGTTTTCTTTAATTAATGTGCTTAGTACTTGTTGTAATAAGTTTAACATTTCATTGATGCTATCAGCTGCTATTATAACATCATCAATGAAATAACGTACTTTATATTGATCAAATTTTCCTAGCACTTTATCGATTAGTTCCGCAAATACTGATGTGCTTATTTTATTACCAAAATTTAGTCGCGTAGGTTGGAATTTACCAAATTCAGTAATGAAGGCTAATTTTGGTCTGTCTTCTTTTTTTAGATTTATTTGGAAGAAGGCTGAATGAAAATCCAGCACTGTGTAATATTTTTTGCCACTTATATCTTGTAAAAGTGACTTAATATCCGGAATGGGATATGGTACGCCCTGTAAAATATTATTTAGCAATCTGTAATCTATAGCACACCTGTACGAAGTTTTATTAGGTTCGTTAGTTTTTGAGTTTGCCTTTTTTTTTACAAATATAACCGGAAATGCGTAGCTTGACGTTGTATTTTCTATTATGTTTGCGTCCAATAATTTGTTTATTTCCTGTTGTGCAAATTTTCTTACACTTTGCGGAATTTTGTAAGGTCGAGTAGAAATTGGATAATCGTGGAGTAATTTAAAATTGGGCTCCACTATTGAAGTCTGTCCCAAGGTTTTGTATGATTTTGAGAACGCTTGTATATTATCTTTTAGTAAATTTTGAAATTTAATTTTTTGTGATTGATCTAAGTGTTCTAGATCAAAATCTTGTAAATTGAATTATTTTTCTCTTAATTCTTGAATTTCACTCATTGTTAAATTATTCATTTCATATACTTTGGGAGTGTTATCTGTTTTTGATCCATTTAATTTTATTTCAAATTCTGTGCATATTTTTCCAATGTTCATTTTTTTGTTTATCATTATCTTTTCTTCACTGTCATTTTGAACCATTAAGTGTATCGTATTTTTCTCATTGACTTGATGTAAGGATTGGTCATATTTAATTGTAATGTTATGCCTTAGGGGTTCTAATAAAATTACTTGATTTGGTTGTAAACTGGGTGGACATTTTAATGTAATTACTTTTGTTTCACCTGGTTCTAAGCCATATTTTTTATCCGTTTTTGGCATAATCATGTTTTTATGCGAAATTCTCTTTTTATTTTTTTTATTTGTTTTTTCTTTGATTTTTTGAGCATTTGTATCATTGTTTTTGTTCTCTATATGCTCTGTGAAATCGTTTTGAATTTCGTCATTATTTGAATTTTTTGCGGGTTTTTGTTGGCTCATAGTATTTTCACTATTATTTTGTGAGTTCTGTGTCTGCGTATTTACAATTTCTGAAATCACATTTATTTCATTTTCATTTATTTTTTGTACGGTGTCTATGCCTTCTAAGGGTATTTCTTTGTTCTTTAGGTATAAGGCCTTTTGTTCACAATCTAATATTGCGTGATTGTTCTTTAGAAAATCATATCCAAGTATGATCTTGTATTTTTTATCTAGGTTTCTCGTTGTAACGTAAAATGTTCCAGTTGCGAATATGTTTTGTATTTTAAAGGATATTTTGATGCATTTTTTGAATGGTATATTTTCATTGTTTAACGTATGAATCCTTACTTGTCTGGCCAGATATTTTATTTTAACATTTGCTTCTTTTAATTTTTGGAAAATGTCTGGTGATAGGACTGATAAACTAGCTCCGGAATCAATTAAAGTTATTACCTCTAAGTCTTTAATTTTTACGTTAATTAGCGGTAGTTGTGATCCGTCGCTGACACTGGCTATTGTGTCATACTGTTTACTGTGATGTTTTTTGTAATTTTTTTTCTGTGTGTATGAATTTCCGTAGATATTATTTTTTGTTTTAAGCCCGAAATTTGGAGGTTTATATGGGCTTGAATTATTGTTATATATTGTTTTATTTATAAACCTCCTTTGTAGTTTTCCTGGTTTTTATAGCCTTGATTTTTGTATGTTGTTTTGGGTCTAGCACCCCTATTGTTTTGATTATATCCATTTTGATTTGTGTAATGTTGTGGATAGGCAAAATTTTCGAAGTGGGGACTGTTTTGGGATTGTGCAGCGTAATTTGGAAAATTATTGGGCGGTGGATAATTATGATAATAGTTCACAGGAGGATAATTTTGAGGGTTTGTTATTGGGAATCTACTTTGATGTGAATTATTTCCCCTTAAATCTTTATTTTTATATCTCCATTTATTTTGTGTCATGTTTTTATTTGTTTCGTTAAACCAGCAGTTTTCTGTTGTGTGATTTCTTTTTTTACAAATATTACAAATTTCTGTGTTTGGTACCTGTGTCTGTTTAAACTGAATTTCTTTGCTCTCTTTTAATTGTTTTTGTATTTCTTTTAATTCTTCATTATGTCTGACTGTCATGTTTAGGAGCATTTCATATAATTTGTCTTCCTCTTTGGAAGTAGTGTTGATTTCTCATATTTTCGAAGCGTTAAAAGCGCTTTCGATTTGTTTAGCAAATTTAATTGCTTTATCTATCGAGTCTGGTGCCATTTTTCTAACTTCGAATGCAATATCTTGCCTTATGCTTTCTAAAAATTTTGTCAATTTAATCGTGTCTAGAAATTGTTTCGCCCCAGTTTTTTCTGAGTGGCCTGAATCTTTTAAATAGTTGTTTGCCGCCCTGTTGAATATTTTTGTGAATTCTTCTATTGATTGTGTCGGTATTTGTTTCAAATTCATGAATTCATTTTGTGAGATGTCAAAAGAGATTTCCCTTTTGAATAATTCTTGTAACCTTTGTTTAATGTCAGCATAGTTGTTAATATTATTTGTGTCTTCGTCGTTAATTAGGCTTTCTTTTGCCTGGCCCGTTATTTTGGCTTTTAACAATATTACTTTTAAGTTTTCTGGTAGCTTAATTTCCTCAGCTAGCGTATCGAATTCTTTTAGAAAGTTTACGATATTATTATTTTTTTTTCCGTCAAAGTTGGGTAGACTATTCAGGATAGCATCATAACTTATTACAATTTTGTCTGCCATTTTCTTAATTGGTTTATTTCTCTCTTTAGAAATTTCGTTTAATTTTATTTCTTTATTTTCCGCGTAATTTATTTTCTTTTTTGCTAATCTCGGTATAGAAGATCTCATACGCAAAATTTTTTTTTTTGCTTAATTAAATTGATTACCCCTCCAAAATATGCAATAAAATACAATGTATATAAAATCAAAATATATGTACACAAAATACCATTAGCATATATACAGGAATAACTTTCTGTTTTTTGCAAATATTATGTTAATTTATTTTCACAATTTTCTTAATTAATCAATTTATTTATTTGCACCTTATTTGTTACTCCTGTATATAAGGCTTTTATTTAAGCATACAATTTCTTGAAAAAAAATTCAATTTATAATAATACCTCTGTTAATTTTGCTATAAATCTCCTATAAATTTGCAAACACACTATATTCTACCACTTTCAAATTTTTTTTTTTTTTTTTTTGAAGTGATTATTCTTTTGTTTCATATCCTAAGAAATTTTTATATATATATAACACCATGAGATAAATAAGATACTAAAATATTATTATTATTATTATTCTTTTTTTATTTTTTTTTTTATACTATACGCTTATACCATACATATTTTTATTATGTTATCCACACAAGCCTATATAATCTATATATTTTCTTTCTATATTAATTCTGTTATTTAATTATTTTTGACATTAATCTTTGATTTTCATGTCTACATTTCACATATATAACTAAATAAAAGACACCAATTATAAAATACACATAATTGTGGAGTGTTAGTATACGTACAAACAATTATATTTGCTTAAATCTTTTTTTTCTCTGTACTCATCTTTTATTTTTACTTTATTTATTTTTCCTTTAACGTTAATAATTTTAATGGGATCAAATTTTAGTAAATAACGCGGAAGAATTTTGTAATTTAACTGTGCCAAATTCGTCACCAAAAACACGGCACCAAATCCGGAAAGGGGGTAGATGTTGGGCGGATATTAACCAAAATCAGACTACCCTCCTTTTCGTGGCTCTAAAGTGACAGCTTCATGGTCGTACACTTTGAATATCAATTCGATATTCGGGCATGCGTTGTGAAATGCCCTAAAATTAATCCTAATTAAAAAGCAAACATTAATCTGAAAAATAATATGGTTATTAATAAATAAATTTTCTCTCAAATAATACTAGATTCATATAATTTTAAGTAATTTCTTTATTAAATATCCAAATTTTGAATACTAATAAAATTGATTATTCTATAATTTTACAATACAACATAAATGACATAACAATGATCTTTGATCTTGCATCAAAGATTCTAAAGATGAGTACTTAGAAAATATGCATACTTGCATGCGTTTGCAAAGTTAAATGATTGTCTACTGACCAAAATGAAGGAAGAGATTTCTCACCAGATAACTCGAAGTTATGATGCATGCGAGGCATAGTAAAGGGTTATCCCTGGGAGCACTAGTGTTGGGGAGCACGGCAGAGCACATCTTAGCGTAGGCGTGAGGCCGTCAGAATCTCCACATGATTTCATCACTTACACAACTTGACAGAGCTACAGCCAAAACATTTTATCGTCATCTCATCACGAATGCAACAGCTAGAAAAAAAATCTAAATTTTAAAACTTCTTCTCATTTTCCTCATTATAATTTTTGGGCGGTTCCCTCCTTGCATTTTCTTTTTTTATTGGCACTGCTTCTTATTGGACCCATTTTTTTTACCAATCAGCTTGCTTCTATAATTTTTATTGCCCTCCTTACGATTTCGCAGGGGCTTCTTCTTGGCGGTCGCCTGAAGGGGCTTAGCGTGTGGTCCCCTCTCAGAGTTCCACGTGCAGGTCATAAATATGACGTTGTATTTCTGTCTTAGGCTTTTAAAAGGCAATAAAACAGCTTTGTAGTCTTCAGTAAAATAGCTTTTGTATTTTTATATTCTTTTTCCTTTTAAATAATGCCCTTTTGTACCTTTATTATTTTGTTTTTAACAAAATGGCTGATTTTTCCCATCAAATATATGTACTAACATTTGATACTGTTATTATTAATAAAATAAATATAAATATAAAACAAAATAAAACACTCTTTATTTGGTGCAAACGATGTGTTTTTCTTGTTTTAAATAGTTTTTAAAAAAAATTATTTCTGCTACTTTCAAAAATCTTCTTGTTAATATATGTACGGCTCATTGTAAAAGTGGTGTAACTCCATAGTTTTTAAATATGTACTTTTTTGCTGAATTGTATCACATTTTGTCACATCTCTCATTATAAAAAAGAAAAAACTATAATAATTGCACTAAAATCCCATAAATGGCATTACACGTTTTTCTCAGAAAATTAAAACTTCTAAGTGTTCATTGTAAAAACGAAGTTTCTAAGTTATTTCAAATTATTTTTAACATAATTTATAAATTCTTATAACTATGATTTGTATTAAACACAACAATCGATAACACTTACTGAATCTTGACTTACTTTCCTACGCATAAATTTGAAAAAAGCTCGTTATTTCAAATTTAATTTCCAAGGAAATAATTCACTTTTACAATGAACGACCCATCTATGACATCATCTATATAGTAAACATGACAAGAAAAATGTGTGCGTATGGTGCAATTTTTAAGCTGCACTCAGACACATTAAATCATGAATATCTTTAGGATCAACTGGAGTCAATGGTTAGCAAAGCTTTCAAAACAATACGCAAAAAAACAAGCTTTAAAATCATGTAGTCTAACGATAATTTCAAACAGTACTCCAAACTAAAAACATACACGCTTAAAAAAAAAAATCATCTTTTACCCATAAAATATTTGTATAATTCAACTTTATCGTAATTTAGATACTATTAATTAACTTTAGCGGAATTAATTTTTATGTAATTGAAATAATCGTTGAACAGTAAATTACTTAATACAAACATATGAGAATAATAAGGAAAAGGTTATATAAAAAAAAAATAATCTTTTTGTTTCATTTAAAATCTCTTTCCTTTCAAAATTCTAGAGCTGTTAGTAAAATTTCTTTAAATATTTTCTTAAAACTACTATTTCTTTTCAACTGCTTTTTTGTTTTTTAACAGACGAAAATAGTTTTAATAGACTTTTGCGAGTTCTTTTCTTTCTGAATAGTGCCTGTAAAAATTTATTCATTGATCTATACTTGATATGTGAATTATCAAAAGGTTTTTATACTTCTTCGATTACAGATCACATCATTAAAAGAATAAACGCTGCAAAATGGGAAAAGGCGAAAACTTATTCTATTACTGAGTTCTTTTATAGGTTTCTTTACTTCTAAGTGCTTTTTTTTGCAGCAGTATATTATTTTTATCTTAGATATTTTCTTCGTAAGTATTTGTAGAAAATAAAGTACAGTTATAACTACAAAAATTAAAATTAAAAATATACACTGGTGGACAATTGCTAAGGACGTCCTTAGCAATTGTCCACCAGTGTATATATATATTTGATTTGCAATTAAATAATAAACATAAACCGAAAACAAAAAACTCTTTTTTTGTGTGTTTTAATGAAGAGCTGGGATGGAGATATCTAAAGTAGGAAGCGGCCATGACGTACAGGGAACCCGGTTCAATAAGCTCCGTAAAACAAAACATAGCATCGAGTCATTTTCCATTTAGTAAATGAGATGTTTAATTACTCTTATCTTATAAGACATATATTAATGATATTCTTGGACAAAGTGGAATAAGTATATTTGAAAACATTCACGATGGAGAATTCCTGTTTATTATTTCAAGACAGACATCCAAAAGAAGAATGGAAGCCATTACGATATCTTTTTCTAAACAGAACACATTTCGACATTTCCAGTCAATGATAAAAATATAACATCCTTACAGAATGACAGACAGCAAGCTAATTAATTTATTTCGCCAAATCTCATTGGCATCAAAAATCAAGTTGGCTGAACACATTTTTAAATTTTATGTCTGGTAAACCTAAATGATAGTTAAAAGATTGGCTAAAAATTAAATTACGTCATACGATGTGATTAAATTTTGTCAGGTGTCCAGAAATAGAGAAAAAGTGCGAAATCAATTGATAAAAAAATATTAGAAATTATTTTCAGCTATGATGATTCAACGGAATCTATAAACGTTTGATTGGAGACAGGAAGCTACAATAAAAAAAAATCGTCTGCGGTTTTAAAGCATAAAATGAATGGGTTTCTCTTTCTTTGATATTTTATTTAATTATTACTTGATGAGATTTAGAGCAGGAAAAAGAACAATAAATTATATGAAATTACAGATTAATGAAATAGAAATAAAAATAAAATAGCATAAGCGAAATAAACAAAATTGTATTAAATTCTTTTAGAATAAGAAATATAATGTTTGCTTGTATTATAAATAAATAAATAAAATGTAATTTATATTATTATTATTATTTTATTTTAAAAAAGGATATGTGATGTTTTTCAACATCACATATTTCTCCCCGTCGACCGAAAAAAAAATGGGTTCAGCCATTACATCGTCTATGATATGACAACTCAGCAAAAATTTAAATTACATCAAATTATTTCCAATCTTGTAAAATAGATTGATTACAAAACAAAAACAAAAAACGAATGGCTTCCAATACAAATAAAATACGTACATTGTCATAGTATCAATAGAAAATCTAGTATGCATACTTAAAAAAAATAATATTCTTATACAATAATAAAATGCAAATACAGGAAATAAGGATATTATAAGGTGATGTGATATAATGTTGTATGGCCATAAATCTGTGTACACAAAAGTCTTTAGAATATATTCACAAACAAAATGAGCTCAAGTCCTTTGATTTAAAATCATAATAATTCAGTCATCATATACTTTATCAGTTCGTGGTAAGATGCTGAAATCAGTAAATTTTTATGTTACCATGCATGGCGAGAAACTTTGACGCGTCCATTTCAGTTCAGAGAGGACAAGAGTTCGTTGTAATAAATACACAGTTTAAATGTATAAGCAATCTGAATATGAAAGTTTGACAAAATAAAAATCAAGTATATTTATATGTTATCAAATATATAGTGAGCCTTTTATATTCAATAAAAGGTTTAAATAAATAATACATGTTGAAAGAAAGTAATAATAACATATGTTTTTATATATTCATTTTTTTTTTTTTTTAAATAGGTAATTGGAATTGCAATATATGAGACATGCATGTATATGTATGATAAAAATATTACCTGCACCAAAAGTCTACGTAAACATTTTTTTTTTTTTTTTTTTTTAAATTCCATTAGCACATTTTTTTTTAAATAAACAATATTATTCTAGTATGTTAACTATTGTTAAAATTCAATTATAAATAACACGTAAGTTAAAGAGATAGTGATAAAAGTGATATACACTGCTGCTGTAAGACAATGCAGCTTAGAATATAATTTCCTGGACCAGCCATTGATTATCCAAGCTGCGAAATGTCACAACAAATAAAAATCACAACAGGTTGATCAGGTCTGTTGCGATGAAAGTATACATCAAATTTTACTCAATTTATCTTTAATCATTATAAATATTTAAATATTTATACTGCGTAACTTTTAACCTAAGGAAAAATATTGATGAAAAATTACTTTCTGTTTCGTAAATTATATTGATGTGTATCATTGGAAATAATGAGATTCTTATTAATATTAGAATTATTATAAATGTCAAATAAGTGATTATTACGTGGAGGTGCCAATAAAATTCTATCTATATGCACACGAAATGCCTTATCATCACTAGCATGTAACCGTTTAATTGAAAATGAAACAGGGGAATGTTTAACTGTGACAATGAAAGGACCTGTATATTTAGATTTAAATTTATCCATAGACTTCAGATACACAATATCTTTTGTGCAGATGCTTCTTAGTTTAGCTTTTCTTTGAAAATATTTATTTCTTTTTGATTGGGAATCTTGAATGTTATTGTACGCTTTTTTATAAATTTCCTGAAGGTCTTGCATCAATTTATAAATGTTTACATTAGAGTCCAGGTAAGTGTAATTATAATTTGAATTATAAGTGTCAAAAATTAGTGCCAGTTCTCTACCAAAATGTAGAAGATTGGGCGAGAATTGAGTGGAAGAATGCGTAGATCCATTGTAGAGAGATTTGTGTATATATAGTGCATTTTGAAATGAATGACCTTCTTCTAATAATATATTAATTGAATACTTAATTGATGTGTTTACACGTTCGCTAATAGAGTTCGATTGAGGATGAAAAGCAGACGAATGTATTATTTTTATGCCTAGAGTGTCATTAAATGTATTGTAAACTTGAGATGTATATTGTCGACCTAAATCTGATAGAATACATGCAGGGCGACCAAAGGTTGTAATGTATGAAAACAAACATTGAACTATTTTTGGAGAAGTAATATTAGATAACGGGTAAAGTTCTAAGTGTCTACTGAAATGATCAATTATTGTCAAGACGTATTGACCATTACTAAAAGGACCTACCAAGTCTGTGGAGATTGTATGATTTGGATGAGTGGGTGTATATGTTTTTTGTAATGGAGCAGGAGGTGTTTTGTGATGTTTCGCTTGTAAGCATTTAATGCATGAAGAGACGAAATTGAGGGTATCAGTATAAATGCCCCTCCAAAAATATCTTCTAGAAAGAAATTCATAGGTTTTAGCCAAACCGAAGTGAGATAAATGCGCGATGGACAATGCTTTCGCTTTTAAAGAATTTGGAACAATAATTAAATAACTGAATGAATTGTTATGAATATTCTCTTTCTTGAGCATTAATACTTTAGAATCAGGATTTATAAAGTAATTGGGAAATTTTTCTGACTTTCCGTTTTTCAAGATTTCTTCGTAAACTGTTTTTAATTCAGAATCTTTAATTTGTTCGGACACAAATGTTTGGTCTGAAATTTCTAGCAAGGGGTCTTTAGAGTTCGAATTTCCTGAAATCATATAATTAACATATTCTGAGTATTTGTTTTGATTTTCATTATTAATTTTATCATTACTGTTAATTTCGAGTCTGTTTTCATTTTCATCAACATCAACAATTGGTAGTGGTTGTATGTCATGAATTAAGTTTGGATTAGCTTTGAGATCCTCTTGATTGTTTTCAAAATTGCAACGTGATAAATAATCCGCTAAGATGTTCAAATTTCCAGGAATATGTTTGAAAACGTAAGTATATTCAGATAAGTCCATTAACCATCGAGTGGTAACGTCAGCGGGATTGGTAGTTTTCTTATATTTTTCAAGGGGAGCACTATCTGACAAAATTACGAACTCACGATTATATAAATAGTATTTGAAGGCGGTGACAGTTTTATGAATTGCCATAAGTTCCAATTTTAACGCAGGATATTTCTTTTCAGAAGGTTTTAAAGATTTGGAAAAGTATGCTATAGGAAGTAATTTACCATTAAATTTTTGCATAAGTGCTCCTGAAATGGCTGTTTTTGATGCATCCGTGTTGACATAGAATGTTTTCTCCCAATCTGGAAGTCGAACCATAGGGGGAAGAAAGAATAACTTTTGAATTTTTTGAAAAATACTCTGATGTTTTTCTGTCCATTTGAATGTTGTTTTGGGTTTTGTGAGTTCCACAAGGGGTTGTGCAAGTTCTGAGAAAGATGGTAAAATCCATTTGTAAAAATTAGCAAGTCCAAGAATTTTTTTTAATTGTCGTTTTGTCGTTGGTGGTGGAAAAGAATTTATCTTTACGATGTTAGCGGTGATGGGTGAAATAGTATGGTTTTCAATATGGAAACCTAAATAATTAACTGCTGATTTATGGAATTCACACTTAGATGGGGATAATGTTAAATTATATTTGATAAGAATTTCTAAAACTTTATTTACTTTTTCACAAGTCTCTTCAAATGAATTTGATCCAATAATCAGATCGTCCTGATACGCATATATGCCATTAATGTTTATTTCATCGAGTATTGTGTCCATTAGAGACTGAAATATAGAACTGGCGTTCTTTAAACCAAAACAAACACGTTTGTATCGATAACTGCCAAAAACAGATGTAAATGTTAACATATCTTGATATTTTTTTGGAAGGTCAATTTGGTGGTACGCTTGCATGAAATCCAACGAAGTAAAGTATTTGAATGACGAAAGATTTGAAATAATATTTTGAATCTTAGGAAGTGGATACGAGGAACCTTGTATGACTGTATTGACCATTCTAAGGTCTAAAGCAAGTCTGTAACGTTGTTTCTTTGAACCATCAGATTTTTTCTTTACTAGCAATATGGGACAAGCCCACTCGGAGCAATTACGCTCAATTATGCCAGCGTTTACTAATTCATTGATCTGTTCTTGGGCTTCTTTTTGTAAAGCTTGTGGAATCGGAAATGGAAGTGTTTTAATAGGGAAATCATTAATTAACTTAAGATTATGAATTATTTTATCAGTATGTCCTAGAGTACTGAGAGATTTGGAAAAAGCAGCAAATTTGCTTAAAAATAAATTTTTAAGTGTGTTACGTTGATCAAGGGTTAAATGATTCAAACAAAAATCTTTACTTGATAAATCATTTTTACGTTTTAGTAATATATCCTCTGAAGCTTGAATTAAGTGGATATGGTCCTCAATATTTTGTATATTATTATTACTAGAGCAAGAGTCTTCAATTTTATCTAAATGTGGTTCTTTAATTTCATCAATTAAAAATAATTTGCCAATATGCATATTTTTATTCAGATGAATTGAATTTTTACCCTTATTTGAGATAAGTAACGTAAAAAGAGAATTATTATTTTCAGAATTAATTTCATTTTTGTAATTCGGTGATACAATAGAATCTAAAATTTCTATATCAGGATCCTTTAAGTCAGTACAAAATATGTAATTCGTTTCTTGTAACTTATTATTTGTTTTTGCAGTAATGTAGATATTTTCACCAGTTTGTATTATAACTTTCTTTAGAAGGTAAACATTCATGTTATTATCGTCAGAGTTAACATTATATACATCTAATTTTTCATTTCCCGAATCAAATAAAGAACAAGTAAAGTCTAATTTTCCAATTCTCATGGAATTTTTCGAAAAGTCAATAGTGACATGATTTTCTTTAATGAAATCCATACCAAGTATTCCATGAAAATTAGAGTTATGTGGTATGTCAATAATATAGAAATTGTGTTGGAAAAACTTTTTTTCAATTTTGAAAGTTGCACGAATACATGAAGAAAATTCAACGTAAGAATTGACCGTTTTAAGAGTAATAGACGACCCTAGTCTTTTATATTTCAAATTTGCTTTTAAATTATCAAATGTTGACTGAGCTAAAAGTGAACAACTACTTCCAGTATCGATAAGAAACTTTATATCATTATTGGCTAATTTAGCTTTTATTATAGGAAGTGTATGAGAATTTTTGTTTACATTAAATAAAATATGATCTTCAATATTATTTGTACAACTCTCATTGTTGACACTCGGAATATACTTTGTATTAGAAATATGACTAAATTTTTGAAATGTTTGGGTAGCTTTATTATCTGCTACAGTAACATTAGCAACAGTTTGAGATCCAACTGAATTTACACGTCTAGTATGTGAAATTTTTGGAAGAGAATTTGAAGATGACACATTCGGGAATTTATGTTCGTTTGCTGATGAGACCCTTAGTTTTCGAGATATGGCAGCATCAGCATCTCCATACCTCCTTTCTAGTTTAAATTACGGTTTTCATAGTTACGTGTTTTATAAGTTAAATTGTCTCTATTTTTCCATTTGTAACAATTTAAAGCAACGTGGCCATGTTTGGAGCAAAGTTGACAAATCGGATTATTTCTAGAAAAGTTTCTTCTAGAGGGAGAACGAAAATTGGACTGTCTAGTTTTGTAATTATTTCTATAATTTCTTTGATCAAATTTGGGTCTGCTTGACTGAACTACGTGTAAGGATTCATTATGGGAGGGTGGATTGTTGTTTGTAAGTGAAATGCTATTAATTTTCTCAGATAAATCTTTCAATGTGTTTAATATTACAGAGTCATTTTTATTATCACAAGAAAGAACAGTCTTAGTATTAGTAGTGTTGTTGAAAGAATCATATATTTCGGATAATGTTTGAGCTCGTTCAACTGCCTTATTATAGTCTCTTATGTTTTCCTCCATTAATTTAATTTTAATATTTGGGGGTACACACTCTAAAAATTTTGGAAGTTTAATGTTATCAAGGGATTGTTTGTCTTTAAGGTCAGGGAAAGCCTTAGGTACAGCAACATTTACACGATGGGCGAAATTTTTAATAGACTCTCCCGGCAAAATTTTTAAATTATGAAATTCTGATATTCCAGTGTTATATGACGATTCCTTGAAAAACTTACAGAAATTTTCCTCGATATATTCAAGATCTGTCGACTTGTATAAAGTTTCATTTTCAATAAAGTATGCCAACGCGGCATCACGAAGCTTTTCTTTCATTACATGTAACGTCGCGTCATTTGTTAGTTTATTTAACATGGCAAAGGATCTTAATTGATCAAAGAAAAATTTGACAAATCTCGCGTCCCCATCGAAATTAGGAACGGAGCAAAACGCGTTTCGATTCTGTGCCATTTCTTTCCAAAATAAAAGTGTTAACTAAGTTAAATAAAAAATAATATGCATAAGAATTCAATTGAATATCATATAAACAAATAAATTACCAAGACACTTAAAAATGAATAAAATTGTTAAATACTTTCTTTTTTTTAATTAAGCCTGCAAAAGTTGGATGATAAAGTTTCAATATTAATAAAAATATGTAGAAATTATTTGTAACCTATTTTCCTGTATAACATTATAGCTTGCAACCATGAAATTGGCTTATATACGTCTTGTTGTATATATATTATAGATATATTTAAAAATATATAATGAATGATACTAAAAATGGATATATATGCAAATGAAAATAATTGTCAAGATATATTAAATTGTAAACACAAAGATCAAAATATGAAAAAAAATTAAAAAAAATTTTTATGCAGTATGATGAAAAGAAAAAATATATCACTATGATCTGGTATTTAATTTCACAAATGAAATAAATCTTTACTTGAACATCCAAAAACTAGATATTTCAAAAATAATATAAGCAAATTTTGATCATTTATATAACTTTTTAACTGTTCTTAAAAATTGAAATGAAAAGAAAGTAGAATATAATACTCATATGAAGAATAAAAGATTTTACCTATAAGTAAAAATTTATATATAAAGTTTAAATAAATGTCAATATTTAAGAAAAATGTACGAAAAGTTCTTATTGTCAGTATTTAAGAAAAATATGTGAGAAATGTTTCTTTTTATTGGCACAAAAAATTGATTGCAAAGGAAACTTACCCCTTTTTCGAATCTTCTTTTAGCTAAAACAAAAATATATATAGATATATTTATTTATTTACGGTATTTTATTTATTCTTTTATTTAAAATTGTAAGGCTCTTCTCCTGTATGAGTGCGCGAGAAAAAAAAATCAACGTAGAAATTTAATTGCATACATTCTAGAAAGACGACCCATATTTGGCAATTCTCCTTGCACCGATGAATCAACGATCATTTAATACCGAACGGTAAGTGCATAAGACGGTCACAAATTGCGAACATTGCAGACTGTAGAGAGGATGTTATTCAATGAAACCGTAGAAAGTCCACCGGCATGGCATCACACAATATCGGCGATAAGAATCGGTACCGTAGACACAAAGTAATTTCTGTTTAAAAAAAATATCACAGATGACATCCCGCAGCACACTAGCCTTTAGTAAAGATGAACAACAATCAACAAATCGATACATTCGGTGCTGTTCACCGTAACGTAGTTAATTTCTTTTTGGATCATCATTGGGGCAGCTGTTTTAAAAACATAACAACAACGTAAAACGTCACGTTCACGATATTTGTTAATAATAATTTAATTTCGATGCACAAATTTTTCAAGACGAAAAAAAAATTTTTGGATATCCGGATATATTATCCGGCCTGAGTCTGGCACCACATATATTTATATGAAGAGCTGGGATGGAGATATCTAAAGTAGGAAGCGGCCATGACGTACAGGGAACCCGGTTCAATAAGCTCCGTAAAACAAAACATAGCATCGAGTCATTTTCCATTTAGTAAATGAGATGTTTAATTACTCTTATCTTATAAGACATATATTAATGATATTCTTGGACAAAGTGGAATAAGTATATTTGAAAACATTCACGATGGAGAATTCCTGTTTATTATTTCAAGACAGACATCCAAAAGAAGAATGGAAGCCATTACGATATCTTTTTCTAAACAGAACACATTTCGACATTTCCAGTCAATGATAAAAATATAACATCCTTACAGAATGACAGACAGCAAGCTAATTAATTTATTTCGCCAAATCTCATTGGCATCAAAAATCAAGTTGGCTGAACACATTTTTAAATTTTATGTCTGGTAAACCTAAATGATAGTTAAAAGATTGGCTAAAAATTAAATTACGTCATACGATGTGATTAAATTTTGTCAGGTGTCCAGAAATAGAGAAAAAGTGCGAAATCAATTGATAAAAAAATATTAGAAATTATTTTCAGCTATGATGATTCAACGGAATCTATAAACGTTTGATTGGAGACAGGAAGCTACAATAAAAAAAAATCGTCTGCGGTTTTAAAGCATAAAATGAATGGGTTTCTCTTTCTTTGATATTTTATTTAATTATTACTTGATGAGATTTAGAGCAGGAAAAAGAACAATAAATTATATGAAATTACAGATTAATGAAATAGAAATAAAAATAAAATAGCATAAGCGAAATAAACAAAATTGTATTAAATTCTTTTAGAATAAGAAATATAATGTTTGCTTGTATTATAAATAAATAAATAAAATGTAATTTATATTATTATTATTATTTTATTTTAAAAAAGGATATGTGATGTTTTTCAACATCACATGTGTGAAAAAACTTCAATTAGAGTATATTAAAGAGTAAATTTTAAAAGAAACATAAAATTGTATGTAAATTTCAAAACTTACAGATTGTATCCATACGTATTAACACAAAAATATACGGAAATTCTAGAGACTAGGGATCACTGTTACAAAAATGCAACTTTACTGCCAGACATTCTCTGTAATTACCGAAAAATACGTTTTGACAACGCAATTTTTCTGTAATTTACGACTTTTTTCTTGAATTATAGAGAATTTCTGGCAGCAAAGCTGCATTTTTTTTAATAGTGAAGGAGAACATACAATTAAATGTAGAAAAGGGAAATTGGAAATATTACAAAAAAGTTTAAAATAAATAACCACATCGGTTAACAAAATACCAGGAAACGGGTAATTGTTAAAATGAACCTGCGAATTCGATCCGACTCCGTACTTGTCTACAATACTCATATCATATACGTTCAATTGGGAAATCAGTGTCTACATATTTAATGTTAATTTAACTGTTAAATTATATTATGGCATCCAATGCTAAGATGGTATAGTTTTCTTTCTCGCATAAAATATAACATTCAATTCCATTATATACAGGATTAAAAAAAATATCCAAAACGAAACGTTTATAGTTGTAATGGTTCAAAAAACAATGTCATGTGCGTGTCAGAATGATAGAGCCATACATATATTCTTGAAGATAAAATTTGTTGTATAAACAAAAGCAGTTTTGCATATATGAATATAGATAGATAGATAGATAGATAGACCTTCAAAGGACATATGCAAATGAAAAATTTCAGACTTCATACATGTCTTGTGCTTGAAGAAGATTGCAAAAGTAATAAAAATTGACATTCGCGAGTCTCAATATCAGGATACCACCATCACTATAAACAAACTCAAAACATTCTTTTAAATTTTGGCCAATAAATTTCCCATTTTCAGAAATGATGTCAAACACACGATTTGCCATTGAATCGGATAGCTCTTGATACATTTGTATATATTCACAAGCTTTAAGGATTGCGAGTTGAAACTCTGATACTGAATGATACTGCTGAACTAGTTCATTGACTTTTTGTGTAATTTGTGCATGATGCATTTAGTCTACATCGTATTGAGTTCTGGAGAACATGGAGGCACAAGAAATTCATTGGCTAAAAACTCACTACCAGGTTGAATTTGTATTATTGGGGGAGAGCATTATCTTGTTAAAATTATGTAGTCAAGTCATTTTGTAATTCACAAAAGTGTAACAGGTAATCCTTTAACAGTTTTTTATATATTCGAGCATTTTAATGAGTTAACGATCTTTGGCATTTTGCCACTTGCGTTAGATCCCTCAGACACAGACGTTTATTTCGTTCTCTCCTTGTTGTCGCATATAGAAACGAGAAACGTATTTTCTTTCTTCTAAGATCATACCAAAAATATTTGCAACCAAAATATTTGCTCTTTAAGATTTTTTTTTTCATCATTCCAAATATTATGCCAGTTTTGAGCCCACGATATGGATACCTCACCCAATCAACACTCTTACGGTTGTATTCACCAATAACTTCAACTCCCGGTTGAACTCGAAAACTTGAAAATCGCATAAAATCAGGGTACAACTTTTCAGTAAAATTTGATGCGTTGCTTATGCCATCTAGCGGCATTGTTACTTTCAGATTTTTTAGCCAAAAATAACTAATCAAAAATTACATGAAATGTTCGTCGCTAGATGGCAGAAGAAGCCGGTCAATTTTTTTTTTAGAAAGCTGCACCCTGCCTTTAGACGCTTTTCAAGTTTTGCGTTGAACCGGAAGTTGAAGTTAATGGTGAATACTGCCGTAAATCTTGTGGAGTAATGTTAGTTCAGATTGTCATTGCATTGTCGTATAGCAAAGATGTTTACACATTTTTAGTACGTGATACACTGTATCATTTGAAACTCTTATATCGGGACAAGAATTTATTTAACTGATACTGGTATTAGAGCTATTTATCTTGTAAATAATGAAACGTTTTTGCGTTTAACGTTAGCATTTGAAAGTGTCCGGTAGACTTTCTGGCCCCGTACGTCCCACGGGAATTCAAATACTATCCTACCACATGATGAGAACATTTAATTGTTCTTGCAATTGCTCTAATAAACAGTTTATTACTATGCAATTCCTTAATATTTTGTCTTTCTAACTCAGACAATAATTTTTCATTCCCTATAACCAGTTTTATTTTAGTGCTGACATATAATAAAATAAATTATTACTACTTTTATGTTAAAAATAATATTAAGATAACTTTTTAACCTTAAAGTGTTCAAATAATCGGCATTTAGTTTTATATATATATATATATGTATATATATATATATATATATATATATATATATATATATATATATAACTAAATACCAAATACCGATTTTTAATATTAAAATATATAAATTGTAAAATATATAATTGTAAATATTTAATATTAATTAATTTGCAACTCATTTTTATTCAAACACCAATTATTTTACGCCTTATTGCATTGTGATTATTGCTATTTAATGAATATTTAGTAACAAACAGAAGTTTTAAAAGTTTTTTATTTATTTCTTTACTACCAAGCTTTCATAATTTTCATGTTTTAAATGTGTGGAGTTTTTCTTATTATCTGTTTTATTTTTATTTTTATTTATTTTTTATTATTTTTTATTTTTCGAGACAGACATTTAAAAGAGTATATGTGTCCTTATTACCTATGTAATGAACCTGCGCATGCATTTAGTCTTCAGTTATTTAATTTTGTTTTGAGAAATAAATTTTTAAGAAGTGGTGTTAAATTTTATAGTTTTACAATATATATATATATATATATATATATATATTGAAAACCTTTTCAAACATTGAATTGATGTAAACAAGAAACATTGAATAAGATGAAACAGAAACAATACATAAAATACAAAAAAAGGTTACGAATATCAAGCAACCATAATTTGAAACATGCAAATTCATTACATTTTCAAAAGTATAGAATGAATATTGAGTGTAAAATAGGTGTTATTTCTGTCTTGTTGTATGCAAATTGCTGAACATTTACAAGAAGCTATACCCAATAACACCCAAAAAAAGGAAAAGTTTGAACTAAAGAATAATATGTAAAAAACAAATGAGAATCAAACTTATTTAAATTCAAGCAGCAATTTCAAAATTATTAATTGAAATACTAATAATAATTGTGAAGGAATTACCAGTAATAATTAATAAAACTGAAGTTTAACATACATTACACATGAAAAACTAGTATAAGTAGCTTGATCACTAAACATACATGTGGCAGTATACAGTTAAAGTCACAGTTAATTTTGGAATCGTATTAAATAACTGAACGATTAATTTATTTTTGGAAATATATATAAGTACAAAAAACTATATTATTTATCATACTAGATAAATCTAAAATGGCATGCACTTGTTTTTATAATATACATTAATAAATCTTTTTTTTTTTTTTTTTTTTTTTTTTTATCCATCAGAACTGTAATTTATTATTATTGAATTCATATTTATTCAAAAATTTAAGATATTAAAAAGAAAAGTCGCTTCTTTTCAAGTTAAATGTGCAGATTAAAAATAATTTTTTTTTATTTACATTTATTTGAGCATTTAAATACATTAAACTCAAGTATTTTTTTTTCTCATACCTTAAAGTAAATAAAACAATAAAAAGGTAAACTATATTTTTAAAAATATATAATGTGAAATAATGTAAATTTCAATAACTAAAATAACTTCCAAGAGTAACTTTATTTTGAAGTGAAAAGCGTGCATAGTCTGAAAGCAAATAATTAGTCTGTCCATACAATGCTTTTAAATATCTTTAATTAAGTTAAAGACATCCGTGTTAACAATATCAGGAACGTCGGATAGTACTATCATGCTCATTAAATTTAGTTCAAATCAGTTCTTTGGAAAATTAAGTTAGTTACATAACATTAAGTTTTAAACATATTCCAAATAATGCATGTATGTAAATTTACGATGAAATAATTTGAAACAGCGCATTTTTTGTTTAACATTTATACATTTTTTTCATTTTTTAAATTAAAATGTTTTAAATCTTTATTTATGTTTATTTAAAAATAATAATATTAATAATAATAATCAGAAAATGCTTCAGTCTGATTTTGTACATTATATATATGTGTTTATTTTGCGTCTTGTTAAAACTGAGGGAATATTTTGGAAATTTTTAAAGTCTAACTTTTAAACACTAACTAACCGATAACGATATTATGCCTCTTTCGGTGATGACTAACGCTAATGGCGAACGTATCTTATTATTAAATGAGAAGAATTGCCAATGAAACAATACAAATTTTGTAAATAATAAAAAATGAACAAATAAAAAGCAAAATAATAATAATAATAATAGCAATAATTACTAAATATTAATAAACATCAAGCAATATTCATTAATGAAAAACTGAATTTATGCGATTCAATTATTATTTTTCAACAAAAAATTTTAACAATATTTTACATAAGTAGTGAAAAAAATCCGAATGACACTCAATTTAGAAATAAAATCTGATGCATCAAGCTGCATTAAAAATACTTATATGCCGAATTTTGCCGAACAACCTTTTAGGAAAAAAATTCACTAAAGGTCAATTTCCCTTTATATATCTTAGGTTGTTCCCTCTGTTAAACCAGGATTCATACTACACAGCTTTTATTAGATTAGCTGCTTTCAGACGGTTCTTAACATACACCCGTCCCTCGTTTACGTGGAGTATCCATTCCCTGTGGATTCAATAATAATCGTGTATATAATGTTAATCAGTACAAAAGAAAACAAAATGTTGATAAGTGTGACCTTGTATCAGTTTTAGAAAATACATATATATATTTATTTTACATAGATTAACCAAAATTAATAATAATGATATATTAGGGAAAAGAGGCGAATATTATTCAATATCACATATGCTACTACAATTTAAATCAATCAATCCCGCACATAAAAATTACGCGTAAATAGAGTTATAATTAACCGTGTAAAGAAAGAAATTCTTATAAAAATAGAACCCTGGGTGACAGATGACTACAATTAGAATAGAGACTTACAGCGTAAAATAGGAAATCATATGAAAATAATACCATGTAAATGGAAGGACAAATGTAAGTAAATAGACCTGCAGATCAGGAGCCTCAACATCCCATTTGTTTAATTCATTACTGGGCAGTTTTTTTTATAGTTATTCTACATGATACATTTATAATATTAACTAGTTGAATAATGAGATATAAATTTGTATATTTTTCTCTTTCCACTTTGAATGTCTTCTTTCTATACCCAATATGTGTGTAATGTTCTTAGAAATACACACTTCGTAGAACTCTTTTCTATACTTTTTACAGAAATTTTGTATATAAGTATCTTGATAATGTATGTTAATTTCATTTGGTTAAATAAAGTACAACAATATTAAAATACACTGAAAAAAAATGACTTTCATAGTCCGTAATGTGACGAAATTATTTTGCATGTTCATAAATACTATTTACACTATTAGCGATACGTCTATCTCGACTTAACTTAAGAATATTTGTACCAAAATTGGAAAGTTTTTGAAATCACGATCGTGGAACATACAAGCACGCATACAGAAACCAGAAACCTTTTAAGCCTTAACAGAAAAGCTCTCTTTCACTCCACCCCCACCCCACACACACACATTGAATAATATTTATTTATCTTATGCAGGTATTACGCTACCTAAAATACACATCTGATAGTTGCAAAGTACGTAAAATATTGGAATTATATTTTGTGTGACTCTAATTATAAAGCTCATCAATTTAATAACTTGCATTAAGAATTTAATGAAGTTGTAATATTATTTTATTTAATGTTATTTAATAAATTTTAGTTTATATCAATTTCGATTATTTTATTTTATATATATATATATAATATTACTTGAAATATTTAATAAGTTTATAATTTTATGAACTTTAATACGGAAATTTATAGCTCGCGTAGAAATATTCATGAAAGTTATAATTTAGATGTAAACTAATAATGAATTTATGAACTTTGTTTTATACAAAAAAAAACCCATCCATTTAAGCATCTTAATATATATTCATTCCATTTGTTGAATGCAGTGTATATTATTTTATATGTTTAAGAAATGTCCTCCTGCCGAAATTCTTTTGTGTTTTCCTGTACACGAACCAAAAATTATCAATGCACTAACGACTGTGTAACTGATTCCATGTAGTTTATAAATATTTATACCAAATTTCAAATCAATCGGTTATTTATTGTGACTGGTGAAGTTTGTACAGACTAGCATACATACACCAAAAACTTTTTGAGTGTGAACTAGAAAACTTTATTGACGTTTCTTCAGTTAAGATGCAATAGAGATAGATTATTCCTCGATTCCCTAAAAAACTTGGACAGTGTTATTATGATGAAAAAGCATAACTTTGGATTCAGAAATAAACAACTGCCATATTGTGGTCATCACAAAGCTTTCTTTTATATTTTTCTATACAAATTTACGCAGGGAAAAATATTCTCTATTTGTTTTATCTATTGTGAAGGCAGACAATTTTTATCTCAGAGAGGTATTACGCTAAATTTCCAACGGAAGTAAATTTTTATCGTGCAGATGACATCCGTCCCGTTCTCGGTGAAAATTGCAGTATAGCAGCGTTGCCTATAGGCGGATAAGCGCCAAATTTAATGAGCGTAATGTCTCATAATGACCTTTTCATATATCAAGTTTTGTTCGATTGTACGCAATAGAACCCGAGGTATTATATTCCTATGAATTGCGAAGATCATTGTACAGCAGCGCCGCCTTTTGAGCGAATGGCACCAAAAGCTGACATAAGCTAATTTACGTCAATTCAATATGTATTTATATATCAATTTATATGCAATTCTGTGAAGTAGTTCTTGAAATAAAGCTTTCGCTGAAATTGAGGAAAACGATGTAGAGCAACGCCACGTGTTAGCAGATTGACAACAAAAGTTGTTAGACAGTAATTTATGTCAAGATGTAACTATATTTAAATTTATATGCAATTTCGTACAATAGTTCTTGAGATACCTGAAATTTTGGAAATCGCTATATTGTAGCGTTACCTGTTGAGCGATTAGCACCCAAAGTTGATCGACACTAATCTATGTCAAAGTGCGTCTGCTTATAAATTTATATGCAATTCTGAGGGCAGTTCCTGAGATACAGTCGCCACAAAAATTTTGTCTCACATACACACAGACTGATAGACATTTTCTAAAGATGATCAAATTGTGTTCTGGAACTCTCAAAACGTGTAAATCCAATCGAAATTTTTTACAAATCAAATAATTTCTTCTATTGATTATAGAAGAAAGTAAAAATATATTTAGTATGTTTTGACAATATTTTTAATGTATAATTTAATAGGTTTGTTTTCGGGATTTTTTTTTTTTTTTTCAAAAAAATTCATTCAATTGTTGAAAAGTACTGTTCTATCACTTTTGGTAAAAAGTTTTCACGAGATTTCAAATCAGATATATATTCAATAACAAAAGCTTGTTATATGACATTTTTTGAATATTAAATATTTATTTAACATTCTGTTTTTGAACATTTTAATGTTTTCAACTGTGATTTTCATGTTTGTGGTAAAATATGCCTTTCATTACAAGAGATAAATATCGTAGTGTTAAGTTACACTATCCTTATTTCCACTTTACAACATAATTCCTTAAAATTACACATCTTACATATGAACAATTGCTTTTCTAAATTATTTTCTTTTGCTTTAAGAATTACAATCCTTTTCTAAAAAGTTTGAGCAACTGATTATTTATAAACGCAAATAAGCCAATGATAAATTGAACAATTATATCTTTTATAAATGTGAGAAATATTTTACACAAACACTCGAGAATATTTTCGTTATGAATTACATGAAATTCATTCAACAAAAAGCCAGTGGCGATTAGAGAAAACAGAAGTGGAATTAGACTGAAAATTAATCATTTATTACTGTAAAACAAAACTATTACTTTGTTCACACGATTGCTGTAATAAATAATTCTTGTTATTTTAATGCTTGCTGTTAAAAATATTAAATTGTACTTTTGTTAAATTATTGAGCACAACATATTTAGTGTGATCTATGTTTCTCAAAAGATTTTATGTTTTTTATTTAAAAGTAAAGCTATAAATATAGTTTTTTGGAGATTTTTTATGTTACAATTAAAAACAGGATTTATTTTAAGGTGTCATAAAGAAAAGAAAATATATTGAAAATTAAAAGATGTAAAGGATAAGAATAGTTTCGAAAAATATGCGATAAAAATATCCGTATAATCTATAGGATTTGCATATTTTTTCTTTCCTTTCTCAACTAAAATCGACCTATAATTAAAAACTTTAAATAATTTTCATGCATATTACCTTCATGAATATGATAGAGAAAGTATTGTTGAGGTTCAAATTTTCGAAATTGAGTTTTTGTTATATTTACACGTTTTCCGGTCCCCTGAACCCAAAAAATATGTTTTTAGAGGTTGGCCTGTGTCTGTGTGTGTGTGTGTGTGTGTTACTGTTATCAACATATCTCAAGAACAAATAACAGCACGAAGTTCAAACTCTGTATCTTAATTCTATATCATATAGGAATGCTATACTAAATTTTCTTTGAGATCAAGCAAATGGTTCGTGTACAAGGACACTCAAGAGAATTCAAATACCTTACGTGTATGGGAAAATTTGGAGCTAAGTAAAGTGTAACCGCTATAGACTGCTCTAAATCAAATTAAATGTATAGGTAGATAGATAGATATTGTATGCGTAAAAGCAGATTTCGTGTAGAATATGGAATGAAAACCATTTACCGTTTGTTTACAGGGCTACACAAAAGATATGGAATATAGTGGGACAGTGCTTGAAAAGTGATAGAAGCATATTTCAGGTTGTGCTGTGTGTTATTAATGCAGGATTATATTTATGTACACCATGTGGTGCATATATAATTTTTAGAATATATACAGGTCTTCCAATATTAAGCGAAAACATTCTTTTTTATTGAATGTAATTAGTGGAAGTGCTTTACTGTAATAGTTTACCATTTCCAGGAAAACTGATCAGAAATTCGAATTAGTTCCTCATACTCATGCGGTAAATAAAACATTTTTTATTCTTAATATTCATCGATTGTTTTTTGCATATTTACAAGTTTTTATGTTTCCTGAATACCCAAGTCAAGTTTTAACGTTTGACTTTTCTTTCTTTCTCTCTCTTATCAGAGTAACTTAAAAATAAATAATTTCAGGCATATCAAATGTTGTATTTTGAAGTTATTATAAATTTGCTACTTGAAAAATTTGATCAAGATTGTTAATTTCAAGGAATGATGTGTGTGAAATTTGTTTGAATAATTTTAAATGAACTTTTAAATTTAATAACAGCCTTAAATTCTATAAAAATGTAAGAACAATAACCAAACGGGGGGTTGAGGAGGGCGGTATTTCCACTTTATTTGTCAATTAAAGCTGATACTAGACCTAATTTGAATTATTTTTAACATAGGTTTATATAACAGTACTCGTCATCTTAATCTCCAATCTCTATCTAGAGTAATAAATTTCAGGGTAACAGAAAGTCGTTTGAGTGTCATACTAGATTATTATCTAGAAAGAAATATTTATTCATAGTTTGTGTCTGTGTCTGTGTGTCTGTTATCAGTATATCTCAAGAGTAAATAACTGTAGGAAGTTCAAACTCGCTTTCCTAAATCTGTATTATATGCGGTTGCCGCACTAAACAAATAATTTCATCTCGATATTCTCGATCATTTCATCTATACAGGTTGTTTGATTACCTTATACGCATAACTCGGAAATCTATATTTCTAGTTTAGGGATTCAGTAAATGACTACTTATTCGTTCTAGATGAAAGCGGTATATATATATATTTTTTTTTTTTCTCAGTGGAGCACAAGGGAGGGTTAAAGGGATTATGCACAAGGGTTGGAAGTTATCAAAATCGATGCAATACCACGCAGCTTAAAAAAAAAAAAAAAAAAAAAAAAATGCAGAAAAATCTGCTGATAATCTGAAGGTATTTTAAACAAAAATCATAAAATCTGCAGAATAACTGCAATTTAAAAGCAAATAATTCACAATTTGGAAGCAAGTATTTATTTTTTTCCCCTTAAACTTTTTATCGTTCCAAATACCTTCAGATCTGCAGTTTGGTGCAGTATTTTTTTTTTTTTCTTTTTCAAAGTTTTTTTGGAGATTTTTTTTTAGCAGGATAATTATCATAGAATATACTATGATGCGTAATACTTCTAAAATAGTATCAATCTACAACTCAAATTTAAACATTTTACAAAATTTTAAACTAATTTTTAGGGGGGGGGGAGGGGTAGTGTTTAAATTTCGGGAACAATTAGTTACTTAAAATTCTCCTCGCTAATTTGTTTTCATTCATTCTAAAATAATTGTGTGATTGTTAAACAGTTCATTTATCAAAAAAATAGGCATACATTTTGAAATAAAGAAATTATTATATTTATTATCAACATTTCAATTTAATTGGATCACAAAAATTCACGAAGATTTTAAATTTTAAACATTTCATTTTATTCATTTATTTATTTATTGTAATTGATGCTGTAATTGAGAATTAAATTCAATGGACAGCTGTGTTCAGTTACATGCAAAAGATGTACCGTGAAAAAATTTGAAGATTTAAAATAGCATAGAATTAGCATGGGGCATTTTGAAATTACAGTACTGTGAAAATTAATTGGGACAAGCTCAAAAATTTACACAAATGTTGTTTAATTGGTATAGGTTGACTTACATGCACGGTATAGCAATTTAATACGAAATATGTCCTTCTTTAGCTTGAACGAGATCCTGTTCACGGTTTGGCATAGATTCCACTAAATTAGAACATAAATTTTTGATCTCGTTATCGCCAAACCAAACTTTTATAACATTCTCAATCATTATTTTCTTTGTTGAGTAGTCCATTTTACTCACACGTCTCTTTACAATGCTCCACAAATTTTCGATCGGATTTACATCAGGAGAATTACCAGGCCAATCCAAAACCGGTAATTTCTGTTCTTGAAAAAAATTCTTTGTTAGCTTAAAAGTATGGCATGGAGCAAGATCTTGTTGAAAGATACCAACACCACCAGCGAACGTTTGCATCATAGGCACAATTTTTCTCTCTATTATAGAAATGTATTTTTTAGAGTTCATCATCCCTTCAACTGTACTAAGCTGCCAGGTCCTCCAGAAGTAAAATACCCCCAAAACATCTGTTTCTGAGGGTGCTTAACTGTTTGAATAAGATGTTGTTCCCTGATGGGTTCTCTATCACTTCGCCTGACAAATCTTGGTCGAAACCCTTGCACAATAAAATGCGTTCCATCGCTGAATACAACCTTCTTCCAGTTTTGTGCAGTCCAGAATTCATATTTCCTGGCCCAGTCCAAACGTTTTATCTTCATTACAGGTGTTAATAACTGTTTTTTGATTGGTGTTCTTGCAAATCGCCCAGATTCAATAAGCCTTCGTCGAATTGTCGATGAATCCACGCTCACACCAGTAGCTAATAATTCTCTCTTAAGATCTGTACTTTTTTTTTGCGAGGATGCATTTTACTATTTCGTACAAGAAATTTGTCTGTTCGAGGTGTGGTATTGCGTTTGCGTCCACATTTACCCTTCCGTTTTGGAGACACTGTCCCAAAATTCTTTTGCTGATTTATAATCCTAGAAACACTGGATTTTCCAACTCCAACTGCTGCAGCAATATCCCTCACAGTCATAGAAGTATGCTGACTAAGGGTAACAATTCTAGTCCTTTTCCTAGGAGTGATATCCATTTTTTAAATACACGTCAGAAGCAGACAATTCACACAATCGACCACTTCTTACAGCAACTGAAACGCAACTGAAGGGAAAAATTTTCGACATGTCATGATCACATGGTCAAACTGGTTTAGATTAGTCAAGGGTAGTCGCGCATTGTAAGAAAATGCAGTTGAAACCGTTTTGAGACAGAAAATCCCCGAGAAAGGAACAATTTTTTAAAAAATATGTTTGTCCCAATTAATTTGCACAGTACTATAGGTGTATTTTGAATTACTTTTTTCATAAAACAGGACCTTCCATCTTGTTGTGACATTTTGTTCATATACGGTTAATCAAAGGGGCCCCCAAATATTAAATTCGGCATTCACTTAAAATCAGAAAATTGGCACACTGACTAAATGAAGATATTTTATGTTGATTCAAGAACATCCACAAGTTTTTGTGTTCCTTGGCTAATAAACTAGGCATGACTAAAATAATAATAAAGCACCACAGAACTGGCGTTTTAAAGTAATAATTACAGAACTTTGTCTTAAGAGTCCCCAGTAGTTAGATACCTTCCTTTCTCCTTCCCCATGTAATCCAATGGGATTTTTGTTGCTTTGTATTTTCCAGATATCTCTTTCAAAAATAAAGTTTTTCGAATTCTGTTTTTTGAATTCGATTCTTTGAACATGCCACATTTTTTCTTACTAAGCAGTTTTTTTTAAAAAATAAATTTAAATATTTTATTTTATTAAGCAAACTTAAGGATATAATTTTCAATCTTAAAAAGAAATATTTAAATTGTATTTTTAGAAAATTTGCTTATTAAGGAAAAAAGTGGCATGTTTAAAGAGTGGAATTCAAAAAACAGAATTCGAAAAACTTTATTTTTGAAAGAGATATCCGAAAAATACAAAGCGACAAAAATCCCGTTGGATTACATGGGGAAAGAGAAAGGAAGGTATGTGACTACTGGGGTCTCTTAACAGCATAAAATGCCAGAAACTCGCAACAATTATTTCGGGTTGAAAGAATACACGACCCTTCGTCAGGCGAACAAAGTAGGCACGAGTGCTGCAGTTAAAGCGGCAACGCACAAAATTGTTTTAAGGGAAGAGCAAAAATATATAAAGATGATTGAGAATACAAATGCTGGTGTGAGCGAAATTATCAAATAAAAGAGGAAAACAAATAAACAAATAACATTAAAACATGTAACAAAATCTAAAAAATAACAAAATTAAGTGAAACACGAACTCATGTGAGTAATTTCCAAGCATCAGACAAGAACGGAGCAGAAGAAATATCATGAACAAGGTTTTTACGAATTTTTAAATATATATAAAAAGCTTCATGGATATCTAAATTGGAAGAGGAGACAGGGGATGAAATTATGTTAGTTTTAGAAAAATCGAATCTTTCGACCCGAAACAGTTGGCACAAGTTTTTTGCATTTTATGGTGTTTATGCAAAGTTCTGTAATTATGACTGAAATAGCTTGAAGACATTATTCAAAAATTCACTTTTGACAAACTTTCATGATTTACAATAAAAACCATGAATATTGATTATATACTAAGTAATTCCGCATATACAGAAATAATCATAAAACAAAAATTTTCTCATCTCGAAGCACAAAAAAATCTGCAACACCACACCAGGTATTTTCTTATACACCCAATTAATAATGTGAAAATCCGTTAGAATGTGTTTCTCGTGCCAATGGTTACACATTAGGCCAGAAATCGCTCATATTGGCGATTTGAAAAAAAGTATTGTAATTAAAATCATACTTTATTTCTATTGAAGGTTGGCGAAACTATTTATTAATAAGGAGAGTATTTCAAAATATTAAGGGGTGTTTAATAAAAGATTCCTTTTGAAAAATGGTGAATTCTTGTTGTTTGATTGCATCATCTACGAAATACCCGTTGGGAAATAAAACAAAAAATCGAAATTATATATATATATATATATATATTAAATCGATTAGAGGATTAAATTATTATTATTATTATTACTATTATTTTAATGACAGTAAATGGGTTAGATTTAATATAATGAATTAGAATTAGATTATATATTTATATTATTATTATTATATTTATTTATTTATTTAACAAGAAAGAAAATTAGATATTACTATTTGTTATGAAATTCAGAATTTTGCCTATATTTTAATTCTGCATTACACATTTCTAAAATTAATTTTTATCATTTAAATCACGCTATATACATAAAAATTATAGATTCCCTGGCAGTACTTGATACGGAAGTAATAGAAAGATAAAACAAAAATAATTAATTCCAGCATCCCTGACATGCCTTAAAGAACTTTTTTTTTTTTTTTTTTTCTTTTTTTAAATATAGGATTGAAGTAAAATGTGGGAATACCAGGATATCTAAGCTTTGCCAGCATAAAAGAAAAAATTTCTCATTATTTTACATTCTTTTTAAATAAAAACAATGGATGTATATAATATATGAATTATTTCAGTGATACATAAAACATTTTGCAGTTTGCAAACATTACTTTCATATTTTCTATTTTTTTCTGTTATCTTGAAAGCAAGCTTCAGTTTGATAAATAGAAATTTTTTGGCTTTCTAAGAAGTAAATTTTTGTCAAAAGTATCTTTATTTATATTTATTCTAAAATTTTCAATATCCAATTGCAGACGTCTGAATTCTTCGGCAGTTATTCATGCCTGGTGCAAAGAAAAAATATGGCAATCAATAAAACAGTCAAAATAAGTTTTGTAAAATTTTTCTGTATAAAACTTCTTTTGTGTAATGCTGAATAATTTGAATTCTTCAAGCATGAATTTTTAAAGATTCCATTACAAATTTTAGGAAAACAATTTTACAAAATATACTTTTACTAATACATCTTTTTAATGAAACTCGTCAGAATTTTGTTTTTTACTTTATTTTTTTAATTTGTTTATTTATTTATTTACATTTTGTTTCATTTAAATTTTATTTATTTATTTGTTTCTTATTTATTTACTTATTTTTGTAAATCGGTAACAAAAGTATCCGAACACTAGCAAAAATTCCTATGTAAAAAAAAGTAGAGTCAATACTGGTTATTAAATAAATCTTTGTCGAATCATGTTCTTAGTCAGTCTAAGAACATGATTCGAAAAGGATTTATTTAACAAAACAGTATTAACTCTACTTTTTTTATATAGGAATTTTTGCTAGTGTTCGGATACTTTTGTTACCGACTGTACGTTATTAACGTGGTATTTAATTCCAATAAAATACATCGAAAAATTGGTGTTGAATGATGAATGAAAATAATAATAAAAACAAACTTTGTAAGCAAAAATTATAAATGTCTTAAACACTCAATATTTTTTTTCATTTCGAAATAATTGAGCTCTACCTTTCATCAAAAGACAAAAAGTTCTGGAACTGTGCATTTGTATGCTCTTTTTCATTTTAGCAAAAGAGTTTACCAATATTTCAAGAACAGAAATATTACATTTTTTCTTATTAAAAAATAGGTCGTATAAACGCTTAATTACTTTCGATTTTAAAGGCTACAGATATTGGAAATTCTTTTTAAACATTTTTCTAATATTTTCATCCTTCATCTAATTTAATTAATTTTAGAACAATGTTATTATATGTTTACTTTATTTTATGTATGAGTCTTTCATTGTAAAAGTAAATTATCTCCTTGTAAATGGATTTTGAAAAACCCAGCTTTTTGCAAATTTTTGTGTAGAATATATATATATATATATAGTATATATATATATACATAAATAAATATATATATATATATATATATATACGCCATTTTTTTTTTACTTTTTAACGTAAAATAAAAGCATTTTTATCAGTTGTTAACTGTAAGATACAATGAATAATCTCGTGTGTCACTCACACGACTTTCTCTTACCCTGAAATTTAATACTATAAATACAGGTTGGAGATTAAGCGATAAGAAGACGAGTACTGTTATGTAAACCTATGTTAAACAATTCAAATTAGGCTTCGGAAGAGTTTATGATAATTAGTTCTGAGTGAGGGGGGCTACAGCCCCCCCCCCCAACCCCCCGTTTAATTAATACGCCTACATTTATATAGAATTTAATTCTGATGTTAAAATTAAAAGTTTACTTAAATTATACAGACAATTTTCACACGCAACATTCATTGAAACTTAAAATTATTCGTTTTTAAGTTATTCTAAGAGACACAGATCAAACTTTAAAAAACTTGACTACGGTAATCAGAAAGCCTCAAAACGTGTAAATATACAAAAATCAAGCAATGAATGTTTAGCTTAAAACATACTATTTACCATATCTCTATGAGAAATTTATTTCAATTCCCGAACAGCTTTCCTGGAAATTGTTAAATGTTATTAGTAAAGCACATCTGCGAACAACAAATAACTAGTGTGTTGTGGCCACCACACGAGTTTCTTCTATATTTTCCTATACAAATTCACTCAGTAAAAATAATTTATTAAAATTAATATTTAAAAAAATTATCTTCCATGATAATGCAGACGATGTCCTTATTAGAGAAGTAGTATAACACTAAATATCCAAAAAAAGTTGAATTTATTCTCAATATTACATAAAATAATAATAATAATAATAATAATAATTCTTTTTTTTTTTTTTTTTTTTTTTCTTTTGTTAAAAATGAAAACAATCTATAACTTTTTTTAAATTATCACAGATCGATGGTTTAACCATTCGTTTTAAAGGTATTGTCGAGCTCTTTTGAAAGATACCCATCATGAAAATTCATTCCCCTAGAGGGGGGACTTCTCCCCGAGGGAGGGAGGCGAGGCTTCTACATACACAAAAAAATTTTCCCAGTTGACTATCTCTATTACAAAAAATATATATTCGTTTCATTTTGTTTAGTGCTGTCTATACGAGATGTTAAACTCTACTTACCTGCAACTTCCCCCATAGACGTTATGTATTTGAATACTTTTGAGTGTCCCTGTACGCGAACCATTTGCTTCATCTCATCGAAAGGCTTTGTGTAGCATCCCTATATGATACACATTTATCATACCGAGTTTGAAATTTCTGCTACTATTTGTTATTGAGATATGCTGATAACACAGACACACAGACAGACACACACACAAACCATCCGCTAAAAACATGATTTTCGTATTCAGGAGACCTCAGAACATGTAAACATAACAATAACTCACGTTCAAAAATTTGACCCTAAAACAATACTTTCCCGACCCTATGGGTCGAGAAAGTAAAAATACACAATTTATGAGATTATTTTTCTTTTTCTTTCTTTTCGTTTCTTTCGTTTCTATTTTTCAATAAATTATAAAATATTGAAAAATGGAAAAGAAAACAAAGAAAAATTACCAACTCAAATTCAAACTTAATTATCTTGTTTTATTTTTTATTTCATTTTGCACGCGCGTTTTTTATTTCTAATTCAAAATTACTTTTAAAAAAAAAATTCGATACTGTCCGTTTCGAAACTGATTATTATTAATTTTCTTTTCTTTTTATTTTCTTTCAAAAAAAAATGAAAAGAAAAAAAAAAAGAAAAGAAAGATTTTGATGAATTTCTGGCAAAAGCAGAATTTAGTTTAGTACGAAGGACTATTATTTATTTATTTCTTTTCTTTTCTTTTCAAATTATAACATCGCTTTCGAATTATTCAATTTTATTTTCGATAAATTTTCGATTTTGATAAATGTCCAACTATCGTAAAACTGGTATCGTAAAAATCCGTAGATTGAGACTAATAGTTCAAGCTAATAACAAGACTAATAACAAGCATTCAATCAACGCTATCGATTTTTTTTTTGTTTAATATAAATCACAATTATAAGAATTTACAAGGTACAAGAAAAATAATTTGAAGTAACTTAGAAATTTCATTTTTTAGTGAATATTTGGAAGTTTCAATTCCCTGAAAAAAAAGACGTGTAAAGCCATTTCTGGGATTTTAATGCACTAACTGGGGTCCTTATTTTCTGTAATGAAAAATATTATTAAATTCAATGCAATGAAACAAAAAAAAAAAAAAAATCTATATTTAAAAAATATCGAGTAATATCGAATACCCCTTTTACAACGAAACACATATTTTTAAAAAAGTATTAAATTTGTTTAAAAAAAAAAAAAAAAAAAAAAAAAAAAATCTACTTTTGGTTTGAAACATTTACCCGTTTTGGCATATCCTGAACACGATTTGACTTTTTTTAGAAAATTTCTGTCTGTGAGTGAATATCCAAACTTTTGTGGATGCTGTATCTCACGAACTATTGGACGGAGTACAACATAAGTTTACATTTGGTTGAACGTTGACTTGATTTGGCACTGATTAGCTTTTAGTAAAAATTGTCCTACAAGGAGCGTTGCCATCCCGTCTTTCTTATTTTTTCAAATGTTAATATAGGGCAAAGTTTCGTATAAATCTCCACAAAGTGAATTACTTTTAGAAAATCATTGTGAAATGAAAGAGTATTATTTATAATAATAATAACCATTCTTCGTGGCATGCTTCATGTGAAATCATGTGAAATAATTATATATTGATTTAATTAATTAATTAATAATTAATTAAACAATCATCTGTACTGCGGGGATTTGTATAATTAAATATAGAAGAAATGTGAAAAAAAGTTGGCACATCATGACTACTGTCCGTATATAAATACATACTAACTGGCCACAACTTATATAACTACATACAAACAGGCCACAACATATATAACTACACTAGTTTTTCTTGGAAAATCTTCGTTTAAAAACATTTATTCATCGATGTTTCTAAGAATGTGCAAATTGATAAAGAATAATTTAACATTGCGTGTTTTAACTTTCGTGATTGGCGTGCGTAAACTTAAAATTATTATTATTATTATTATTATTATTATTATTATTATTTAATCCTGAGAATTTTTGCAAATATTAATGTAACATAATACCTACTTAACTTCAGAATATATATTTATCTTTTAATTTTTAGTTCCCATCATACTGTAGGTATGGGGAACTTAAATAATCGTGAAAATTTTCGACCTCGGTTTTTTTACTTTTTTTACACGTTTTCTTGTCTGAGGAATCCAAAAATATGAAAATGGGTATGGTGTTCGTCTAGAGTGTCTTTTAGTTTGTTAGTCCGTTAATCCATTAGTGTATTAGTATGTTAGTCTGTGTACACGATATGTCACGAACAAATGACTGCAGAGCGGTCGGATAAGTTTTAAAGTATTAGTTGTGACACTGGCAAGAACCCAATTTATTTGCAACATTCTAATTTAAAAACTTCAGAAGTTATTCGAAATTTACGATTTTCTTAACATGGGAGAATAGAGCAAAATTTCCCTTAAACGTGCATGAAAAGAAATATTTTTATCGTAAAGATGTAAAAACAACTTTTAAGTATTAGTTTTGATGCCGGGATAACATCTATAACCAGAAATATGCTATTTTGAAAATTTCGCAAATTATTAGAAATTTAAGAATTTCTTAACATGGCAGAATACAGTAAAAATTGGCATAAATGTTCCCTTTGAGGGATATTTTCATCGTAAAGATATCAGACTACTTTTAAAATATTATATAAGATGCTAGTATAAACATCTTTGACTGCGAATTTTCCAATTTAAAAATTTCGCAAGTCGCTGAAAATTTACGATTTACTTAACATGGTGGAATAGGGCAAATTGTCGCATAAACGTCCACTTTGAGGGATATTTTCATCATAAAGATGTCAAAACACTTTTAAAATATCGTTTAAGATACTGGCATGTACATCCCCGAATATGAACTTTTTAATTTAAAAATTTCGTAAGTTAGTTGGAATTTACAATTTATTTAACATGGCAGAATAGAGCAAAATTGAGCATAAACGTCCATTTTGAGGACCATAAATATATCAGACAACTTCAAAATAACATTTTTGATACTTGTTTGAACATGATTGACTACAAATATTCTAACAGGGAAATTTCGTAAGTTATTCGAAATTTAAGATTTTATCAACATAGCAAAATAGGGCAATATTCCATATAAATATGCATTTTGGGGATAGTTGCACTGAAAATAGTAGCATGAAAACTAAACTGTGAAATTGACCCCAATAAAACAAATTAATAGGTTAAAATAGGATAAATATATCTAACTGTACGGTGGGTAGCCTATTAGGCGGGGATTTCGTTCTGTTACTGTGTCAAGCGTTTGGTCAAATTAATTTCTCTTGACATGAATATAATATGTTCTGTACTAGACATTTATGAGAACATGCATAGGATGGGGAACTGAACAGAGTCCACCTATGCACACTAGTTTTTTTTTAACTCAGTTAATACTGAAAAAAATCTGCAAAAAATAGTTTCCATTATTACATAAATATCAATTTTACCTAAAATTGTATTAAGCATTTTAATTTCTTGAATTACTCCGTTATTAATAAAAAATTACAATCATATGAATAAAGAAACAGTCAAGAGGAACAATATTATTAATTACAAAATATGCATTTTTTTTTTTTTTTTTTAATCAAAAAACAGACATCCCTAAAAAAACTCTAAAAATATTTTACATGTAGATATTAAAAATAGTTTTATTTTTTTACATAAATATCAAATTTATCTGTAATGATATTAATTAATCTAATTCCATTAAATGATCCATGGACAAAAAAACTACAATTGTATGAATAAAGAATCAGTCAAATGGAAAGTTATAAAATAAAATTTAACTTTTTTCTACCACATGAATAAACGTTCAATTCGAAATTCCAGAACTGTTAATAATTTCCTGAAGCATTTTCTTTAATCTGCTATTCAACTGCTATTGCCTGTTATCGCTGATGAAATTAGTTTTGAAAAGGCTTTTTAAATTTTTTCTTGTGGAATAAAAGTCTATAAAAATATATACATTGGTATTTGAAAAAAAAAAAAAAAAAAAAAGTCGTCTTTTGTTGCAGAACATCAGATTTAAAAATATGTGTTTTTGAAATGAAATAAATGGAAAACTTATCAATTTTAGTGTCTTTTATGGATTTCTATCCAAAGAATTTTTGATGATGTTTCCTTTTTTTTTTTTTTTTTTTTTTTTTTTTTTTTTCTATGTATTTTATTTATACATATATGTAAAATCTATGTTAATTTGATATGTTTAAAAACAAAATATAAAAATTAATTGATAGCGAAAGCTTTACATTTCTTTTTTTTTCTGAAACATTTTATTTGTGAAAAATTAACTACAAAAAGAATTCTTTATTCTAAAATACATTATGAAAGAAAAGTAGAATAAATAAAATATGACTGCAAAATTTCAATAAAATTTTTAAAACTTTATTATAATTCGAAAAGTAGTTGATTTTTAATTATTTTTTATATGTAAGAGGAAAGTGTTCATTCACAACTACAGGCCTACACATAATTATAAAAAATAAATAAATAAATAAATATTTTACATAATTTAAGAAGTATTGATTTTAGTCAAATAGTTTAGCATATAAATTTAATCAACTATTTTAATCATTCTAGTGATTAATAAATGACCATAAAGACTAATTTGAATTTATTTGAGAATTTATTTTTTTAATTTTAGCTATGGATATATATGTATAACAATTTCCCTTTCATTTCAGGCTCCACCAGTAGCTGAGCGGTTCTGTGGTCAAAGCTGGTAGACGAGAAGTGCCGGGTTGTGCTCATCGATCCAACCGTTCGGAGTTACCCGTGATTTTCTCTGAAACTTGCGTAAATGCGAGATAGGGCCCCTTACAAAGATCCCCACAGACGGCATTCCACTTACAGGCTTAGGACCCTCGTGTAGTCAATCGGCCTTAATCCAAATCACCAACACATCCTTTTGTTTAAAAGTAAGCTAAAATTATATGCAAATAAAGGCATACGCATTCACGACGTCACATCTTGATAAAAGATAAAACTGCTAACCGATTTCAAAGCTTCAGATATGTTGTAGGAATAGATTTGAAAGAAAATTAAATTCGCGAAATTTAGCGACTTTAACCCTTTCGTGGGCCATTTATTTCTCTTTTGAATTTATCTCAGTATTTTATGTTTCATTAATAATTAAACAATTGCATTTAAGGAAATATATTTTATTTTGCAGAATTTGAATTATTCATATATTATCATTTTTGAACTATTATTTATAATTGAAATTGATAGTTACTGACATAAAATGTGCAGAAATATACGAAATATGAAAGTGGTATTACAATAAAAACGGTGTTTCACTCACATTTGCAGTAAAATCGTTGAAGATTACAAATGTCTCATCAAAACAGAAGTCATAGCAGAATAAATTCACACAAGGCTTTCAAATTTTCAAAACAAGTGATCTAATTCTATTCAGTCGATTGAACAATAGATGGCAGCACAAAACTGAAGCGAGGATTAGTGTCCGCATCCGCATCGTTAAAATATCAAGACCAATATATTATAATCGGAATTGCGCTTCCCACAGGTGTATTTTGTAAGATCATCATCATGTAGGTCGGATGTAATCTTCCCACGGCCCATGAAAGGGTTAAATAACTACGCTTCAAAAAACTACAACCGGCGATTCAAAGAACTGCATTTCGAAAGCAATTAGACACTCTAGACGTGCCGTTTCAAATCCTTTAAAGAGAGGCGTGGTTTCTTTGGCAATTCGAAAGAAAATGTCAACTGCAGTGATCAAGGACACTTTCAAACTCGCTTGTTCGAGGCGAGCAATATTTAGAGTACTACATAAAAATCCACATACGAAATATTTGAAATTCAAACGCAAACCTCCCCTCATTAAGAAACACAAATAAAGAAAGTAATTTAAATTTTGCCAAACAAACTCTAGCTTGGAACTGTAAGTGACATATTGTACTTCTTTCTGGCGAAAAAAAAATAATAATAATCTGGACAGTCTACGCATTATTCGTTACTACAGGCATAATATAAGAACAGCTCCAAATAGCCAAATGAATCGTCAAATGGAGGAAATTCAATCATGATGTTCGATAGACTTTTTGGTCAAGAAAAGACAGATATTGTCTTTACACACACAAAACTAAATTCTGTGTATTATTGATGTCATTGAAGATGAACTTCGAGAATGCAGCGAATTTCTACGTGGAAAAAAACTACACTTTTATGTAGGGGTATGCATCAAAGCTAACGAAATCGTGATTCTCACAAAGAATATTGCTCTTCTGCCATGCCTTTCATGCAGTTCACCGGTTTGAACTGAGGAGAAAACCTATGGGGGATTATAGCTTCAGCAGTGGTTTTCATGCGGAGTGGCAACCCTATGGGTTTTCATGCGGCTCACCAAACTTGAGCTGCATAGAAAACCTATGGGGGATCATGGCTTGAGCAGTATAACTTAATGGCAGATGATTTTTAAATGTTGAAGAACTTAATTGTCTTATTGCATGAGAGATTTTCATGCAACATTTCACGCAACACAACATAGAAGTGTAAGAGACCATCAGGTAGTGAACTTTTTCGACCACCTCTCAAAAAAGTTCATCATGTCGTATTCTGAAAAATAATAGTCAAAATCACTCGTGTGATATGGCGAGAAGAAAGCCTTGGAAGATATATAACCTGTGATGTTTTGTTGAGCTTGATCAAAACCATGCTAGGTCGCATTTTCGAGATTATTAAACGTCAAAGTGGATCCACAAATTATTAAATATGATTTACGCATTTTTAATTTCGACATAAAGTTTAATGTCATATAATTCTGTCCCCATTATTTTGTTTGTTTGTTTTTTCGTACAGTTCTATGAAAATCTGCTTATTGTAACAATAAATGAGTGTGTTATGAACAGTTCTTGAAGTTGTTTTTCATATTCTACGATATATAGTTTACTTTTACATCATTTCTTTTTCTTTATGATAAAATTGGAGATTGTCTTATAATTATGTCAAGGAATGTAATATTAAAGTATGTTTTTTAAGGTTAAAATTTTAAAGAATACATTTAATCGATTAATTCTTCACGTAGATCAGTCTTAAGTGATTCCTTAAAAATTAAAACAAGTCACTTTATAATATTTTCCAAAATCACCTTCATCATTGTTACTATTATTATTATTTTATTATTTTAATTAATTAGTCTACATTGCTATAAAATGCCCGAAGAAACTGGAATTGAGTGTTTAAGATTTTTTTTTTTTTTTAATCACTATAGGTACCACAAACAGGCAATAACTGTTTCAGATAAAAATAATTAATTTCAGGCGATCAACAAGTGAACTAAATTACTTGATGCTTTCATTGTGTGGTCTTGTTGATTTTATAATCACTCTAATATTCCTTATATTTGAACATATATTTATACGCATATCTCCTCAATATGTGAAGTAACTTTTATGTGTTTCTCAAGTTTATGGTGACTTCTTATACATTTTCAATATTGATAAAATTTAGAAAATTATAGAATAAAGGATTTTTTTTTTTTTTTTAATCTAAAAAAAAATCCATTTTTAGAGAACTTAAGGTTTTGATAATAAGCATTTGCATTTTCGTTGTTTACATAAGCACCCTAACAGCACATATCATCCACAAGAAATCCTCAGGATATCCTATGGATGAATGTACATCGAATGGTCATCCTCAGGATGTACTATGGATAAGTGTGCTGTGAGGGTAGAAATTTGTTGTTCTTGTTTCTAATCTCCAGCCTAATCTGATGGAGCCAGACCAGATCCAAGAAACCGTTGACACTCAGAAAGCCGATAATTAGAAGGAGAGAAGAAAAAATTTCCTCCCGAAGAAGACCCCAACAAGTCTGATGTGATCCGCAGAAGCCTAGTGTTGTTAACATTTTCGGCAAAGAGGTTTTCTTGCCCTTAAAAAAAGAAAAACATTTCATCACTTAATAAGTATTATTTAAATAACATAAAACGATTTTTTGTGGATATATTGTTATTATAAAATTACATTTATTCTCACAAAAAAAAAAAAAAAAGGGAGAAGAAAAGAAGGTTAAAATTAATACTTGTGTTACTTTTTCCACGTTAAAGCATGTAGCATGTAATTATGAGGACGTTTCTCATTATCTATGTTGTGTATTTTTTTATGAGGCTACCATGTATATTCATGGAGCGATAACGGTTTATTTTTAAATTACAAAGAAAAAAAAAACTTTTTTTATTATAGCACGTAGGGTAAATAGGCCCAGTACAAAGCCCTTTTTGGGAAATTTATCAAACTACATTAAACACAGCATACAGCAATCAGAATGCAAAAATGTTAAATATCTTGCAAAACAAGAGCATTTTTACTAAATAATTTTTAACTACGCATGCGCCAGCTTTTAAAAAATTTCATTTGCATAATTTAATAGCAAAAGTATTGAGCAACTTGTACGAAAACCCCAAACAAATATCGTGTAAATTCAAAAAGTTTTGGGAAATAGAATGAACAGAATTTCAGATCTTCTCAAAAAAAAAAGAAGGGGGTTGGGGTTCCCATCAATATTCATTTACAATCAGCGAATACTGTATTACCATTGGGAATTGATCGAATCAAAATAAAAATATGAGTAAAACCCTTTATAGTTTAGCTTTTATTTTGAGAGAACTGAAATTCTGTTCATTCTATCTCTCATAACTTTTTGAATTTACACGATATTTGTTTGGAATTTTCGTATAAGTTGCTCAATATAAGTTTGACTATTAAATTACACAAATGAGATTTTTTTAAAGCTAGCGTATGCGTACTTAAAAATTATTTAGTATAAATGCTGATATTTCATAAAATATTTAACATTTTTCTATTCTGATTGCAGTATGCAGAGTCTAATATAGTACGCCAAATTTTCTAAAATATGTCTTTAGACTGGGTCTAATACCCTGCGTCTTATAATTAAAAAAGTGGAATATTTTTTTTTTCCTTTTGCAATTAAAAAAAAGAAGAAGAAAAAAAAAAAAGCGTTTCATCTCCATAGATATAAGATATATGTCGCAGCCTTATAAAACGCTATACAGATAATGAGAAATGTCCTCATAATCACATGCTACAGCTAATACGCATTTCAAACATTACTTTTTACAGGGTGATCCAAAACATTTGGACTTTTGTTTAATTTTTACAGATCGCATTTTCTTCTTCAGGTCACAACTTTTATTGAAATATATGAAGTATAACTTCTTCTTTACACTACCAAAGTCTCAAGGTGATTCATAAAGAACTTTTTTACATATTTAACAAAACGTCTAAATTCTTATTCGTAGATAGTGTATTCATTGATTTTTTTAAATATATATATATATATATATATATATATATATATATATATATATATAATGAGCAAAATAATTAATGTCAGATGAAAAATTAATCCCAAAACACATGAGGGCCTTCATCAGGGGAGCTCCCCCCATGTAGGGAAAGGAATATGAGAAGTTTCTGACAAACCGTTGGTAATTTAACCAAAAAAAAAACGTTTCTAGTTCCCAACTTCTCACAGACGAGCGTTCTCTCCAGCGTTTCGTCAGAAACTTCTCATATTCCTTTCCCTACATGGGGGAGCTCCCCTAATGAAGGCCCTCATGTGTTTTGGGATTAATTTTTCATCTGACTTTAATTATTTTTCTCATTTATTATAGTTTTATATTTCCTTTTGCAGCATTTGCGCATTGGTTTATAAAAACTCTGTTCTAGTTCTATATATTTAATAATTCAAGTTTTATCTACCTATATTTAAATTTTATCTTATATATATATATATATATATATATATATATATATATATTGAGTGTGATTTGCATGTTGCATTATTATTCATGAGTTTTTCTTTTTTTTTTTTTTTTTCACAAACTTTAGTGAGTTAATTACAAAATATACAACTATATTTTTATCATAAACTACCCATTTATAAACTATCTCTGAAATTTTGCATGTAAATTTTTTAAATATTTCCTATCTTTTTCATATAAATATCAAATTTATTCATAATGACTTTAATTATTTTAGTTATCTAAAATACATTTTAATGTATAAATTACAATCATCTAAAAAAAATCACTCAAAGGAAAATTTATCTAAATAAATTTTCACTTTTTCCTCACGTGTAATAATCTTCAAATAGAAATTCTATAACTGTTACTAATTTCTTTAAGCTTCTTCTTTTATGCGCTATTCTGCTTTTATTATCTGCTATCACTGATGAAATTAGTTTTGAATAGACTATTGAAAATCTTTCTTCCAGAATAAATGTTTCTAAAATGTATTTTAGAAACATTTTATTTAAAAAAAAAAAAAAAAAAAAAAAAAAAAAAAAATCTTACACTTCTTAAGTTGCAAATCATCACACAGAACAATAAGCATTTATGGAGTGGGATAAATTGAAAAAAATTCAATTAATGTATCCTTTATAGATTTTTTCTTTCTAAATAGATTTTGGTGCTGACTTTTACTTTTTTCCTTTTAAATATTTTATTTATACATATTTTTAAAATATATTGAGAAAACCGTAAAATAAATAAAAAACAAATTAATAGAAAAATTTTTTGCATTTGTAATTTACTTTTTAGTATTGAATATTATTGCTATATTTTGAAAAGAAAATTCTTAAATTATTACTTGTACTATAACACAAAACAATATTGTAGTAAAATTTATAATTCAAACACAAAACGCAATTCTTATTGAAAAGCAATTGCTTTATAATTACTTTTATTTTATAACACAGACATTCACATATATTTAGTATAAATAAAGGCCAGTATTAGGAGTTTTTTTTTTTTTTTTTTTTAATTAGAGCAAGCCATTTTCGATTAGTTTTTCCAATCATTTTTCTTTCTTTTTCCTTCCTTCCTTCTTCATTTTTTTTTTTTTTTTTTTTCCAAAAACTATTGTACATTGCAGCAAAATACACTGAAACCCTACCTTTATTTGATTATTAATAATTAAGAAAGCATTTTAAGAAACACCTTAAATTGAAAAAAAAAAAAAAAAAAAAGGAAGCAACTCGATATTATTAAACATGAACTTTTGTCTTGGCTCACTATACAAATATAGAGTATAATAAGAAGATATGTAAAACAAGTTTCCAGGGTAATGTTCAGTACACCTCTTCGAGATCTTCACAGAATTTTCAAAAAATGCATAACAACAATATGCTGCTAAAACTTAAAAAATAGAATAAAACGAAATAATGGTGTGCTTATGGTTAAATTTTTCAGTATGGTATTATTTTAAATATAAAATATTAAGTTGGGGTAAGTGTAAGAGAATTAAAATTAAGCAAAATTTCTTTTGTAAAATATAAATACATAAAAATATATAAAAGATATAAGTAAATAAAATTAAAAAAAAGTATTAATTGTGTTAGATTTTAAAGAGAATTGTGACATTTGAAACGTAAAATATTGAATTGAGATAAATATCAGAAAACGAAAAATAGACAACATTACTTTGGCTCTTTGAATTTTTTACTCCGTAAGAGTAAAAAACAGAACCCAAGCGTCAGTTCTCCCTTAACTCCTAATTTAGGTTCAAAACTAATCGTAACAATGTCGTTTGAGGATACTGCTATCTCACTTTTTGATTTGGTCCACAAAAACGTGGTACCATGTTTAGTTACGTTATGCCGTTTTTCGAATTAAACTTCACTATAACCCAGTGTTCTGCTTTAACATTTTCTATAGGTTAGAGATATTCTTCATCATCTTCTACAGCATTCCTTACGAGCATTTCTTGTCTCAGGTTTTCTACGGTCAATAACACTTCGTTTTGTAACCTCTCATAACTATGCATCATAGCATCTTTATCCTCATCTTCCTCAGGCGATAATGAAGGTTCCATTTTACTTCTATTCTCTTACTTTTCACTATAATTACTCGTTCTTTAATTTTTCTGTCCGTGTATTTAGTTACTTTAATTTGCTTTCGTCCTTTTGTTTTAGCTAATGTAGTATTTTGTTTGCACCATCACTTTTCCTTGGTTTTCCTTTCCAGTATCTGTTTGGTTATTTTCATCTTTTGTTTTTTAAGTAATCCCCGGCAATAATAATATCTGTTGAATGCATAATTTTTCGCCTCTAATCGGAAGAGTGTTTTGACGTACATTTTCCAACAATTAAGTTTCGAATAATTCTTCAGAAACAATACTAGGCTGATTTTTAAAATCTCGTTAAGAAGCATGTTTTATTAAAAGCAGAAAGCAGGAGAATTTCAGTAGGCACATATGTAAAGCCTGCTGACGAGTCAACATAAAGATTTTCTGTGTTTTCAGAGGAAGTACTATTTAGTGTTGTTTATATGGCTATAGGAAGCACAACGGGTGTAGTGAACGCAGTTGACTACTACACAGTCTAGATCAGATCTACAGATTTTTATAATATCTGTATAACGTCTGTATGCCTTTGAGCCATACTTATTTTTCTGAATTACTTCTATATTTAAGCAAAAAAAAAAAAAAAAATACTGCTTTTTAAAATTCCATTTTCGAGAATTTTGGGGATATCTCTTTTCATATATTGGTGCTTAGGACTTCAAAACCACCCATTAATATTTGACCCCTTGTTGACATCTCTCATGTCAAGTTAACTTATGATCCTAAGCAGATTTTAGGTTTTTAAAAACTGCAAAATCTATCGGTTGAAAAATGGGATTTAAATTCTGAGGGGTTTTAGTATATTTATATCATTATCAACAACAATTTGAATCCCAGGCTCATCAATAGGCGTTTGTGTCCATAATAAATAAATAAAAAAATGGGTCTGTTAAGACAATAGAATTTGCTTTTTTTTTTTAAGTAAGTCGTAAAAATATCCTATCCACCCATTGACTGGCGCATCGTAGCAAGTTTCAGGCATGTTTGATGAAGTTTGTTGTAATGCCGCACCCATGTCCCAAACATACTTTCCTTTAAAGACTATCATGGCAGGGAGCTTTTCCCCATCTATGTTCAAGTCATTGAGTACAGTAATATTTTCTCGAGCTGTCCCACTGGTAATCTTTGTTGATGATGCATCTTTTTTACTAAAAACTTTGATTTTATGTCGGGTATAATTTAAAACTAGTTTCACCTAAATTGAATGCCTGTTTTCATTTAGCTTCTAAATTTATATCAACAAGAACTTATCTGGGAATATAAAAATGCCCTTCAATGATAAAATGGTTTAAATCAGCTGTTTACTTGTTTTCTCATGAAGTTGCTCTTTTTCTGGTGGAATTGTCTTTAAGATGGACTTTTTTTTCATGGGTTCCTTTTGCACGTTTCTGTAGTGTAGATTAGGATATCTCATATTTTACACTTGTCTAATGCATCGAACATAATCCTATTGGTATATGAAAAATAGTATTATTAAAGGTTTTTTCAGTGTACGAACTACTACATTTTGTTTTCCTCACATAGCTTCTAACAAATTTTATGGCATTAAAACCTTTAAAATCTTCAAACCTAGAGAAAACAGTATATTGAATGTGACTGATAATTAGGAGATAGAGCTGAAAAAGCAATGTTAAAAATATATATTTGATGCAGTATTTATCTTTAACAGAAGTCCCCTCTTAGCAAATTCTGCTTTCCCATACTGACCTCAATTTGAAATTCTCCATTTTTTTTTTAATAATGTCGCTGGAGAATTAATTTGCATAAGTTCATACCAGGATTTTCACAAAATCCGTAACAATTTAACAACTTCTAAAATTCCTTGCAAATCATGAAATCTCCAAACTTCGTAGAGTATTTTCTGAGGAAAACTGTTACTTGAATAAACTAAATCCCCATTTCAAATTTTTGTCAAATTTCCCAAATTCTTCCTAACTTACTGGATTCAACTACTACAGGGAACTTAAATACAAAATCTTCATAAACTCAAAGCATTCCTACGAAACTAATAAGGCAGTTGTTTGAGGTTGAGTAGGTTATACATTACATTAGAGCAACGTAATGGAAATTCGGCAACAATTTGGTTATGCCAAACTGTCACTTAGAGACATGCCATCACAATTTCGATCAACCGCGAAATGGATGGTCCTCTCGCTTCGGTAAATGTATTGTCTTACCTCGTAAGGTGGGAATTGCAAAGTATGTAAAGCGGAAATTCTATTATGTACAAGTTACTAGTGTAACAGGGGCGATTACACTTACCCCACGTGCAAACTTTTGGGTAAGTATAAGCATGAGTGTGAACAAACGCTTAAGAAAAAGAACAATCTTAAGTTATATTAAAAATCTACATACAAAACTTTGTTTGCCTGCAAAACTGTACAGTATACTTTTCAAATATAGCAATGGCAGAATTTCAAAGTTTGGCATCGGCACTCTGTCGAAGAATTACAACATAAGCATTTTTCCGAACTTTTAACCCTTTCAGTCGCAGTGTTCCCGCTGATGGAACACCTAATTGGAATTCTCAAGTGCAATAACTCACCGCGAAAATTATTTAGCAAAAATTTACGTTTATAACATAGCAGAAAAGGCCCTTTTTTTTTACGTGAAAATTTAAAATTTCTTGTATTTTAATAATGTTCGTAAATTCCGGTGGCAGTGTAATTTAAATGATCCAAATTACCTTGCGCCGCAAAGGGTTAAAATACTCCAGAATAAATTGAAATGTTGGGATCTATGCAACTTTTACGAGTTTTTGTTGTCGATAATGTTTACTTATAAAGTGATTTATTTATTAAATTAAATATTATGTGAATTTAATAAGGTTAACTTATAGAGATGTTTCAAACCGAAAATTTCTCGAAAAGAAACAATGCTAATTTTTTATTTTTTAAATATTTATGATCAGCTATGTGTCTAAAAGCCATTTTTTAAATTAGTTTAGTAATTTTCAAAATAAATTAACTAGTGAACGTTAAAGGGTTAAACCTATCACTCTTTCCTATATGATTCATTTTCCTAAGCCTAAATACAACAAAAAAGGGTTCAAACAATCAGAAAATAAGACTATTATTTTCAAATTCAGTTTCTAAGTTTAGATATAAACAGAGATTACAGTTACCCCATAGTTACACTTCACGCTACGTAAAAATATATCAAACAATCCATTATGATGTAAACTGAAATACATTGTATTTAACTTAATACGTTGCGTATTTTTTTCATTGACAGATAATCACAGCTTTTCAACAAAGTACTTAACAGTTAAGGTAATACTGAACTTCGTACATAATATTTAAATGATTTAACAATATTATTATCATAAGATATTTTCAAAAGATATGATTATTGAAATAATCATTTTTAATGAGCGTTCTAAACTTTAATTTTTCAAGGTCACGACTAATGGCTTAAGATTAGACATGAAATATCAATGCTTATTATATGTCACTGACTGAAAGCACTAAATTGTATTATGTCTAATGTATTTTATTCCCATTATACGCAAAAATTTTGAAAAACTGAAACATGACTTACGCAGTAAATATTTTGTACGTGATCGCGAATATTTACTATTTTCTAACTTACAACACTTGAGAGTTAATTTCGATTTATGTCAGTTTTTGAATCTTATATTGCATTAAAGGTTACTTAGAATTTAAGTAAATTTTACTAAAGTTATAAGTTCATTATTACTATACCCTATCATAAAAAAAACTATATTTTAGTACTACATAAATTACTTTATAAATCACTGATATTTTTTCCACACTCTCTCAAATGATATAAAAATTTATGAGCTAATTATAGTCACATGTACACTTAAAAGCAAATTATTGCAGTGTTTCTAACACAAACAAAATGTCTTCACGAAATTGGAAATTTTAAGAAAATTAAACTACTTTTTTTTTCTTTAATATATTACTTTTTAAATAAAGTGTGGGTAGTTAGAAACTTACTAATTCTTTGTACCAAATTCACTTTAATGCTTTTAATTAAGTTAAATTACCCTTCTGTAAACAAAATGGAGAATGTAGAAAGTTGACATTTAATTTAATTAAGTTCAAACTTAGTCTTTCGGGAAATGGAGCAACGTAAATCACATTCAAATTTAAACATATTTCAAATATATGCACAAGAAAGTTTGTATATAAGTCATGAAGAAAAAAAATGTAATGAAGGTCATAATTTGCATTAAATTACAAGATACTTGAGCTGTATCTTATTCATATATATATATATATATATATGTATATTATACTGATTTGTATTTTTTTTTTTTTTTTTTTTTTTGCATAATTATAAATGTTAAAAATACAGTTAAAAATTTTATTTCTAAATTTATTTTTATAAATTAATTAGCGTTCAAGAACGTTTAGGATATAACGTTCATAAGTTATTTTGATTTTAGTTCTGTAAATAATAATCTGTTTTACTTTGCATGTAAGTAAAATAATATATTTTATCGCATTTTACCTCCTTACTTTTACCTTTTTACAAAAAATTTTTAATATAAAACTATTACAAGAGAGTAACTTTTTAAAAATTTATATCTCAATAGAACAATAAATCATTTTCCCTTGGCTTGAAATGCGCCATAAAAAGCAACATAAAAATAAAGGTGTCCTCGAAATATATTAAACACCATATTTATTTATTTATTTTTCATATTTTTTCAATTTATATATATATATATATATTTTTTTTTCAATATTTTTTATATTCTTATTAATGAAAAATTTTTCATCTTGATAACAATATGTTCTTTTTTTCCCCTTATGATGACTTATACTAATCAATGAAGAAAAAAATATTGCTTTTCACAGACCTATTTTATACACTTTTAAATAGAGGGTTTTATTCAGACAAAATCACATTTTCTTAAGCACATGATATACTCAGAATAGCTCTAATTCAAAGTCATTTAGATTTGAAAAACTAGTGTTTTTATTTTTGGAATGCATCCTCTTCAAAAATATATACAAATCATACTTATTTTTGAGACGCTAACTATTCAAAATTGAGGAAAATGTCAGATGCCATGTACATGTGCTGCCATCTGTTGTTACAGATTGGCATGATGTCTTTGTGTACTTACCCAAGATGACGACTTGTACATCGAAATCATCGAACAATTGGAGAGCTTTGTTAGTCCAGGAAACGAAGGCCAAAATTTGACGAATAGAGGAAAAAAATCGTGTAGTTTTGAAATTTTACATAATCATAGCCGAGAGGGTCCTGAACAACATACTAAAAGTCCCCGCCCGTGGAGGGTGAGCGGGGGGCAGGGGGGGCATTTAAGGGGGGCAATTTTCAGTTTTTATTAAATAACTTTAAAACTATCGCATTTAGAGAAAAAATGTCAATTACAAAATTAATCTACGTAAATTTTCCTACAAAAATGTAAATTACAGTTTGTTTGTACGATCATTAGTTTAGAAGATATAGGGAGATAAAATAACGCATTTTCTTGAAAAATTATTTTTTGCAAGAGTAAAATCAACTAAAGTGTGCAATTAAAAGGGTTCTTGTCAAATATTTTCTAATATAAAAAACAAATATATACATAGGGAATATGCAAGGATAATACAGCATGTTTTGTAAGTTTTAAATAATTTTAAGGCTAGTAGGCGCAAGTGGCGGTTTGAGTAAAAATCTGGATAAGTGCAGTCAAAATAGGAAAAATAGAAAAAAAAATCGTGTAATTTTGAAGTTTTGCACACTCATAGCCGAGAGGGTCCTGAACAACATACTAAAAGTCCCTGCCCGTGGTGGGTGAGCGGGGGGCAGGGGGGGCATTAAAGGGGGCACTTTTCAGTTTTTATTAAATATCTTAAAAACTATCACATTTAGAGAAAAAATGTCAATTACAAAATTAATTTACGTAAAATTTCCTACAAAAATGTTTATTACATTTTGTTTGTATGATCAATAGTTTAGAAGATATAGGGGGATGAAATAACACATTTTCTTGAAAAATTCTTTTTTGCAATAGTAAAATCAACTAAAGTGTGCAATTAAAAGGGTTCTTGTCAAATATTTTCTAATGTATAAAACAAATATATACATAGGGAATATGCAAGGATAATACAGCATGTTTTGTAAGTCTTAAATAATTTTAAGGCTAGCAGGCGCAAGTGGCGGTTTGAGTAAAAATCTAGATAACGAAGACCGAAAACCGATCAACATAAAAAAAAAATCGTGTAGCTTAGAAATTGAGCACAGTTATAAAGTTAAGAGCCCTGAATAACATACTAAAAGTCCCTAACCATGGGGGAGGGGGGCATTTAAAGGGGGCACATTTCAGTTTTTATTAAGTATCTTGAAAACTATCGCATTTAGAGAAAAAAAAAATCTCAAAGCTATAAGAATTTTTTTTTGTGTTGATCGGTTTTGGGTCTTCGTTATCTGGATTTTTACCTAAACACCACTTGCGCCTACTAACTTCAAAATTATTTAAAACCTACAAAACATGCTGTATTATCCTTACATATTCCCTATACATATATTTGTTTTGTACATAACAAAATATTTTATCAGAACCCTTTTAATTCCACAATTTAGTTGATTTTACTATTGCAAAAAAAAAAAGAATTTTTCAAGAAAATGTGTTATTTCGTTCCCCTATATCTTCTAAGCTATTGATCATACAAACAAAATAGAATATACAATTTTTTTAGGAAATTTCACGTAGATTAATTTTGCAATTGAGATTTTTTTTCTCTAAATGCGATAGTTTTCAAAATACTTAATAAAAACTGAAATGTGTCTCCTTTAAATGCCACCCTCCCCCCCCTCCCATGGTTAGGGACTTTTAGTATGTTATTCAGGGCACTTAACTTTATAACTGTGCTCAATTTCTAAGCTACACGATTTTTTTTTTTTTTTTTTTTTTTTTTTTAATGTTGATCGGTTTTGGGTCTTCGTTATCTAGATTTTTACTCAAACCGCCACTTGCGCCTGCTAGCCTTAAAATTATTTAAGACTTACAAAACATGCTGTATTATCCTTGCATATTCCCTATGTATATATTTGTTTTTTACATTAGAAAATATTTGACAAGAACCCTTTTAATTGCACACTTTAGTTGATTTTACTATTGCAAAAAAGAATTTTTCAAGAAAATGTGTTATTTCATCTCCCTATATCTTCTAAACTAATGATCGTACAAACAAAATGTTACATTTTTGTAGGAAATTTTGCGTAGATTAATTTTGTAATTGACATTTTTTCTCTAAAGGCGATAGTTTTTAAGATATGTAATAAAAACTGAAAATTGCCCCCCCCCCCACAGGCGGGGACTTTTAGTATGTTGTTCAGGACCCTCGGCTATGAGTGTGCAAAACTTCAAAACTACACGATTTTTTTTTTTCTATTTTTCCTATTTTGACTGAACTTATCCAGATTTTTACTCAAACCGCCACTTGCGCCTACTACCCTTAAAATTATTTAAAACTTACAAAACACGCTGTATTATCCTTGCATATTCCCTACGTATATATTTGTTTTTTACACAAGAAAATATTTGACAAGAACCCTTTTAATTGCACACTTTAGTTGATTTTACTATTGCAAAAAAGAATTTTTCAAGAAAATGTGTTTTTTCATCTCCCTATATCTTCTAAACTAATGATCGTACAAACAAAATGTAATATACATTTTTGTAGGCAATTTTACGTAGATTAATTTTGTAATTGACATTTTTTCTCTAAATGCGATAGTTTTTAAGATATTTAATAAAAACTGAAAATTGCCCCCCTTAAATGCCCCCCCTGCCCCCTGCTCACCCCCCACGGGCGGGGACTTTTAGTATGTTGTTCAGGACCCCCTCGGCTATGAGTATGCAAAATTTCAAAACTACACGATTTTTTTCTTCTATTTTTCCTATTTTGACTGGACTATGTAATTACTGTAAAGGGTAGAGAACGAGAACGCTCACTCATTGCTGTGTTTTCGTACTATACGACTCTTAAAATGACACCGCTACTGACATATTTCACTCTTGAAACAGTCTGACGTCATGCGCGATAAATAATTCCTTATTTTGTTACATACCACCATTGTTCTTCGAAAAAAATGTCATTAAAAACCGACAATAATAAATAAAGTAACGTTAATATATGAATTCTTAATTTATTCCACTTACAATAGAATATTTTTGCCATGTGTGCCACTAAGTAATTTTTAAGATTTTTCAGGTACTTTAACCTGAGAAAATTCATTTTCATTGTATACTCATTTTTATGTAGAAAATTACTTGGAAAAAATAGTCCTTTTTTTGGTTCTTATTTTCAAACACATATTTTTCAACAGTGTAGTTTCAATAGCGGTTTCAAAATTTCTGTTTATGTTAATTCTTAACATTAAGGTGCCTGGCTACCTTTAAAACGCAATTTTTGGTCAAAACTCCAATTTTCTATGTTTGCGTTAGTATTAAAGCCTGACATTTTAGCTTGTTAATTCAGTTTGAATTTTGTTTCTATCTTGCTTAGAACTTGAGTTACAGGCATTTTAATATTAGTCACTCACCAGTTTTTGAAACCGGAAGTGACCGGAAATTACCCGTAAATGTTTTTTTACATTAATGTTTTACTCAATATAAGCATCAAAATTTGTTACTGAATATAAAATGAATTTAAAAAAGAAAATAAAAAGCTTTGAAATAAATCAGAAACTTATTAAAATTATTTTTTTTATTTTATAGGTAAAATCTTCTTTTTAAATCTGTTTTCTGCTTTTTCTCAAAATGAGATTTTTAGCATTTTAACTTTATCCCAAAACATCATAACTCCAAAAGTTATAATTGAAAAGTTATGAAACTTTAACAAAATACTTTAGAGCAGTTGTTTTAGGGATTGAAATACAATGAATCTAGCTAAATTATTTTTGGTTTTTTGTTGATAAAAGTTATGAACTGCCATGTATATTCATGATTTTTTCAGCATGTAAAAATGTTATCTTCTCTAAAATATTAAATAACATGGTTATCGTATAGTTTAGTTTTGAGAGCAGTTCACTCCATTGAGGACCTTTCAATAATCTAAATAAAATTTGCAGAATAAAAATATCTTTATTTAAATTTGACTTATGATGTTTTGTAAAAGTGCTTTTTTTTTCGCAAATTTTATGCATATTGTGAGCCTAAATATCAAAATATTTTAAAATTTGCATATTTTTTTCAGGTTATTCACTGTTTTTTACTATATTCTATCATATAATGCACATAAATAGGCAATTTTTCAATTATTCAAAAAAAAAAAAAAAATCACTTCCGACGGTAGGCAGGCACCTTAAAGTTTATTTATTGACACATATTTTATTTAAAAAAATATATATGCACAAAAGTCCCGCTATTAGAATCTGTAAAGAGGTATAATGCTTCTCTTTATCCCAAAAGCAAATCAGTCTTTCACGGTTGATGTAAACTAAAATTAAATAAACTTAAACTTTTCATAATAAGCATTTTGCAATCTAAGTGTTTTTCGTTTTCTTTCTTTCTTTCATTCTTTCTTTTATATATATATATGAAGTCTTGGACTATGATAGAGTGTTATCGGGTAAATCGGGAAAAGTGTTGTATAGCAGTGCCATCTATTGAGTAACTGGATTCGAAATTAAATTAATTTTAAGTCTATAAAACATTCTTGCAAGTGAAGCTATAGAACTTTGTGATAATTAACACAAAGGTTATCTTGAATTACATTGAAAAAATAATTAAAATATATGCATTTAATGCATTAAAATGTATGAAGAAGTTGTAAATAGTTTATTTTAGAGTGAAATGTAATATCTTAAGCATACTTTGATATATTTTGATTATTAATTATACTACAACAAAATAAATGAACTTTCAAATGATAATTTTCATAATCTTTCTTATTATCTGAATAATAAAAATAATTACAGATTGCGATACCGATGTCATATGAACTTTTTCTTCATATCGCATATAGATATAGCAGCCACCTAAGAAAAAGAGATTATTATTATTAATAACTAGCTTATAATTTTTAAAGCGGTAGGTAAGATACATAATTTTGAATTACAAAAACTTTATTTTTGTTACCTCCTTACACTAAAATTTAATTAATGTAGTGAATTTCATTTTTTTTTTTTAATATTTACTAAAATCTTCTTTCTAGAATTTGAAAACCGCTATAATGCTTTTTTTTATCCCAGAAAACAAAGCATAAAGTCAGTCCTTCAGGTTTAATCCGAATCAAAGCTAAAAATCCTAATTTTTTCATAATAAACATTTCGCATGCTTTCACCAATACAGAGCTATAATGCAGATCCGTAAAGTGAAATATAGCAAGACCATCTACTAAGCTATGATATTATTATTATTATTATTATTTTATGTTATTTTTTTATGTTATTTTATTTATTTATTTATTTTTATTTTATTTTATTTATTTTATTTATTTATTTTATATATATATATATATATTTATTTTTTTTTATTTTTTTATTTTTTGCTGTAAAACACACTTTTAAGAGCAGTTCTAGGAACTTAAAATATTAATTTCAAGAGCTATCTTTAACTATATTGAAAAAATTAAATAGCATATACTAGCAAATTCTAAATAGTTGATACTATACTGAAATGTACTATTCAAACAAATTTGATAACCCCTAATTATGAATTGTATTTATTTCTATTAACTGCAACCTATTCTTTTACTTAATTACTTTTCTTAAAGATTGTGATCTCTTTCTCAAAAGTTTTCTTTACAAGTTAAACACAATAAAATAGCATATTTCTCAAGACTACTTGGAACAATTGTTTGTAATGAGAGTTAGAAATATACTTAAGAGAACACACAACAATATTATTTTGTGGTATGAATTATACAAATTTTAATTTAGGTATGAATTAATAAGGCAGAAAAACAAAAAAGCAACTGAAGGTTAAGCTTTCATCTAAAATTACAAGGAAAATAAATTATAAATTACGCATATCTGCAACCAAAAAATCCCCCTGAGATTTTTTTATTGTTTCTTATTCATTTTTATTTAGCAAAATCCAAAACAGTAGTAAAAAATTCCATCAAGTCTTTTGTTTTTCTTTAACTCACATTTTTGTGTGTGTGTGTGTGTGTGTGTGTAATTTAGCGTGAAAATGGAAAATATTGTATCGTACTGTTGATTATAAGACTTACATTCAATATATATATTCAATATATATATATATATATATATATATATATATATATATATATATATATATTAGGGGGACCGGAAAATAATGTCGTTTTGAATTAATAAAATGAAACCGGAAATTTTTGTTTAACATTGTTTACATGGTACTTTACAAATAACCATCTTATAAGTTACCTAAGAATATCTTAAACTTTATCCAGGATAAATTTCCGATGTCAGTATTTTAATTCAAAACGACATTATTTTCCGGTCCCCCTAATATATTTAACAATATTGATAAGAGTGAATCCAAAAAAAATAATAGGAAATGAAAAATAGGAGGGTTGTTTGGCAGTGGAAGGAGTGAAAGCAAAAGCGTGTTCGTAGGGACATTAACAATTATAAGAAAAAATATTTTACAAGCAAAATGAGGGTAAACAAAGAAAGTTGAACACAGAAAAAAAAATGTACTAAGTTTACGGGTTTTTGCTTGTCAACAAAAGTTCCGGAAAAATACTTGTTTTTCACGTAATTATAGTATAGAGGGTTCTTGCAACCAATACCACTTTTTATATAAAGTAATTTTTGTATTATCATTTTGAAGATATGTACTATACAAACGGCTAATAAAGATTACAATTTCAAAAAAATTGTGGTATTAAAAATAGTGACTACTGGAAAACATATGGTACATAGCGAAACTATCAAATCTTACCAGAAAATATGGGTTTCCTCGTCTTATAGGTAAAAGACGGCCTTGATCGTAAAAATTAAATAGACGAATTACGTAAATTTACTTATTTTATTTTATTTTTTTAAACAGTGAATAAATCATACAGAAAGTGTTTGTTTATTTATGAGCAGAAATATGTTTAGTTCAAAGCAATAAATTAGTGCTTTTCAGTTGTAAATTCGTATTATTTTGCAAATAAATAAATATATAAAATAAAAATAAAACCATACGTGATAGGCAGAAATGAAAGTCATTTTTACTTCCATTACCCTACTACCGTAGGTAATGGAAGTATTGTATTCGGTCTGAAAATTCGATATCGGGTTTTCACCTGATTTACACGTTTTAAGGTCCCCTGAGTCCAAAAAAGTGGTTTTTGGCAATTGGTCAGTGTGTATGTATGTGTGTGTGTGTATGTATGTATGTGTATCTTCTAGCTATTATAGCTCAGAAACTAATAAAGATAGAGCTACGAAACTTTAGAATTGAAATACGTCTGGTGTACAGATGAAATGTCCAAATTTTGGTGAAAATTGAAAAACCGGAAGTGGGACATCGGAAACCGGAAGTGGGACCGTAAGTCCGTATCTCAAAAACGGCTCTAACGATTTTCTTCAAACTTGCTATATAAACACTCTATTAGATGTCCTTTCGAATTATGTAGCTGGTTAGTATCGGAAAATTGATAGGCGTCCTGTATAAATAGCTCAATTTCAGGCCTCGCAAAGGCGTTCCTTTAAAAACGGTCGTACGGATTTTTTTCTAACTCGCCATTTTAACTCACTTTTAAATATGCTTTTGTATGTAATTATTGTTTTCCTGTCAATAATTGAGTTTAACCGGAAGTGGGACATCGGAAATCGGAAGTGGGACCGTAAGTCCGTATCTCAAAAACGGCTCTAACGATTTTCTTCAAATTTGCTATATAAACACTCTATTAGATGTCCTTTCGAATGATATAGTTGGTTAGTTCAGGAAAATTGATAGGCGTCCTCTATAAATAGCTCAATTTCAGATCTCCCAAGGGGTAAAAATATTACAAGAAAAGTTAACTTGCATGTATTTGTAGTAATTTTAAAAGAATATGACGTCATTAATTAACAAAGAAATTTATCTGAAAATATTTATAATAACATTTTAAAAATTACTGAAAATAAAATTAAAGTTTCCAAAAACTTTTACTCAAATAATAAAATTAATGCAAACTATTTTCTAACAATATCTCCTCAGAATTTCGTAATATATCTGGAAAATTATTAATATATATATATTATTATTATCCTAATTATTATTTTAAATAACTTATTTGACGGATAGAGCAATTTTGTTACTTATTTAAATCAAAAATGTATATAAAATGTTTATAATGTGTGTAGTACTGGGTAATGGAAGTCGTGTGGCTGTTTCACACCTGATTTTTTAATTAAGTCTCATTAAAAACATAAAGTTTACCTTAAGTAATTCAAAAAGCATTTTTTTTTTTCAATTCTTTGATATTTAAACAAATGCTACTTGAAATGTATGGCTTTTGAACCATCGAAAAAAAAAAGAAAAGAAAGAGAGAGAGAAAGAAATAGAGAAAGAGAGAGAGAGAGATAGAAAGAGAGAAAGAGAAAGAAAAAAAAATCACTTTTACCTTTTTTGAGAAAATTTTCTCGAGATAAAATTCAACCTTATAGATTTTTTTTTTTAATTGTGACAAAGTGATTTGATTTAGTTTTTTTTTTTTTTTTTTTCTGTTAGACTTAATTTAAATTATTGTTTCTCTTACAATAAATACTCTCATTATAAACCAGATTTATAATTTTTCTTTTTACTTGTATCTTTATTAAAAAACCAATATGCATCCTCACGTCGAAGACTATACAATTTAATATATTTAACTTTCTCTTCGTATTGCTAAAAAAAACAAAATTCCATTTATAAAACATCATTAAAATAATAAAGCAGGGCGCGAAATTTCCGCTCGCCAGCTCGCCATTGGCGAGTGGAAATTTTACTGTGGCGAGTAAAATTTCGTTCTAAATGTAACTAGAACTCTGGTGCTACAAAAAAAAGTATATATATATATATATATATATATATATATCGATTTAAAAATGTAAAATCATGCTAATCTTAGGTAAGGTGACCAGACATCCTCTTCTTAAGAGGAGAGTCTTCTTTTTCAACGCTCTGCTCTCTTAATCGAAAAAACCATACATTTTAAAATGTCCTCTTTTTTATGTCTTTAATCCTCTCTCCTCTTTTTTAAATTAAAAGGATTAAGTCCTTAATTTAAAAAATTTCGCAAACATGGGAAGCTCAATCGGCTGTTGGCTGTATCGAGCGGTGAACACTGGCATTTTTCTGCGTTAGGTTCGCAAACGAACAACTTTCTAATTAATTGTTAAAGCATATTATGGTTTATGTCTATTCAGATTCTTCGAATCACAAAGAATTAAACGTATTCCCTATATTTGTGCGGTTCTTTGATCCAGAACAAGGAATCACTATTGAAATTGTCATGAAATCATTAAGAAGGTGGTACTCCAGTTGGTATGCGGTGAATTGACGCGTGTTCTCACTTTCGCATGAATAATTTTCCTCATAAATATAGGCCCACCAGTGACCGAGAGGTTCTGTTCTCGAAGCTGATATACGTGAGGTGCTGAGTTCGAAACCCTGCCATTTTGGATTAGCCGTAAGGGGTTTTCGTTGATTTTCTCCGGAACTAGTGTAAATATGGGCTATGACCTCTTAGGAAGACTTCACGGAGGACTCTCCTACTCAGGCCTAGAACCCTAGTGCAGACAATTGGCTTTAATGATAACACTACCACCACCTCACAAAAATAGGCAAAGTTAGTTCAATTCATTTTATATCCTCCTGTTAAAAACGCTCCCACAAAGAAACTGTTTTCTTCAATGAACAAAATGTAGACATGCGAAAAAAATCCCTTTATAACCTACTTTAAAAACTACTATTATCTACTTTATTAACTACTAAGACGTTATACTTGTAAGAACTTTTATAAAATGTTGATAAAGAATGACTGCTCGTTAAAACAAATCGCTTCATCTGCCGAATATTAATTTTGTTTTTTCATTTACAAATTTTATTTTTTCTTTTATGATTATGATTTTAATATAAAGGAAAAAAGTCTAACAACATTTTTTTATGTAACTGCATAAAAGTACCACAAAAAAACAAGCAAAAAAAAAAAAGTTTTTGTATATAGCAAAAATTAATAATAATAATAAAAAAAAAAAAAAAAAAAAAAAATCTATATTGTCCAGTGACTCCTATAAAAATTAGGGATTTTTCCTCTCGTATCCGTATATTATTAATTTAAATTAAGGTGTATTGATCCAAATTCATCATTTGAAATAAAAATGTTTCCATCACTTGTGAAAAGCAGATTTTGAATCGGTTTTTATAATCATTTTCATTCAATTTTGTGTCCTCTAAAATGATCTCTTTTTCAATATTGAATGTCTTCTATTTTCTTATAAAACAAAAGACATTGTGTAATTTCTCCTCTTTTTCCAATAAAAAATTCTCGTCACTTTATACGTAAAAAATATAGTAAGTTAATCAGATTTTGTGGGGAGAATTTTTTTTTTTTTTCTGCGAGTGTAATGTAAGTTGAAATTTCGGGCCCTGTAATAAAGTATTTATTTAATTTCGAACTTCTAAAATGAATACCTCCTATCATTTTATACATTCAAACTATATTTCATATTGTATTGTTGTTCCTTTCAGATTTTTCATATTAAGTTTTAAAAAATCCTTTTTGAACTAATTATTAAAATTTTAAGCAGGATATCTTTGCACCTGTTTAAAGCGCTAGATAGTTGTAGGTTTCAGCCTGTTCAACAAGTATGATTACACAGTTGCTATATTTACGTGTTTTGGATATGGAAAAAAAATATATGTATATATATATATATAATCAGTGAAAACCGTCACTGAAATATATATTTAAAAAAAAAAATACAAATTTCCTATAGCCGAAATGCGAAAATTTGGCAAGTGTGTAATCTACAGGAAAACTTTAATGGAAATTTTTATTTTATATAATCAGTGAAAACCGTCGCAGAAATACAAAAAAAAAAAAAAAAAAAAATCTATTAAAATTTCCTGGTATCCAAAAAGCGTTAAAGTTGGTGGTAGGGCAGTCACTACAAGGTTTTGCGAAACATTAATTGAAATTTTCAAGACGTACCCAACATAGGCTAATGAAATTAATTTTTGTGCTAGGCATAAAATTAAAGATAGACATATACGGTTTTTTATAATAAAAATAATTATGTGCATTTATATTAATACAAACATGCAATTAATTATATTGATAAATGCATATTTTTAAAATTAAAAATTCTTATAATATATATATATATATAAAGTTTCACTAATGATATGTAATAATATTTTAAATTCACTTAAAGGAGACTTAATATCTATTTTACATATTAAGTAGACACAACTGACCCATATAATGGCCAGATTCATTAACCCGTTAGCACCCAGCGTCCTCATTTGAGGGCAGCTAATAAAATGGTACGTATATTTTTTGTGGTTTCTTGGAATGATTTCTGCTTTTTAGTGACAGTTTATAGCGTCACTCTAAATGATCCCTGAAATTTTTATGTGCCTACTATTAATTATTATTTCATAATTTGGATAGTCATTTTATGATTTTTCATTCGTCGCACATATATTTGCTTTTTGCGCAGGTATACTAACTTAAATCAAGTTGAATAATAATATATATTATAATACTTTACTTTTGAGATCTTTGTCAACATATAATAAGAAATTAATCTGTTATCTCAAAGTTTTTCCATCTCGATGTATTCTCGCTAGAACACTAAACTTCAATAAATGAAGATTGGCTTTAAATTTAAAACTATCAGAAAAATTGTTTAAGTGAATATATATTACTGTCAGTTGTCTATATTAATTTAGAAGTGATATAATCAGCTAATAATATTTTGCAAAATTAATTCGGGCGTTATCGGGTTAAAGTGACCAATATCTATTTTATATATTAAGTACACTGTTAAAACTACAGGTGACACATGGCACCTTTTAGGGGTGAAAAGCTTGTCTCACTGGTGACACCCCTAAGGGAGCCAAAATGGCACCCTTAACTAAGGTGAAAGGACGGCACCCTTGATCTAAGGTGCCCCTGGGGCACCTTAGGGTGCCGTCCTTTCACCTTAGTTAAGGGTGCCCTTTTGGCTCCCTTAGGGGTGTCACCAGTGAGACAAGCTTTTCACCCCTAAAAGGTGCCATGTGTCACCTGTAGTTTTAACAGTGTACACTCTTTTTGCACATCGTACACACTTACTAATAATCAATTAGCTATGAAAAAATTTATAAATATAGTGTAAAAGTCTATCTTATAAACAAATTAATATATATATATTTAAAAAACTTCATACAAACAGTTTAATAACAGAACTGCTTTGTGGTTGTTAATTAATCATTGTCAAATATAATGTTTAAAATGTCAATAATAATGTTCATATATCTACAAAAAATTAAAAAGATATAAGATTTTTGAAGTAACAGTGTAAACTATGGTTTAAAAGCGTCAAGACATTTTAAACCAAGGTTAAAGGCGGTTTTGCCTAAAACTGTCTTGCTAAAAACTTGCCATATCTGTCTAAGACTAAATCGTATATTAATAAAAAAAAAGTACAAACAAAAACATATTATAATAAAAATTGAAACGTAATTTCTTTTTATAAATGTTTGAAAAGAATTAAGTTATTATATTTAAGTTATTAAATACATTATTGATATTAATACTTTTAAAATAGTAAGTTATTTTTTAAGCAATACAAAGCATAATTTGAGAATCGGAACTAAAAAATCTAGATTTGGGGAATACATCCATAAATATTCATACCTAAATTTTTTTGTACGAGAGAAACATCATAACTTTAAAATTACAATGGATATAACGACATAAAAGTAAAATAAAGAATAACTTTTAGTGAACTTACCTTAATTTCAGGCTTTGCAAGAAGAACACTTAAAAAATGGCGCTATGCTTATGTCCTGTCCATCCGCTCCGAGTCGGTGTTGGAAATGGAAATACACGTCACAGTGCGCATGCGCGAAATGCTAGTCACCCATAGGGTGCCATATTTCGACTCTGAGAGCCAGCGCAGGTCCACAAAATTGGCTGTTAGCTCATTTGGCACCCGGATCACATTTCCAAGCGTCTATGGCCCCTAAGGTTCCAAATGATACCGTTTTTTCACCCCGGGGTCCCAAACGTCACCGATTTGTCACCTTCAGTTTTAACAGTGTAGATACAACTGACCCATATAATGACCAGACTCGTTAAAAGATATTTGATAAACCTAATGTTTAATGCTATTCAAGTGTAATTTTCTTGTTTTTATCCTTTTTTTTTATTCACGTGTAAAGAATTGTGATATGTATGTTTAAATATAAGAATGATGCTTTTAAAATTTTTGCCTAATTAATGACAACTTTAAGAATACAATTTCAATTTACTTGACAGAACAGGATTCAATAATTATTCACAAAAAATAAATATCATTGATTGCTTATTATCTGTAGTTAGTTTAATAAAAATTATTTTCAAAATGTTTAACTTTTTAAAACAGATTATGTTTATGTGATAATTTAAAATTATATATGTTCATTTGTATAAATTTACTAAGATATAATGAATTTACCAGATTTAATTCTATCTTAAGACTCATATTAGTTCTTCAATTCTTTTGAGAAATATGTTTCCTATTTCAGATGAAATATTAAATCTTCTTCCGAAGTTAAAAGTTGCAATTATCTGGGAATTTGTCTTTTATTCTACTATTTCGAGGTGTTTATTCAAAGAATTTCATGTGAAATGTCAAAGGCAAAACTTATTAAATAGCTTTTCCTCTAATCCTAAATATTAAAATGTCCTGTTTGACAAGTTTTCTCCCAAAATTAGCATTTCGGTAAAAGATATGACAGGTTAATGCGTTATTTACATGGAAATATATTTTCGAAAAGATTGATTTTTAATGAGACCATGTCTTTCTGCGATATTTATGTAAAGGTAATAATTAAATAGACATTTCTGATGTCAAATTTAATGTAGGTTTTAATAAAGGAGAAATCTTATTTGATTTCCTAATGACCAAATTTCTTTATTATTATTATTATTATTATTATTATTATTATTATTATTATTATATGCATGTATATACTTACATTGCACTGATTTTATTCCATTGCAAAAAATAAATTCAGAAAGCAGTGAAAATATTTATACATATAATTTTTGTGATTTTGCCATTAAATGAACTGTGACAGTTAATAAATCCAAAAATAACATCTGCAAAGGTTTGTATTATATTTGTATTTTAAGTTTAACATATTTCATTTTTTTTATATTTTACAAATACATAATTTAGTTAATACATTCATTATAATTTTATTTAGATAGATAAATATATTAGATAAAAATACTATGAAAGAGAAGAAAAATGGCAAGCAGATTACGTTAAATTATATTTTTCGTATGAAGTATTTTCTACACTGAGAAAAAATTTTGTAACTGATATCTAGAATCTAAATTGCGGCTCTAGTAAAAATAATAGCAGGAGACTTGGCGTTGGAATATTAAAACAGGAATAAACTACTACGTCAGAAACGCCAAAGAAAAATTATTGAGGTGCATACAGCTGTTTCGGTAGCCTAAAGCGTACCGTCTTCAGTGCCAAAAAGAATTCTGAATCTGGAGAAGTGCTCGTATATATAGGAGAGGGACCGGATTTAGTTCAACCAATAGGATTACGGAAGAGGTCGGGAGTGTGGCCAATAGGAATTAAGGAATGTGTAGCTGTGTAAACAGTAGAAAAATTAAGGAAATGTGGACTGAATGTAAAATTTCCAACAATCAGACAAATAGGGAACAGCGAAATCACAATTTACAAGGTTTTTAAAAATTTTATAAATTTTAATTTTTCTACTGTTTACACAGCTACACATTCCTTAATTCCTATTGGCCACACTCCCGACCTCTTCCGTAATCCTATTGGTTGAACTAAATCCGGTCCCTCTCCTATATATACGAGCACTTCTCCAGATTCAGAATTCGGTACGCTTTAGGCTACCGAAACAGCTGTATGCACCTCAATAATTTTTCTTTGGCGTTTCTGACGTAGTAGTTTATTCCTGTTTCTAGTAAAAATAGTTCTATGTCATTCTTATAAATTCTAGTCTCCTTTGAAAACGAGTTCTAGAAACCCCTATCAGAGTTCTAAAGCATTTGCCTATATCATCGAGATCAAACTTATTTAAAAATTCCTGCAAATAAATGCGAATACAAGAGGCGAGTTTTTGCAACTATAATCTTATTTTATGACCCAATTCTTTTTTACGACCACTTATTCGTTCTAGATGAACGCGGTATATTTTTTTCCCTCGGCGTATGAAAAATGAGCTGAATATTATGGATATTTTACGTAAAATACGTTTAAGTAGTTTATTTTTTAAGGCTTTGAATAATATTAAAAATTATATACAATTTAGATATTTATTTACATAAAAAGAGAGTTATAAACTACGCATGTGTTGTATAAAATCTGCTTTCTAATGGGTTACATAGGTTTTTAAATTTCAAAAAATCTTTTTTTTTCTTGTGTGTGTGTGTGTGTATGTATATGTGTATATATAGTGTACAATTAGCCTATAATGTTCCCCCAAACTTTCAAACCAATCGGAATTAAATTCTAACAATGAGAACCTTTGGAAATTCCCCGCATTAGGTTCGTTTTATTCCTACGTAAAACTTAGATTGCTTTTATCTGAAAAACACTATTTTAGGTATCAGTAAATATCAGGGGCAAGGCGTGTTTCAGAAAACTATGGAAGCGCCGAAGCGACGCGCTTCCAAAAGCAGAGGAAGAATCAATTCAGTCTTTCGACGAGGCGACGTTACTTGATTACTTTTTAAAAATCATAAATAGGGGAAGCGCTGCTTCCATCGCTTCCATGAACGCTTCGCCACCGGCAGATACAATTTCTGAAGAACTAATCTATCAGTCTTAATGTAAATTTGCATATTTCTTCAAAATAATAGAAGAATTCGGAAGTGCCTCAACGAAAATGTTTTTTTTTTTTTTTTTTTTTCGATTGCAACTAATTTTAGAAAGGGGTAAAATGTACCGAAAATTGCACTAAGCATCAACTCTGTCAAAAATTCAGTTTTCAGTTTTTTAGAATTCCTTTGTCCAAGCAAGATTTATGCATATCAACTAACAGTAACAAAAAATTTTCATCTTTATAAATTCTAGTTCCGTTTGCTAGTGAGTTCTAAAAACTCCTGTTAGAATTCTAGATAGTTTTTCTATATTATTGTGGGGCCAAACTTAGTTAAAAATCTCTTCAGATGAATGCGAACTCAATAGCTGAATTTTACTAACTATGAACTTGGTTTATGAGCCAATTCTAGGAAATCAAGCGAGAATTTCTCTTAATACAAAGGATACATAACAGTCATAATATTATTTCACAATCTAGAAAAGTATAATCTAGAAATTCTCGATCATTCCATCTATCCAGGATATTTTAGGTTGATTTCTTTAGAAATCGACCTATTGCAATCACTTCGTTTATCTATCTATCTATCTATCTATCTATCTATCTATAATGAAAATTTTGCCATCACGATAACTCTCGAAATAATACTCGAAATCAAACCAAATTTGGACAGTGAACTAATCTTATAAATATCTTAGATGAGTTCGTTAACCAAGTTCCTCTGATGTTTTGTTTTCCAGTGGCAGCCACTCGAAAACAAATTTCAAATTACAATTTTCAAACTTCACCAATTTCAAACAGACATTGTAAAAAGCATATTTAAAGCAAGATTTGCTTGAATTTTGATATAAATACAGGCCACATAAGGGTCTCAATGAAGTTTGTTAATGAAGTTTATCCGCCATTTTTAATAAAGGGGCAGATATTTTAAATTAAGCGGGACCACTTGAAATCAGGCCACCACTTGAAAATTCAAAATCACTATAACTTCCGAAATAATACTCCAAATCGAACCAAATTTGGACAGTGTCTTAACTTATCTTATAAATATCTTAGATGAGTTTATTAACCAAGTTGCTCCGTCATTTTGTTTTTAAGTGGAGACTACTTGAAAATTTCAAATTCAAATTGTAAAAAGCGTATTTCGAAATTGTTTGAATTGTGATGTAAATATAGACCACGTAAGGATGTCAATGAAGTTTATTAATAAACTATATCCGCCATTTTTAATAAAATGGCAGATATCTTAAGTTAAGCGGGGCCACTTGGAATCAGGCTCCCACTTGAAAATTTAAAATCACGATAACTTCTGAAATAATACTCCAAATCGAACCAAATTTGGACAGTGATATTATCATATAATTATCTTGAATGTTTTCACTGGGCAACTTGTCCCGACATCTTGTTTCTAAGTTCCAGCCACTTGAAATCACACTGCCACTTCAAAATATGCCCCACGATAACTTTGAAAATACTAAACTGATTCAAATAAAAGTTGGATAGTGAACTTATGGTTCAAAAATCTAGGATAAGTTCACTTGGTGACTTGATCCGCAATTTTATTTCCAAGTGGCGGCCACTTGAAAATTTGTCATTATGGTAACTTTAGTAATACAGAATCAATTCGCATCAAATTTGGGTAGTGGATTTATCATTCAAATATCTCACTTAAGTTTGCTGGGCATCTCACTCCACTTTTTTTTACAGGTGGTGCCACCTGAAAATTTCTTATGACAATAATTTTTGAAATACTGATTTAATTTAAACTAGAACTGGACAATGGACTTATCATACAAATATACTGGATGATTTCGATGGGCAAGTTGTTTTGTCATTTTGTTTCCAAGTTGCAGCCACTTAAACTGCCACTTGAAAATTTGCCATAATAATAACTTTTGAAACACGGCACTGATTTAAACCACAGTTAGACAGTGGACCTATGCTTCGAATATCTTGGATGTGTTTGCTGGGCAACTTATTCCACTGTATTGTTTCCAAGTGGCGGCCACTTAAAAATTTGTTATCATGGTAACTTTAGAAATACTTAATCAATTCAAATCAAATTTGAAAATTGGATTTATCATTCAAACAACAAAAATCTGGAAAATTCAAGTAACTCGTGAACCAATCACGTTATTGCGTCCATCTTTGGTACATCGATAATAAGTATTTTCTCGCCAAAAGTCGCCAAAAAGTCGCCATAGTGGAAAAGTCGCCAAATTTGGCGCCAAATTTATTACCTGCGTTACTGGATCTTTTTAATGCGTTTTTAAGGAAAAATTACGCTATTTTAATGCTAAAACAAACTAGAAATGCAGAAAACTAACATTTTTATCAACTTACTAAGCCTCTTTGAAAGAATTTCTACAAAAAAAAAATTATTTTCAAATTTGCAACGATATCTTAGATGAGCAACTTTCTCTGCCATTTTGATCGATGTGGCAGTCACTTAATTTTTCAACACGGTGACTTTTGAGATTTTGAATTAATTCGAACTATATGTGTACAGTAGACTTATCTCACAAATACATTTCATATATTTGTCAACTTAACCTACCATTTTGTTTCCAAGCACCGGCCACTTGAAAATTTTAAATTCGCATAAAAATGTACTTATGAACCGATTTGCTTAAAACTCTATATGTGCGTAGCCTACATCAATATTTCTACCAAGTTCATTAATAATTTGTAGCCGCCATTTTGAATCAAAATGACGGCTGCTTGATAAGGAAAAAGAAATCAACCTACCCTTCCGAATAAGCCGGAAGGACTCTTTTTTATCTTATGTTCATAGCTCATAAATCAATATTTCTAGTTTCGGGAATAAAAAAATGATCATTTATTTATTACTAATGAAGGTGTTAAATATACAGTCATTTGCAAAAGTTTAAGACCACCCATCGAAAAATCAGATTTAATGGAATTCCCCAAAAATAACATACATATTTTACATATAAAGGAACGAAATAAACTGTACATAGTTATTTATTGTAATTAAAATCAGTATTTTGTAGGACTCCTTTTTTTTTTTTTTTTTAATAACGTGCAATCCTCTTAGGCATGCTTTAAATAAGAGACTTGCAGTAAGCTTTAGAATTGTCTGTGCACCAGTCATACTTTATTGCTTCAACAAGTGTCGTAGAAGTGAATGGTTGTTTACGGCGACTTTATTTTTCACAATACACCACAGATTCTCTATTGGATTAAAATCTGGTCTGTTACCTGGCCAGTCAAGCACTTTGATTTTCTCTGCCCTCAGATATTTCTTGACATTCTTTGCCCTGTGACACGGAGACCCATCATGCATGAAAATTGATCATTTATGAACACGCATGTGAAGCTTCAACTTCTCACGTAACAAATTAAGGTACAGCTTTCCGATCAGAGTAGTTTTAGGTGTCACAAAATACAGACTAGCAGTACTGGACACAGGCATTGCACCCTGTATCATTTGGCTTGAAGGATGTTTCACAGTTTGAATCGTATATATCTCATAATATCTTTTTCCCCTTGGGTGGCGGACACTTATAACGCATGCAGAAAATTGCTGCGCATTTGACTCATCCGAAAATAAGACCATACTCTACTGCTGTACTATCCCATTCTGATATTATCTGGCGAAAGTCAGTCGTTTCTTTTTCATACTTAAAGTAAATCGAGGTTTTCTTGTAGGTTTATGGGATGATAAACCAAAATCTTTGGCCAAAAGTCTTGAAATAGTACTCAAACTGACATTGGTGTCTTTTGCAACCATAGAATGTCCAACTGTATTGCAGGAAGTTCTTGGATCTCGTACGACCATCCTTCTTACCACATGATCATCACAAGCACACGTTTTTCTAGGGCAACCGCTTCTCTTAAGGTCCACAAATATTCCCACAATTTTAATTTTACTAATAGCTTGATGCACAGCTGTCTTGCACGGATTTACCCTCGAACTTATTTAACGTTCAGAAAATCCAATTTTATGCTGGGTCAATATTTCTAACCTCTTTGTAACCGTAAGCGAAGGTTTTTTTACCCATTACAATAATTACACAACAGCATTGTCTGCGACAAAATCCAATAAACAACTGGTGATAAACGTACCAGCCACCATTTTTTATAGCAGTGGAATGCGTCTGATGCAATCAGCAGATGAGATGAAGCAATAACCTGCAATGTGTTAAAATACTGATGATGCAATGTGTTAAATACTCAAAATCGGCTACTGGTCTTAAATTTTTGAAAATGACTGTATATATATATTCCGCAGTGCACCATTAGATTAAAAAGCGTACAAAATAGAAATTGTGAAATAAATGACGAAAGTGCATAAAATAAGTAAACATATATTTCATTTTAATCTCAGTACATGGCACTAGACTCTACATGTAGCCAATTTTGTTCGAGAAAACATTTTATAGAGTGTTGTCGCTGTTTTTGCTTGTCCTTTTTTCCGATCCTTACGTGTGTTATCATTAATTTACATACCATCTTAAGAATTTGCCTCCAGTCTTTGAAAAACTATAAAGAACATAAAAAGTAAGTACTTTTTTTACATATTTTTGACATCCTAATAATTTTTTCGACTTCTTTGAACTAATAGTACGATAAAAGGAAACCTCACTATGTCCTCATTCAGTACTATGATGTAGTTATTTGCATAATTTTTATTATCTATATCTTTAAAAAATACTTTTGAGTGACTTAACAAATATGTCTCAAGTACACTTTTTGCCTATTTCATGTGGCAGTAAATAAATGATTAAAATATTTTTTTTTCAAAAAGTACTTCCGAGAATACAAATTTAGTATTATACACTTTTTTAAAAAAAAGTGTCAATTTTAATTATTTTTTAAGAAACAATTTGAACTATTCTAAATCAATTAAACTTGTGATAGGATAGCAAAATAACTTCTTTGCGATTTATGGGTGGAAGAATTTCTTGGCTTTTTTTGAAAATTCAACAACTTTAATTTTTTTCAAAAAAAGCTTTAAAAATTAACTACATCAATTCAGGTTATAAATAAGAAAACTTTATATTGTAATATCATCTAGAAGAGCATTTATTTTACTACAAAACAAAATTAACATTGTTACTTAAAAGAATTTTTTCAAATGGAAAAAAAAAAAAAAAAACTTTAAATTTTATATCTGCTTTTTAAGATAGCACGCGATCATGTTTCATATAAAAATTAAATCATTAAATTCTTTTTTTTTTTTTTTTTTTTTTTTTTTTTTACTTATTTTTATTTCCTTTTGCACGCGCACTTTTTATTTCCTAATTCAAAATTATTTTAAAAAAACTTTTTCGATAGTGTTTGTTTCGATACTGATTATTATTAATTTGCTTTTCTTTTTCTTTCAAAAAAAAAAAAAAAATTGATTTTGATGAAATTCTGTCAAAAGCAGAATTTAGTTTAGGACGGAAGACTATTTTTTTTTTTTTTTCAAATTATAACATCGCTTTCAAATTATTCAATTATATTTTCGATAAATTTTAGATTTCGATAAAAGTCCAACTATCGAAAAATGACACCGCAAAAATCCCAGATTGAGACAAATAGTCCTCAGTCCTAAAAAGACATTACATAATAATTTACTCTTATATAATTACTATAAATGTATCAAAAGTTATAAATAATCTAAAAAATGTTTTTTTTTTTTTTTTTTTTTTCGAATTATGTAACACTTTAGTTGGAAAAAATTGTCATCAATATACTAAGTTAAAGGGAAATGATACACTATTGTTGTTATTTAAGGGCGAAAAAACGTTCTAATATCCAAATCCAATCACATAATACCTTAATTATATAAAAGACAAAATTTATGTACGCCAATTTTATTAATAAAAACATTTATTAATAGAAGATATATTAATTTTATTGTTGTATAATGTTATCAGTTATTAATTTATTTCGTAATTAAAACTTTAATTACATTGAACATAAGCAAATATTTTATTTCGTAATTACAACACTAATTAATTTGAATACGTACAAATGTCAGCCTTCATTGCTTTTATATATTTTAATATTTATTTTTCTACTTCAGGTACAGCATTTTTTAATTGTATTAAATTAATAGCAATTACTTTTTCAAGTAATTTTGCTTCGTTAAATATGTATATAGATATGATTTTATGTAGATTAAAGTTTACCATTTATTTTATTTTATTTTGCTTTATTTTTATCCAAACTTTTTATCAGGGATAGATTTATAAATATCTTATATTTTGAAGATAACTTTTCTAGAGTTCTTTTTTTAGATTTTTTATACTTCCAAAGCGCTTGATTACTAAATAGACATGATATCGCTTATATTATTATTGTTATTATTATTATTATTTTAGGGGGTAGAGATATTTTTATCCATGTAATTTGTACATTTTATTACGGTTTCAATACTGTGCGTCGATTTCACAAGCTATTTCACTGGGATTTAATAACTCAAGAGAGGCTTGAATGTTTAAAAAAAATGCTAACTGTTGTATAAAAACTACAGGACTTTCTTTATCCACTATCACAAGTATTATACTCATTTTTTGCAGATAATGTTGTCAAAAGATATAAAATTTACCTAACAAATCAAACACTTAACAATTTCCCTATCAGAGAGCACTGATACGCGTATGAAGACATATAAAACCGAGTTTACATAGCTAGTTTTAAAAAAAATATTTGGTAGACCCTTTTTTTAAGCATAAAGTTCCAAGGTCTAAAATTGACCTAGCTAAACAGGATGAATGTTACTTTTCCTGTAATAACAAAATAATACATGCAAATGGTATCTAATAAGAGGCTTATGTAGCAATTTTGAAGAAAATCGTCAGAGACGTTCGTTTTTGAGATAACGACATTCACCGAAACTTGGCAAACTCATTTGTTGCCCGGAACACAACATTTGTTTACGAAAAGATACCTAAAAGGGAGGTAATATGACGAGTTTGGAAAAAAAAAATCCGTATAGCCGTTTTTAAAGGAACACTCTTGTGAGAACTCAAATTGACCTATACATTTTGCCTACCAATTTCTCCGAACTAACCAACTAATACATACAAAAGGACATCTAATAGAATGTTTATATAGCAATTTTGAAGGAAATTGTCAGAGCTGTTCTTAAGATACGGACATGTGAACCCACTTCCAGTTTCCAATGTAGCACTTCCGGCTTTCCATTTTTTTTTTTTTTTTTTTTTTTTTTTTTTTTTTTCAAAAGTTGGACACCAGACCTGTCTCAGTTCTGAAGTTTCGTCATTCTACCTTTATTAATTTCTGAAATATGATAGTCAGAAGGTTCCCCACACACATGCACATATACATACGCACTGACCAATTGACGAAAACCACTTTTTTTTTTTTGTCTCATGAGACCTTAAAGCATGTAAATCAAATAAAAACTCGATATCGAATTTTTCAGCCGAATACAATACTTTTAATACCTGCGGTAGTCGTGTAATGGAAGTAATAATTAAAAAACTCGTGTTTCCATTGCCGTAAACGCAATAATAGTAAAATAATAAATATTCATATAAATATTCTTCGGATTTTAACAGAAATGCAGATTATTTTTTTTTATTTTTTTTTATTTATTTTTTTTTTTTTTTGTAGTTTGCAACTTTTACACTTTTGCCTACTGAAAAATTATAACGGAAATCTTAATTTATTTAATCCATGAAAACTGTTACAAAAATATATAAAAATTTTCCATTAAAATTTTTCGATTAGCAAATTACATAAATGTTAGCAGTTATACCTTTTAATGCAAAAAATGAATCATTATGTATATATAATAGGATTTTACAAGTAAAACTGATAATGTGTATAGTACATAGGCTTATTTTGAAAGTAGAAACTCTTTCTACAATTGTTTGCTATAACAGAATTTTATTTGAATTTTATTTCCGTATATAAAGGTATTAGGAATTTTATTATCTGTAGTGAAGGTTATTTTTGCCCACTCTTAACAAGTAAAAATAGAATCATATATATATATTTTTTTTTAATGAAACTCTGTTATTCAAAAACAATTATTTCAAGTTTTACGTCATAATCTTATCAATATCGTTTAAAAATGAAAGCATACTATAGCAATCAGTGTTGGACATTATTAATTAAAAAGTAATTGAATTACAATTGAATTACAATTAAATTACAATTATAATTATTTTACTGTCAATCAATTACCAAGTTATTGATTAGAAATAAAGTGAATTACTTATTGAATTTTTATTTGTATTATTTTAATCTATTTGTAACCAATTACTTGTTAATCGATTGACAGTAAAATAATTATAATTGTAATTTAATTGTAATTTAATTTTAAGTCAATTGTAATTCAATTACTTTTTAATCAATTATGCCCAACACTGATAGCAATATATTACGAAATCTTATGAAAATATCAAATTTACATTTATACAAAAAAAAATGTTCTGTTATTAGTTCTGTATAAAGATTATTAAACTAGAAGTAAAACTATATTGAATGTTATTTGTAAAGTACGAAGTGGATAATCCAATACATATATATATATATATATATATATATAGTATATTATTTGCAATTTAAAACGCTCTTTCTTTAAATCCTTCTGAAACTAAAGGAAATATTTCCTTCTTTAAAAGTATAAATTATTATTTTTATATAAAAATTATAAGTTAAGGATTTCAGAAAAAGTTTTATTTTCAATTCTGGGCAAAATTTCAAATTTCATAAATTAAGAACATCTGCATACTTTAGAATATTTTCACTTCTAAATGATTACGATGGGGAATTTCAAAACCGCACATTCTGATTGCATTACCCATTAGGTAATTGCATCTGGGAACTGCTTAGCTAACTTTCATTTTGCTTGAAAATTTTTACTTTTGCCAGAACTCAAAATAGACTTTCTAAAATAGATTTTTAGAGAAAATAGTTTTCATAATCTTTAAATATCAACTTTTCTTATGTGTTCTCAAAGAAAATTTTAGAGAGTACAAATACGTTTTGTTATTATATTTAAAAAAAAAAAAAATGTTTTTATATAGTCTTTCGTTTTACTATTCGTCATAGTTTTAAAAATATCGTTGAATATTTTGATTATGTGTTTATAACCCACTTTTAGATATATCCATTTTATTGTTTTTTACCATTGTCTAAAAGTAATAAGCTAAAATTTCTGTTTTACTTAATATACGTGTCACTATCATCAATAATTTCCCCCTCTTTCACACAGAAACAACATCATTGGAATTGTATGGAATAAAAACTACAAAAAACTACTACAAAAAAGAAAGAATATGTGTTTATGCTTAAGCCCATCTGACCGAAGCGTAAATGTGTATAGTAATATGCTTAGTATAATCAAAAGCATTCCTATCATTTATATGTAATAGAAAGCAATAAATTTAGCTGCTTCTATGTAGTTATGATTTTATGTAGCATACCCTACCTATATACTATATAATGAGCCATGCAATGAACTAAAGCTTACTATATATATATATATATTTAAAAAAAAAGAATAGCACAACTGAAAACAAGATTTCAAAGGTTTTGATTGGTAGCCTGTAATATATCTAAATTCTTTGGGTGATCTTGCACACAGATTATTATTTCTGTTCGTAACGTTTTCTACCAAAGACATGTTTTGTGCATTTGAAAAGCATGATTTTTATGTTCAGCTCAGTGTAAGATTGTTAATATCCTTTTCAAAAATTTTACTTATATAAAACCGATAGTACCTAATATATTATTTAAAATAGTATTTTTCCGTTTGAAAATTGTCAATTGGATAGTTAACAGTTTTTATTCATGTCCTGCTGATAAACAGCGAAATTATATTTTAGACATTTAACTAGACTACAAGCAACCTCAAAAATCATAAAAAAAAAAAAATTATAATATACCTAAATAACAAATAAATTAAATCTTTAAAAAACTACATATATAAGAAACAAAATTCCAGTTTTACCATTCTCTTTTAAATTACTAACTATATAAAAACTATTTAAAGTAAATTAATAAATAAATGACAGCAGTTTTAAGAAAATAATATTTTTCAAATTTAATTTCTCGTAAAATTTTATTTCGATTTTATTAATTATTCACGTATAAATATATTTAGTTCTTTTAATATTTAGCAAAATGCTCAATCACAGGTTTTGTTCTGTTAATAAATGTCACGAAATGGTATTAGAATATCTCCCTTTATACGTCTTGTTAAACGTAAAACGGTTTTAGAAAAGGATGAGATTTGATAAAGCTACTCAGAAGGAATATGAATGTCGTATACTTGAAGAAGTTTGCACTTCAAAAGTTTGAATCAGCATAGCTCCTGACGTTGAAGGCTGCATTTCATTAACTTCTCCAGTTATTCAGCTCTTAACTATGTACCTTTATGCTACTAAACTGCTATGGTTTAAATGATGAGCAAGATGAGCAAGACCGTCTTTTCAGTTCGAGGAAATACAACTATAATCGTCATGAATCTGAATGCAAGCAGGGAAACGTGCATGTATTCTGTCATACAGATGCCATATATCATTTTATGATATAAATTCCATGATGGTGGCATTTTGTCAATTAAATTAGCAACAGCTAAAGATTGCTATTGACGATACTGGATTTCCGGTCCAGTCATGTCTCATACGTCGTCGATAAATGCTATATCTGGTAATCTTGGAGGACGAAGCAAATTTTGGCACACTTTAAAACACACTGGGTGACAGATGTAGGAGTTCAGACAGACTGACTTACAAGAGGGTGTCAGACCTAAATGTAATGCCTTCTGGGTTTTTTTTTTTTTTTTTTTTTTTTTTTTTTTAATTGGTAGTAGTTCTTATTTACGCGAGTTTCAGAGAAAACCACGGACAGCTCCGAACAGATAGGCGAATGAATAAGAACTGAATTCAAATCCAGCTCTATTAGCTTCGACAGCAAAACCTTTCGGACACTTGTGGAACCGTTGATTGACAGAAGCGGTGTGAGGCAAAGTTTTAACCAATTGGAAAATGTCCTCTTAAACATTACTGATGAATGACAACATAACCTGTTTATCCATCAGTCTGACGCCAAATTTATGTCAAAATGCCTGGAATAAGGAGGAGAGAGTTCCTACTGCCATAAGAAATTGGACCTCAGAACAAAGCACCTGATGCAATTCCAGTACGTCTATACAGCACATAGCTTAATGTCCAGTGCTCATACCAAGACACACAATACAGAAACATCTTTCATCTGAGAACACAACATATCTCCGCTCCGCAATCGAATGATCTCACCACTGACATCATAAGTAGGAGAAATTTGTAGTTAATGATAAGAACGTTAAGTTTAATCTAGCCTGAAATTCAGTTTATTCGGAAATGGATATAAAGATTTTGATGAAAGTTTGAGGTTAAGTATTTTTGGAGATGCGAAATCGATTAAACTTCTCCTCATGCTCAGGAAATTTCGTGCTTGATATTAACTCTTTCTTCGCCGGTTGTAATATGATACAAATTGGGTTTATTTGGAAATGGATGTAAAAAATTTAATGAAAGTTTGCGTTAAATGTTTCTTGGAGTGCTAAATCAATTGGACTTATCCCCATTTTCAGGAAAATTCTTGTTCGATACCAACCCTTTATTTGTTGGTTGCAATATATGGTAGAAATTGGATTTATTCGAAAACGTATATAACGATAGACATCTTGATCATCTTTAGGAAAAATCCCCGTCGATGTTAACCCTTTATTCGCCAGTTGCAACATATGGCGAAAATTAGGTTTACTCGCAAATGGATATACACTCACTGCCATAAAAATTTGCGCACCAAGAAACAGTGTTCAGTCTAAAACGAAATTTTATATACATAAGTGCTACGTTGATATAAGTAAGTGATTACAAAACAAAGCGAAATGATCATTTATTACAGGAAAAATTACAAAGCAATGAAGTTTTTAGTACCCTGTTGATCCCCCTCTAGTGTGAATGCACGATTCGATAAGGACGAGTATTGAAGCATACCTGATCTTGCCTGATCTCGTTCCACATTTGCTGTAAATGCGCCTCTAATTCGTCCAATCTCGTAGGTTGACCAACTTTCCGTTACAAGTGATTCCAGATGTGCTCGATTGGCGACAAATCTGGGGATCGAGCAGGCCAGGGAAAGAATGCGCGGAGGCAGTTCTGTGACACCCTAGTTGTGTGTGGCAGAGCATTGTCCTGTTGAAAAATGAATCCTAAAAGCCTGCCATGAGTGGCAACACCTGTAACTGAAGGATGTCACGAACGTACCACTGGGCTGTCATGGGATCGTGGATCAATATTAGGAATGACCGTGTGTCGTATGCATTGTCATCCTATACCATCACACCAGATGTGGATGCGGTGTGCAACTGCTAAGCAAAGGCAGAATTGAGGTATTCACCACGGTGCCTACACACACGTACACGATTGTCATCCCAGCCCATATTGAATCCGGATTCATCCCTGAAGACGACCTGGTGCCATTTCGGATGCAGTGCAATCCTGTCCTCCAAGCGGAGGAGAAGGAGGTGGGTATCATTGTCAGTACAAACAATGGGTGCTGCGATAGCAGATGTCTTTCAGCCAGGTGCCTTGTGGTAGTACGGACAGACACAGGGACAAGTCATGTAGGTATTGCATGTATTCGGATGGTGAACAATGAGACAGTTGGCGCTATGCGTGAGTTTCGTATGATGTGACAGTTTTCTCGTTTTGAGGGCGTCCTCTCTCTTATCCACTCCCAACAGTAAAACTAGAACGGTTTAGGTGGCGAGCTACTGACAGAGCTGAACACCCGGATTCCATTATACCGATGATTCTTCTCCTCTGGGACTCTGACATATTGTCTTCGATGGCGGCGTAACAGCATCTCTATTTAAAAAGCGTCCTTCTGCAGCAGATTAATTACACCAAACAAGCCCTGCTTACCTGTTTTATACTCCAAGAAGAACGAAGTTCAATGTTCTCTGGTGGCATTACGCATTGCGCAATCACGCAGAATATCTAATCATTTGCATATCCTGCTTGGCATGTACTTTCATGCCAAGTTTCATTACGATCCCACAGTTACTTCTTGGTGCATAAATTTTTATGGTATTGAGTGTAACAATTTTAATGAAAGTTTGGGGTTAGGTGTTTTTTGTTGTGCTAAATCGATTCGACCTTTACTCATCTTCAGGAAAATTCGCATTCGATGTTGACCCTTTATTTGCTGGTTGTAAAATATGGGAAAAGTTGGGTTTACTCGGAAATGAAAATAACGATTTAAATGAAAAGTTGAGGTTATTTGGGGCGAAAAATCAATTAGGCATAGCCTAACATTCAGGATAATTCATGTTTGCTGTTAACTCTTTAACTGCTGTTTGCAAAATATGGCAAAAATTGGGATATTTTGGAAATGGATTCATGAAATTTGAAGTTAAGTGTTTTTTTTTTTTTTTTTTTTCTTTAATTGATTTGACTTATTCTCATCTTCATGAAAATTGGGATTCGCTGTTAACTATTTATCTGTTGGAAACAAAATATGACAGAAATTGGGTTTACTTGGATATAGATATAACAATTTTGATGAAAGTTTGGAGATAAGAGTTATTTGGGATAAAAAAATAATTAGACTTTCATGAAAATTAATTTTCAGAAAAACTTCTGTTAAATTTTAACCTTTTATTTACCTTTCCAAAATATGGCAGAAATTCGATTTACTGCGAAATAAATATCACAATTTTGATGAAAATTTGGGGTTAAGAGTGTTTTGAAGTAAAAAATCGATTAGGTTCATTCTCATATTAGAAAGCCTCTCGTTTGTTAATCCTTTTCCTCTCATTAAAAATTTTGGAAGAAGTTTATTCGTAAATAGATATGATGAATTTGATAAAAGGTTGTGGTTAAAGATTTTATGGGGTTAAAAATTGATTGAACCTATTCTCAGCTTCAGAAAACTTAGCATTTACTGCTAACCCATTTGCCGCCGGTTGCAATATATGACAGAATTTCGGGCTTATGAGGAAAGGAATATGGCGATTTCAAAAAAAACTTATTCAAAAAATTTTTTTGGGAATCAAACCCATTGGACTTATCTCATGTTTAGGAAAATCAATGTTCGCAGTTAACCCTTACTCTGCTTGCTGCAAAGTTTGACAAAAATCTGGATTTTCTAGAAATGAATCTAAATATTTATGTAAAAACTAAGGTTAAGGATTTCCTTAGATAACAAACTCTCCTGATTCCTATTCATAGGAAAATTAGCGTTTATTGTTATTTCTCACTCCAAAAGTAAGAAAATATGGCAGAAATGGTGTTTATTCAGGGTTTTCTGAAGAATTGTTAAAATGATTTTCATAAAAACTTCGAAATAAGGCTGATTTGAGGTGAAAAACCGATCTAATTTATCTCTATCTTCTGGAAAATTAGCTTTCGCTGTTAATTCACGTAGAAAAATATGGCTGAAACTTGGTTTTTTGCAAAATGGTTCTAACGATTTTTATAAAAACTTAGGGTTAAATGTTTTTTGATATGTGAAATCCATCTGATATATCCTCATATTCAGGAATGTTTGTTCACTGTTGACTCTTTCTTTTCCGTTCATTGCATAATATGGCAGAAACTTGGTTTTCTCGGAAGTATATCGAACGATTAAAAAAAAAAAAAAAAAAAAAAAATAGATTTTTTTTCCCCCTATAGATGAAAATTAGGTCTCACATACTTTGTTCTTCACAAAAATTAGCCGTCGCTGGTTTTCTCCTGGAACAAAATATAGCAGAAATCTGTTTTTTTAGGAAACTGCTTCAATAATTTTATAAGAAATTACAGTTAAAGGTTTTATATGATAATTCGGTTTGAATTTTCCTTATCTTCCGGAAAATTAGCTTTCAATGGTAATCCGCGTTCCGCCTTGGGCAAACAGATAAGCAATATAATTATCTGAAAACAAATCACTGTATATACACTACGAACGAATTTTTACTGTGAGATCGAATGAACTTGGTCCTCCAGGTGCTATATTTAACGCAAAAAAAACGTTTTATGAAAATACTGGTTGGCTTTGTCAGCTTTCCTAGTTACTATATTTAAATGAATCATTTTTATAATGATAAGTATCAGTTTTTTAGGTCCTAAATTTATTAACGCTTTAAACCGCTAAATAGTGGAAGCAGCCTCCTTCCGTCTAACAAGTGTAACAATCATCTAAAATATGACCAGATATCGCTTTCTACAAATGAATTATTTCAAAAATAATTTATTTATAAGCATAATTCTGAAGTTGCAACACTCTTAAAAGAGAAAACTCCTACATTTGATGATTTCTAAGAAATGACACCCTTTTCAAAGAAGATAGTAAGGTAAACGCACCAGTAGTGGACCCTGTACCAGTAGTGGACACTTTCAATTTTTAACTCGGAAAAAAAGCTACCTAAAAATTCTGAAGATTCGAGCAATGTTCAGGAAGGGAGTTATAGTCCTTTACTGTTTAACCCTTTAACAAAAATAATTCCGGCCATTAGTTTTAAAATAATATTAGTTTAACTAAAAAAATTTGCACTTTTTGTGATTTTGCCGTTTTCTTCTTATGACTTTGAATAAGGAAATGAAATTTTATTTGCTCGCTCTCTGCTTATTTTTAACTGATTTCTTCTACTTTTTGCTTTCATATGACTAAAATAAGTATGTAGAATTCATTTATTGTGCTGTTTTTTAAATCTTGTATTAACACATAGTATTTTTATGGGTGTCCACTACTGGTACCAAAAAAAATGTCATCATGACAAATAGTGGACAGCCCTGTCCACTACTGGCTCATGTGACTTTTAATGTCAGATCCAGTAGTGGACACAATTCAGAAATCTAGCAATTTTAGAGTTGAATTTTAAAACAAAAATTCAAAGGGGTCCACTACTGAGTCTTTAGTGTGTCCACTACTGGTTCATTTTAAGCTCTTCAGATTTTTGATTTTTTACATATATAAATGCTACAATTAGCAATTTTCATAATATAGTCGTGTTAAGAAAGAGTTAGTAAAGGTCTGAAATATTATTATTTTTTTTTTTTTTTTTTTTTTTTTTTTGAAACTCTAAAATTTAGGAAATTACACAAAAAATAGCCGGAAAATGTCCTTAAAGTGTCCACTACTGGTGCGTTTACCTTACTTCATTTTGGAGGTTTTCTGAATCTGATGTCATTTTAACATGTAATAAAAATTATTTGGATTTTAATTATATTAAGAAACTACGTCATTTTGATATATTAACGGTAAAATGACGAAAGCGTCCTTTTAGAATGTGTTTTAAACCATTTTGTAGCTTTTTAATGAACCTCTACTTAGGAAGAAGTTTTTAAAATTCGAAAAAATTGCTATAAGTGTATCTACGTATCAAATTTGAAATTTCCAGTTGTATTTTTACTGTAAAAATTATATAAAAAATGTATAATTTTTGAGAGAGTTTTTTTTTTTTTTTTTTTTTTACCCCCTTCCGTTGGGCATGCGCTAAGAGATGTCAATTCACTGCTTCTACCGTAGTTATAAGCGGTATTTATGTTAAGTTTGATTGAAATCGGTTTAGTGGTTTGGGACTACATGCAAAACATACATGCAATGGCTTTTATTTATAGAACAATTTATTTTTACAATTAACATTCGATAAGATATTTTGTCACATTAAATTTTAACTCTGTAGCCCTCTATATTATATATTTACTATAGTTACATAATATTATATATGTGTTACGGTAACACAATAATTAGACGCTTTAAAATTGCATACGCAAATTAGGAAAATATTAGTTCGTTAAACAGAATAGTGTTCCTCTTGCATATAATATGTTATGAAATTTAACTTGAATTTAATCTATTCACATGTCCAAAATAGTTACTTAGCTCAGTGAGTGTATCTCAGTTCATTTGAATAAACTCATGAGGACCGTATTTATCTCCCAAGAATCTAATATATAATGATGCTTCATTTCTAAATGGATCACTATGAATTCTATAGAGTAAAATTATGTTTAGTCTCTAAGTATTGGATCTATAATCTATATAATCTATACTAGCATTAGAGATATTTTAAACTTGAATAAATGCTTTTACTTTTGCAAAATTACATACTTTTTGGTAATAAAACATGTAGCTTATTAACCTTCTTGTGATAAATAATTGATTATTTGATTAATCGTATAAAATGTGAGTAGAGTAAAACCTGCTAAACATTTAAATTTTGTATAACTGGATGTTTTCTTCAGCAAGAAATTTTTAATTAGATTTCAAACGGGCCTCATATTGTTTGTAAAGTACAGTGTATTTCTTAACATAGAAATTTATTTTAAAAGTATATATTTTACGTCTTATTTGATTCAGAATTTTAGGTTCCCATTAATTTAGTATAAAATAATTAAATATTTGATTAGAATAAAAGCAGTGCCTTTCACATTGCGCGACCGAGTTTACGCTACAACTGGTGTAGGAAAAACAAGAAAACTGAATATTGCTCAAAAAGTTTTACTTTCTACAGGGTGATTATAATTAAAGTTACGATTTCAAAACGCTATAATTTTAAAACTACCCGTGAGGCAATGAAATTTTGTTTGGGGGAGGAAAAAAGTAGTACCGACATGTTCCTATAGATGGCGCTGTCAGGGTAATGTCATTGAAACCTTTGGACAGCCCCTGCCTGCCTGGACGTGCCAAGCTTAACGGGTTGGATGCTGTCCGCCGGAGCGAATAAATCGCCGGATCACTGCATGATAGCCGCCTACTGCCAGACAGTAATCTAGACGCAACAGAGAATGAGCTGTGTCCTATGCTCGTTCAGACTTCTAACGTCAATCAGGAGATGACCACTCTTCAGCTAAGGAACAGGGTGACATCACAAGACAGCTCTGGTACGACAGGGTTGCGACATCTTCTTCTGGACACATAATGCTCGACTGACACACCACACCTCCAGATCGCACAAGGTAGGAAGCGCACAGTCACGCTACCTGGATGCGAGAATTTTGAATATGTGCACACTATCCGTGAGCCAAAGGGAAAAAAAAAAAAAAAAAACAAGGATTTTTGAATTTTGGAGTGGGGGGGAACTTCATGGGGGAGCCAAAATGATAAGTTGTGCACTCAGAATTATGCCAAAATGAGGAGGCTAAATAGAGTAAGGGGGGGGGGGGGGGAGACCTAAACACCAAGACAGCTGAACGACAAACGTGAGAGAAAAAAAAAAAAAAAAAATTAAGGAATTTTAATTCTTGCCACTGGTGGGGGGAAGGAAAACTTTGGTAGCGCATAGTCTAGAGATTTGAAGTGGCTGGGCGAAAAAAAGGGGGGAATGGGACCATGCGCTAAAGGCCTAAAAGGAGAGGAAAGAGGGACCATCGCAATTTTGATCCACCACAGGGGGATGGTGCCCCGCGTTGGTAGCCCGACGACTGCTTAACGACCCCATCGAGCACTTGACGGTGCAGCACATTTTTACGAGGACCAGACACCGCCACACCCTCGGAACGTTGACAAAACACAAAAAAAAAAAATAATAATAATAATAATAATAATAATAATAAAAATAATAATAGTAAAGTAGAAAAATTAGAATAATTGATTAAATGAATTAAAAATAATAATAATAAGATAAATAATAAAAAAATAAAAAAAAATAAAAAATAAAAAATAAAAAAAATAAATAAATAAATAGATAAATAAATAAATAAAATGAGGTAATATAAATAATGACATTGGTTATAAAGAGAGGGAAAAAAAAAATTAGATGAAAAGATGGAATTCAAACCTTCGGGGCTTCGGAGAACTGCGGGGAGGTGAGAGAACAGCGGAGCTTGCAGGGAGCCGGGGAGAAAAAAAAAAAAAAAAAAAAAAAAAAAAGAATAAAAATGGGGGGAGGGAATGGCCGCACTTGCTTGGCTCCCGGTCACCTTACCCACTTAAGGGTCCGGTTCAGGATAACCAAGGGGCCCAGAGAAAAAAAAAAAAAAAAAATGGGGGGAGAGCCACTCAAGCTTGGTCCCCGGTCGCCTTACCCACTTAAGGGTCCGGTTCAGGATAGCCAAGGGGCTCAAAAAAAAAAAAAAAAAAAAAAAAAAAAAAAATGGGAGGAGTGGGAAGGGCCGCACATGCTCGGCTCCCGGTCTTCTTACCCAGTTAAGGGTCCGGTTCAGGAAAACCAAGGGCCCCCCCCCAAAAAAAAAAAAAAAAAAAAAGGGGGAGAGAGCCACACTAGCTCGGTTCCCGGTCGCCTTACCCACTTAAGGGTCCGGTTCAGGAAAACCGAGGGGCTCAAAAAAAAAAAAAAAAAAAAAAGGGGGGTGAGGGAAGGGCCGCACAAGCTTGGCTCCTGGTCTCCTTACCCATTTAAGGGTCCGGTTCAGGAAAACCAAGGGGCCCTAAAAAAAAAAAAAAAAAAAAAAAGGGGATGAAGGAAGGGCCGCACGAGCTTGGCTCCTGGTCTCCTTACCCATTTAAGGGTCCGGTTCAGGAAAACCAAGGGGCCCTAGGAAAAAAAAAAAAAAAAAAAAAAAAAAAAAAGGGGGGTGATGGAAGGGCCGCACAAGCTTGGCTCCTGGTCTCCTTACCCATTTAAGGGTCCGGTTCAGGAAAACCAAGGGGCCCTTAAAAAGAAAAAAAAAAAAAAAAAAAAAAAAAAAGGGGGTGATGGAAGGGCCGCACAAGCTTGGCTCCTGGTCTCCTTACCCATTTAAGGGTCCGGTTCAGGAAAACCAAGGGGCCCTAAAAAAAAAAAAAAAAAAAAAAGGGGGGGGGAAGCACCCACGAGGGGGCGAGCCCGGGGTCCTGAGCTGCAAACCACGGTTCTGACCGCTCCCCGCACCTATCCAAACTAACCCGCCGAAGGAAGGGAGGAGAGTTAAGAGGAGAAAAAAAAAAAAAATTAATTTTAATAATGGTATTTAACAGTTAAGTAGTTAGTTAATTCAGTTAAAAAAAAAAAAGGAAAAAGTGCATGACCAAGATTCGAATGAGGCACTACGGACGTAAGGTGGCTTGCGAGGCCCGATGCGAGGATTCAACCTTTGGGACCCTTCCTGGGAATCTGGAGTTTTGTTCTTCTTCTGTTCGGACCTAAGAATGCTGTCAGGGTAATGTCAGGGAAAACGCCTAAATGGACTCATTAAACACAGGAATTTTGTCAGCAACACAATAGAATAGCAGGAAACAACATACTTCAAGGGTTTACTACAATTTTTTTTAGCAAAAAGACAAGAATACGTGTTTACAGCGGAAACAGTCATAGTGAAAAGAGGAAAAAGAAGAGCTTCATGAAACAAATACATTACGGATAATTAACGGCGCATTTTGGAACTTTTTTTTTTTCCAAACAAAATTCCATTGCCTCACGATTGCTCTGGTAAAATATCAAATCGCTCTAATGTGTAGTTTTAAAATTATAGTGTTTTGAAATCTTAACTTTAATTGTACTCACCCTGTATTCTATGCGCATTATTCTATCTTACATGAATACAAAAACTTTACCAAATTTATAAACCGTAACGACATAATCAAAAAAGAAATTGTTTTGTGTTTTGTTTTGTTATAAATACATTAAGCTTATAAAAGGGTACTTGGATGGATTTTTAATACAAGAAATGTTTTCGTAAAATAATAATAATAGTACTCAGAGGCTCTTTACATCACGATATTTTCCGCATTGTTAAATTTGATGCTAAACATTTGTGTATAGAAGGTAGAAAAATTATCTTAAGTTTTGTATAATTAGCAAAAGGTTTTAACTTCTAACAGTTCTTCGTACAGGGCCACTTTCATTTAATTTCACGATATTTGATTTGGTACTATTAAAATTATTATTGTATTATTCAGTCTCATTAAGTTTTTGATCAATTATACCTGAGAAAGTGTGCTTGAGAAAGAAGTCAAACTGACTTCTTGAAATATTACTAATTCCGTAGTAAAATAATAAAGATTATTAAAAAATAATTGCCATGAAAAATTAAATTAAGAAGGTTTATTGGAATTTTCAACATAATTCTTTAGAATATGAAAAATGACGGGCATACGTTTAAACAAAATAAATTTACGTCTAAAGAATTCACATTAAAAAATAGTAATCCATTTGTACCATGATCAAAATATGCCATTTCTTGCGAAGTTTATTCTGGATGTATGATGTAATAAGTGCAAAACTATCTTTATCAAGAAAAAAAAAACGAATGTGAATTTAATTCAATTTTAATTTTCTAAAAAGTCTAAAATTTTCAATTAGAAGAAAACTAGCTTGCATATTATAAAATGTCAGCACAGAATGCCCTTCAATTTATTTATGTATATATTTGAGATCTCTACTTAGCGGACTGGGATTTTTTTTTTTTTTTTTGTGTGTGTGTGTGTGTGTGTGTGCGTGATCTCATAATCACTATTTTTTGACAATTTTTAATGTTTGCTAAAATCGACTGAAATTTCGACTTTCAATATTATTATTATTATTATTATTATTAAGGTATAATATTCTAATTCTCCTCCCTCAAAGAAAAAAGAACGAAAAATCATGCGGTACAAATTGATTATTAACCCTTTCCAACCGCATGTACTCGTTGTATCGTATAACTTTTGATGCTCTTTGCCTAGTAATCACATAACGGACAGACAGTAGTTCTGAAAGGCATACTTAAACATTGTTAGAAAGTGTCAAAAATGCTTAACACAGAAGAAAACGTAGTTTTTATATTCTAATTGCAGTCCTTAATGTATCTGAATATTTTAGTGTAGAACTGTAAATCTGAAGATCAACAAAATCAATGTCAATTTCTTTATGATTTTTAAAATAGAAAGTTCTTTAAAAGCAATTTATAAAAATGCATGTCCTAAAATGCAATGCATTGGCATCTTTTGGGCATCCCTGTACACAAACCAGTTACACACTACCTATTAATGCTATTTAAAATAGGAAACATTCCATAGTGAATTTGAATAACATAGATACAGTTTTAAAAATTCTGAAAATATTTAGAGACACTGGAGGCGGGCAGACGATCAGTTAGACAGATAAACGGTCGGACAGATAGATACACAAATTGAAATCATAGTCACACTGATAATATGTTAAAAAGTGTTAAATCGCATAATGTAAAAAAATGCAATTCCAGAAAATTTCCAATAAAAGCCCTCAGTGTAACTGAATGTTTTTGTGTGGCCCTGTAAATGTAATTCTAATGATACTACATCTGTAGAAAGCCTTCTTCTGTGCATATTAATAACATATTTCAGTTTTATTAAAAATTTGTTCAAAGTAAAGTTATTAAAATTTGGCTTATAGAAATATCCCTCATAGAACGAATATTTTGGAATAATTTCGGGTGTCCCTGTATACAAACCAGTCGTGGTATTTACTCCATTTTCCATAGCAAACATCCGACAGTGAATTTGAATAATATATTTTAATGTCATTGAAATTTGTGTAAAATAAAGGAATTAAAATATAGTTCATTAAAATACCTCTCATAGAACACAATGCTTTAGAATACTTTTGGGTATCCCTGTACACAAGCAAGTAGAAGTATGCATTCCATTTTTAATAGGGAACATCTGATAGTGAACTTGAATGTCATATATCAGTTTAAAGAAATTCCATGAAAGTTTACGAGAGTTAGAGCGCGGATTGAAAGACAGACAAACCGAAGTCAATAACATTTAGTAACCTTATTGGAAAGTGTTAAAAACATTTAGAAAGCGATAAAAATGATTCATATAAACGAAATTGCAATTCCAGTAAATTTCCAATAATATCCATTAATGTAACAGAATATTTTTGTGTGTCCCTGTAAATATAATGCTAATCATACTGTATTCTATGGAAAGCATTCTTTTGTGCAAAGGAATAATATATTTTAATTAAGATGTTTGCAAAGTAAAGTCCTTAAAATTTGGTTTATAGAAATACCTTTCATAGAACGCAATGATTTGGAATACTCTCGGGTGTCCCTGTATACAAACCATTGATGGTATTCACTCCATTTTAATTGGGGAATATCCGATAGTGGACTTGAATAACATATTTAAATTTCATTAAGATTTGTGTAAAGTAACAGTATTAAAATTTGGTTTATAGAAATATCTCTCATAGAACACAATGCGTTCGGATACTTTGAGGTGTCCCTGTACACGAACCAATAAAGATATTGATTCAATTTTCAATAGGGAACATCCGATAATATACTTGAATAACATATATCAGTTTCAAAAAATTCTATGGATATTTACGTGAGTTAGAGTGCGGACAGACAGACAGACAGACAAACCAAAGTCATTAACACTTTTTAATCTTGTTTTAAAGTGTTAAAAAGACCTATCCGAAAGTTGGAAAATCGGCATGTAGCAGATTTTAAAATATTAATGAAAATTATCCGTTAAAAAATCACATTTTAAGCAATATAGAAAATCTCTATAAAATCTGTAATTTTTAATTAAATCTAATCTAGAGATTTTTGGACTATAAGCTTATAGATTATAGTCTTTTTTTTTTTTTTTTTTTTTTTTTTTACATTTACCAAAATTTGTTTAAAATTTTCGATTAAAAAAAAAAATAAATAAAAAATTTATACATTTTCTACCAATAAGTATGACACTGTATATTCATGACACTGTATATTCATTAAAAGATAAACTCTGTAAAATAAGTAAATCTATAAAGATAAAAAAATGAATAAACTTAGCTGTCTTTATGATAAATTAACGCTGTCGTCTAACTAAAAGGAGTATCGTTGTACCGTCACTACAGTAAATTGGTGTGTGCGTATGTATACACGTATTAAGTATTGTATATTATTAATATATCAATGATTGTTACTACATTAATAATAAAACTTCCTTATATCTCTATCAAATTTTATTAAAACACATAATGCGTTTCATAAAGCTATGAAAATATATATATATATATGTGTGTGTGTGTGTGCGTATAAATATAGAAATTTTCGTATATAAAGCTGTGTGAAAAAAAAAAACATCATATTTCTACGTAAGCAGCACTCTCATAACTCAGTTTGTCTTCAGAAATTTGATGTTATTTTCAATAAGTTTTATTAATCTGCTCTTAAACATTTTACTAATTGTTATCACAATTACAGCCGATACGTTAGGTGGGGATTTTAATGATTGCTTCAGATTTCTATATTATTGATGAGAAATTAAATCATAAAAATGTAAGTAATTTCTGTAATTGATTTGATAACTTTTACCATAATTAACAGAACATACATCATATAAAGTATTTATATATATATATATATATATATATATATATATAAAACCTAAACAATCACCTATTATGTAAAGCGTTTTTTTTTTTTTTTTTTTTTTTTCATTATGTTATAAATGTTCTCAGGCTTATTTATTTATTTATTTTATATTCTAAGTTAATGACTTTTCTTTTTAAATGTAAAAAGAATATATAAGAAACTTAACTTAACTTTTACGAAAGAAACATTTATGCCTGAAGCAGTTCTTTAAACTCGATTTTTCTTATTTTTCTTCTTTAAATATTTATGCAGTTGAAAATTGGGATATTTAAATTTTTCATTTTAAGTATATTTTCTCTTTGAGTCAATAACGCGTAATGTTATGTCTAATATAAATATATGCATTTATTCTATCGATTTTCAATAATAATCTCTTAAAAGTTTAAATGATTACTTTCCAAAAAGGGAAACACCCTAATACAAATGCTATTATTTCGTTTAAGATTTATTTATCGATATTAAAATAAAACAGCTAGCACATAAAATTTTCTCCGATATTAGACTTTTAAATTTCTCTTTATTAAAAATAACATATACTTTATTGAGAAATTGGCATAAAAATTGAAATCGTATAAATTTTGGCGTAATTTTAATTTGTTCTTTTTTTTTTTCCACTTTATATATTCGGTAGAATTGAAAAAAAAAATTAATTTCGTTTATTAGGGTATTTAAATTTTTCATCTAAGCACATTATTTCTTCTTTGTTTAGTTTACATTTGTAATATAAATGTATACATTTATTTATCGATTTTCACTAGCAATCTGTGGAAGAGTATACAGCATTTTTCAAAAAAAAAGAAAGAAATTGTCACTTTTTTTTTTTTTTTTTTTTTTTTTTATTCACCTGTTTCTCAATAAATTATGTTTTATAAAGAAAATATTAAATGCTGAAGAAAATTTCTATCAAAGAAGGTTTTTTTTTTTTTTTTTTTTTTTCATACGCATTTTTACCATGGAAAATAATTTTCCCTTGAGGTTAAAGCTTATATTATTTAATTTTCCTTGCTAAATTACGTTTTACCTTTAACCAAGTCATAGCTTATTTTCCTGTTAAAACAATTTTTTATTATTTTTTTTTAACACATTATTTATTATAAATAAGTGTATGATATTTTTCTAATCGATTTTCAATAGTAAACTCTGAATGTAGGAAGGAAATGTTCAAGGTATAATTAAATAATAAATTTGTCAGGAATTTCTTTATTTTTACTCTGTTTTTTTTCTATAAATACTATTTTATAAAGGAAATATTGAAAAGTGTAGCAACGCGATAAATCTGTGTTTCTTTCTTCAATAATAAAAATTAACTTTCTCAAATAAAAATTAGCTTCTCTATTTAAGAAAATATATTTAAATAATAGCATATAATTTAAATATTTTTATTTATCTTCTACAAATTTTCTTTGATTATATTCAATTTATTGTATTTAGTATCTATGCGTACAATCTATTACAATTTTATCTGTACATATAATCTAATACAACTGTATCTATGCATACACGCACACACATACAATGTATTTATCTATTAATTCTTATTAATAACATTGCTCGGCATGAAAATTGCTCCCAGCACCACTTTATCAAATTCTTATATAAAATGACCTCTTGAATCCGAATATGACGTCTATTTTGCCCTATCACCCACCGATTTTTAGGGAGCCCTCTATTTTTATCACTTTTCGGTAATTTTATGGCTATAAATTTGATTTTTTTTTTTTTTTTTTTTTTTTGGGGGGGGGGGGTGAGAGGGGAGGATTATTTTAACTGTTAAATATCTTCTGCGGGACTACAAAGTTGGAAAATTCTTAAACATCAACATTTGCGGCAAGGGGAAAATGTCGGGGGGGGGGGATGCCACTGAAATTATATATTCCATTTCTTATATTTTTTTAATCTATTATTAATGTTATTTATTAAACATTATATATATTTTTTAAGTGTTAAATTAATTTATTTTCATTCTTCAAATCAAATTGATGGTGATAAAATTACCGAATAATGATAAAAATTGGGGGAGAGGGTGGTGTCCCGAGAAAACGGTGGGGGACTGGGCAAAACGGTAGTCATATTCGGATTCAGGAGGTTATTTTACATAAGAATCAGCAAAAATGGTATGAGGGCTCGATTTTTTTTTTTTTTTTTTTTTTAATAGCAGCGCAGTGTAATTTTCTCTTGTCTCGAATTGTATTTCTGTTTTCTTCGATACGCAATTTAATTCATCTGTTCATCTATTCTTCTATTTTTTTTTTTTTTTTTTAAGTTGTTATTTCATTAAATTATTAATACATGAAGCATTAAAAACACAAGTTAGACACGCTAAATATTTTTTTTTAATTTATTCACACAATAGAAAATAGTAAAATGTGTAAAATAAAATTTCATTATTAAAAAACGAACGAAAAAAAACGAATACGAAAAAAAAAAAAAAAAAAGAAGAAGAAGAAAAATAAATATTTGAAAACCACACATATATCGTATTGGAACGAAATGGTGAAGCATGACGAACCATTTATCAAACGAAATAACATAGGTAAAAATGCATTGTGAAATAAGCAATACACAAACCCTGTTAGCTACATATATTAACTACATATATTACATAGTTATACTAGGCGAGTCGTATTAATCCTGGACGATAGGACCCATGCCCCAGCCCGCCCGGTTCCCGCTGTTCAATGTGTTTTTCTAGTCAATTTTGTCCCCTTATTACTTCCGGTGTGAATTTTTTTTTTTTTTTTTTTTTTTTTAACACACTTGACATTGTGAGTTTTTTTGCTTTTCTTCCCATGCTATTCGTATGGGGGTTTTAGCCTTTCCCCCCCCCCTCTTTTTCTACATTCTAAGGTGGCGGTGGTATGTATTAGCCTAGTTAGCTACATATATTAACACGTTAGCGCCCAGTGTCCTCATTTGAGGACAGCTAATAAAATGGCAAGTATATTTTTTGTGGTTTCTGGGAATGATTTCTGCTTTTTAGTGGCAGTTTAGAGCGTCACTCAAATGATCCCTAAAAGTTTTATGTACCTACTATTAATTAATATTTGATACTTTGGATAGTCATTTTATGATTTTTGATTCGTCGCACATATATTTACTTTTTGTGCAGGTATACTAACTTAAATCAAGTTGAATAATAATATATATTTTAATACTTTACTTTCGAGATCTTTGTCAACACATAATAAGAAATTAATCTGTTATATCAAAGTTTTTCAATCTCGAAGTTTTCTCTCTAGAACACTAAACGTCAATAAATGAGGATAGGCTTTAAATTTAAAACTGTCAGAAGAATTGTTTAAGTTAATATATTTTACAGCCGAATAATTTAGAAGTGAAATAATCAGCTAATAATATTTTGCAAAATTAATTTGGGCGTTAACGGATTAAGAGAAAGTTATCTATAAATACTATTGACTAAAGATTTACTGAAGTTAAAACTTAAACAAGAAAGAAAAATCATGCAGTACGCATTGATTAGTAACACTTTCCAACTGTACGCAATTGTATCGAATAACTTTTAATATTCTTTGCCTACTTTATCACACAACAGACAGAACAACTGAAAAACATGCAGATAGACTAATTGATTTTAAAATTACTCTTAGGCATTTTGGAAAGTGTTAAAAAGGCTTAACGCAAAAGAAAATGCAGCCGTTAGATTATAATTACAGCTTTTAAACTCTCTGACTATTTTAGTGTAGCCCTGTACATCTGAAAGTTAATCATATCATATTCTATACAAAACAATATTTTAGAATATTAATATTACATGTCAATGTTTTTATGATTTTTATAGTAGAAAGTTTTTTAAATATAACTTTTAAAAAATTCTAACCTAAAACGTAATACATTGGCTTTTTTTATTGTTGTTATTGTTGTCCCTGTAAACAAACTAGTTGTACAGGACCTATTAATGATATTTTAAATAGGGAACAGTCCATAGGGAACTTGAGTGTATCATTTTTAAAAAAATTCTCAAAATATTCACGGATGATAGGAGCCGGAGACAAACAGATAGAAAGGTAGACAATCGGACAGACAGATGCACAAATTGAAATCATAGTCCCACTAAAATTATAAGAAAGTTTTAAAACGCTCATGTAAACAAAAGTGCAATTCCAGCAAATTTTTATTTATAGCTCTTAATGTAACTGATTATTTTTGAGTGGCTCTGTAAATCTAATGCTAACCATACTATATTACATAGAAGGCACTCGTTTGTGCATACGAATAATATATTTCAATTGCATTAAGCTTTGTGGCAAATAAAATTATTAAAGTTTGGTTTATAAAAATAACTCTCATACAACACAATGCTTTGGAATACTTTCAAGTGCCCCTGTACACAAACCAGTTAGAAATGTACTCTACTTTACATAGGAAACATCCGATAGGGAATTGAATAACATGTTAAATTTCATTGAAGTTTCTATACATTAAAGGTATTAAAATATGGTTTATAGAAACTCCTCCCATAGAACACAATGCTTTCGAATACTTTTGGGTGTCCCTGTACACAAACCAGAACTCCATTCACTCCATTTTCAATAGGGAACATCCGATAGTCAACTTGAATAAAATATATCGGTTTAAAGATATTTCATGAATATTTACGGGAATTAGAGCGCAGTAAAACAGACAGAGAGACAGACAGACGGAAAGAAGAAGAGTCAGACAGATACAGAGATTGAAATTATATTCACACTAAAAAAAATGATAGAAAGTTTCAAAAGCGTGTAAAGTAAACGAGAGTACAATTGTAGCAATTTTTTATTAATAGCTCTTAATATAAATGAATATTTTTGTGTCACCCTGTAAATCTAATGATAACCATGCTATATTCTATGCAAAGCATTCTTTTGCGCATATAAATGACATATTTCAATTTCCTAAAACTTCGTAGAAAGTAAAGATATTAAAATTTGATTTATAGAAATAACTCTCATAGAACGCAATGCTTTGGAATACTTTTAAGTGTCCCTGTACATAAATCAGTAGTGGTATTTCCTCCATTTTATACAGGAAACATCCAATAGGGAATCTGAATAACATATTTCAATTTAATTGAGATATGTCTACAGTAAAGGTAAGAAAATATGGTTTATCGAAATACCTCTCATAGGACATAATGCTTTGAAATACTTTCGGGTGTACCTGTACACAAACCAGTAGAGTTACAAACTCCATTTTCAATAGGAAACATCAGATCGTAAACTTGAATAACATAACAAAACTGAAATCATATTCACACTTAAAAAATGTTAGAAAGTGTTAAAAACGCTTAACGTAAACGAAAGTACAATTCTAGCATTTATTTATTAATCTATTGTTTATTAATAGCTCTTAATGTAACTGGATATTTTTGTGCCACCCTGTAAATCTAATGCTAATCATGCTATATTCTGTGCAAAGCATTCTTTTGTGCATATAAATAACATACTTCAATTTCCAAAAACTTCGTGGAAAGTAAAGTTATTAAAATTTGATTTATAGAAATATCTCTCATAGAACGCAATGCTTTGGAATAATTTTGAGTATCCCTGTACATAAATCGATGGTGGTAATTCCTCCATTTTAAACAGGAAACATCCAATAGTGAACTTGAATAACATATTTCAATTTCATTCAGATATGTCTACACTAAAGGTATGAAAATATGGTTTATAGAAATACCTCTCATAGAACACAATGCTTTGAAATACTTTCGGGTGTCCCTGTACACAAACAAGTAGAGGCATAATCTCCATTTTCAATAGGGAACGTCCGATAGTGAACTTGAATAACATATATCAGTTTCAAGAAATTCCATAAATATTTACGGGAGTTAGAGCGCGGACAGGCAGACGGACAGACAGACAGACAGACAGACAGACAAAACAAAGTCATAAATACTTTTCAACCTTGTTGGAAAGTGTTAAAAATATTAGAAAATGTTAGAAACACTTAACGTAAACGGAAGTACATATCTAGCAATTTTTTATTAATAGCTCTTACTTTACCTGGATATCTTTGTGGCACCCTGTAAATATAATGCTAAACATGCTATATTGTATGCAAAGCATTCTTTTGTGCATATAAATAACATATTTCAATTCCTTAAAATTTGTGGAAACTAAACTTATTAAAATTTGATTTATAGAAATATCTCTCATAGAACGCAATTCTTTGGAATACTTTTGAGTGGTGTCCCTGTGTATAACCCGATGGTGGTATTCCCTCCATTTTATACAGGAAACATCAAATAGTGAACTTGAATAACATATTTCAATTTCATTAAGATATGTCTACAGTGAAGGTATTAAAATATGATTTATAGAAATACCTCTCATAGAACACAATGCTTTGAAATACTTTCGGGTGTCCCTGTACACAAACCAGTAGAGGTACAAACTCCATTTTCAATGAGGAACGTCCGAGAGTGAACTTGAATAACATATTTCAATTTCAGTAAGATATGTCTAGAGTAAAGGTATGAAAATATGGTTTATAGAAATACCTCTCATAGAACACATTGCTTTGAAATATTTTCGGGTGTCCCTGTACACAAACCAGTAGAGGTATAAACTCCATTTTCAATAGGGACCGTCCGATAGTGAACTTGAATACCATATATCAGTCTCAAGAAATTCCATAAATATTTACGGGAGTTAGAGCGCGGACAGACAGACAGACGGACAGACAGACAGACAGATAGACAAACCGAAGTCATAAACACTTTTCAACCTTGTTGGAAAGTGTTAAAAATAGAAGGGAATGAAAATGATCAAAACATTATTTCGCGCTTTACTATTCCATTTTTTTTTTCTATTTGTGAACATTATTTTTCTTCTTTTTTTTTTTTTTTTTTTGGGGGGGGGGTTATACATTATTATTTGTCATGTAAATATACGTATTTATTTATAGATTATCAATATGTAATCTTCAAAAAGCTAAAAGAGCTTTCTTTAGAAAGGGAAATACATTGTTAATTTTTCTTTATTCACCTACTTCTCAAAATCTAATGTGTTATAAAGAAAATAATAAAAGCCTAGAGCGACGTGATAAAACTGAAACATTTTATACACATTTTTACCATAAAAAAAATAATTTTCCCTTGAGGTTGTTGATCATAGTATTTAAATTTTCTTGTTAATGCACATTTTAAATTTTATCGCTTTGCGGCTTATATCTCGGTGCAGTATATTTTTATTTATTTATTCAGTTTATGATTCATTATTTATTATATAAAGGTATAATTTTTTTCTATCGGTTATCATCAGTAATCTGTTGAACCTAGGCATTTTCTCAGGATATAATGAAACAAGTTGATGTGATTTTTTTTTTTTCCAAGTTTAACTCGCCTATTCCTCAAAAAATACAGTTTTAAAATCGAAATAAGCATGCAGAAACGCAATAATCTTGATTTTTCTCTAAAATAGAAAATAATTTTTCTTTTATAACGTATAATCTGAATATTTATTTATTTGTTTATTGAAAATATGTTTTAATTTGAACAGTTTAGGACACAGTATTATATTTCTATTTTATTTGATACCCTGTTACATATATCTATTTCTCGAGAAATACTATATTACTTGGAATGTATTAAAAACACGACAGAAGTACGCTAAATATTCTTTTTCTCAATTTATTGACAAACAATAAATAAATAAATAAGAATGAAAAATAAAAGTCCTTACCTAATACACGGACGAAATCGAAAAGGAAAAAAAAAATTCAAAACTACACAAAAAATGGCTTGGGACCGAAATAATTAAGCATGACCATTCACCAGGAAAAACAGGGTAAGTAAGATTGCAACGTCAAATCACAAATGGTCAAACCCTGTAGAAATAGTAATATATAATAAGAGAGTAATATATAATATATAATTTTTAAAAATACGTGAGAGTAATATATAATATATAATTTTTAAAAATACTGCTTGCTGTGTATTCTCTTAAACTTAAAGTTTGAAACGCGGTAGAGGTACAAAAATATAAAAATAAAATGTTATTTTAGTATTAATTTTTTATGTTTACGAATATTCTTTATTCTTTTGGCGGTTTATAGTTTATTATTTGTCATATGAATGTATATATTAATTTATCGATTTTCATTATGATCTGCAAAAAGTAATAAGGACATATTTCAGGTAGGGAAACAATTTGTTAATTTTTTTTAAAGTTGTATTCAACTAATTCTCCAAAAATAATAAAGAAAATAGTAAAAGCCTACAGCTACGTGTTTAAACTAGTATGTTGTGATCACCACATGACTTTCTTCTATATTTTCCTATACAAATTCACTCAGTAAAAGTAATTTATTAAAATTATTATTTAAAAAAAATATCTTCCATGATAATGCAGACGATTTTCATATCAGAGAAGTAATATAATACTAAATATTAAAAAGAAGTTATAATTTTATTCCCAATATTAAAAAAAAAAAAACGAGCTCTTTTGAAAGGTACCCATCAGGAAAATTTACTCCCCTCGAGAGGGGAGGCGAGGCTCCTACATACACATTATTTTTTTTTCCCCAGTTGACTATCTCTCTTAGAAATAATTCTTTTAAATTTCATAATGATTATTAAAAAATAATTTTATGCACATTTATACAAAATTTTGTCCTGTACCACCATGGTAAAAATTTAGAAAAAGCAGGATGGCAACGCAAGCTGTTGGACAATTTTTACCAAAAGTTGATAGGCACTAATTTATGTGAATTTGTCACTACATACCAATTTGTATGAAAGCTTGTGCAGTAGTACCTGAGATATTGTCGATGTAAAATTTTGTCTCTCTCTCTCTCTCTCTCTCACACCCACACACAGACAGACAGACATTTTCTAAAAACGGTCAAATCGTGTTCTACAGCTAGCTCTCAAAACGTATAAATCCATCAGAAACCCGAGGTCGAAAATTTTTACGAATCCAATACTTTCTTCAATTGAATATAGAAGAAAGAAAAAACAATTATCTATGAAATTCAATCAATACTTAAAATGTATTAATAATCACTTTATTTCAAAGCTAAATAATTTGTTCTAATGAATGAAATTTTAATAATTGATATTTATACATATTTATACAGTGTTGGCAAATTTTACTGTGTATATATATTTTTTTTAAAGCATTTTTTTTTCCAATACGCTCTGTTGATTGAAATTAAACTAGATATTAAAATAACAATTAAAACTTTTTAAAAAGTACCAATTAAACTAAATATTTATTCTGACTTTTTTTTTATTTTGTCATTTTGAAAAAATGTGACATTTAATAAAATTACTTTAATGATTTGTTATATTAACACGTTCCCAACATTTCGTTAAAAGACTGACTAATCATAATCAATGTACGTTTGGAAAGTTATTAAAGGAACTTGCAGAAATGCGTTCAGTCCATTTGACACAGAAAGGATATGAGTGCAATTTAATCCAACTTAATGAAGATTTAATCTTACAGAAGGAAGTTAACGTTTTGAATGATGCTTTCACACTTAACTGTAATTACTTTCCTTCGCTTAACGATTGTCTATAAATATGGCGTACATTTTCTCGAGCTAAGAAATGTCATTGAGAAATATTAAATTTTGGAGTAATTTCTTAAATTTAAGTACGTTCATTTAAAAACCAATAACAATATCAATTGATAACATATTCATAAATTAATCTTAAAATATATGAAACAATATTGTTACAGTGAATCTGAAGCAATCGAGTGAATTGATATTTTTATAAGTTATAAACAATATATAATTATTGTAATAAAATCAAGTCAAGATATAACTATTTACACTCTAGACGAAAGTAGGAAACGTGCGATACGTAAAAGAGCTATCCTGAGACGTGACTTATTCACTTTTCCTAACAAAAAGAATAGTTTTATAATGTTTCAAACTATTATCATTATTATTATTACTGTTGTTATAAGAAAAATGAATTTCCCCAGATTCCGCTTATAGAGCACAAAATTCACTTTCGTTTGGTAGTTAGAAGTGTACTTTTCTGGGATGAAAATCTCACTATAGAAATTAACATAGATAAATAATAATTTTAATAAATAATTTGTGCTGCATGAATTTTTATAGAAAAAATATATAAGAAAATCTTGAGATGGCCACACCATACTACTTTTTTAAAAGCAGTATTTTTTTTTTTTTTTTAAATCCAATATGATCAATCCCTACAAATGAAATACGATTGTAAAATAATAATTAAAATTTTAAAGAAATCAACTACACTAAATATATATATTCTATTTTTAACTTATTTCTTTATTCCATACTTTCAAATTTCTTTCACTTATATTCAACAAAATTACGTTAATGATCTGTTATATTAAAAAGTTCACTGCATTTCCTTAAAAGACAAATCATAGTGAACGTAAGTTTGGGAAATTATTAAAGGCACTTACAGAAATGCGTTCAGTTCATTTGACGCAGAAAGGATATGAGTAAAATTTAATCCAACTTAATGAAGTTTTAATCTTACAGAAGGAAGTTAACGTTTTGAATGATGGTTTCACACTTAACTGTAATTACTTTCCTTTGCTTAACGATTGGCTGGAAATATGACGAACATTTTCTCGAACTAAGAAATGTCGTAGAGAAATATTAAATTTAGAAGTAATTTCTTAAATTTAACTTTCTTTATTTAAAAACCAATAATAATAACATTTGATACACTGAGAAAAAAAATATATCGCTTTCATCTAGAACGAATGGGTGCCCCTTTTCTAAATCCCTAAACTAGAAATATAGATTTCCGACTATGAGTATTAGGCACGCCAATACACTGAGAAAAAATTCTATAACTGACATCTCGAATCTAAATTATGGTTCTATAAAAAATAGTTGCATGTCATCCTTATAAATTTCTTATAAAAAAATTTCTTGACCCCTTCGAAAGCGAATTCTAGAGACCTCTATTAGAATTCTTGAGGAGCGTTTGCCTATACTATCGAAGACAAACCTATTTGAAAATATCTCCAAATAAATGTGAATTAAAGAGGCGGGTTTCAGCAGCTATAATCTTGGTTTATGACCCAATTCTAGAAAATCAAGAGAAAATTTCTCGTAATACAAGATTCAGAATATTGTTTCACTATCTAGAAATGTGTAGATTAGAAATTCTCTACCATTCCGTCTATTCAGTTTATTGGCGTGCCTTATGCGCATAGCTTGGAAATCTATATTTCTAGTTTAAGGATTTAGAAAATGACCCTTTATTCATTCTAGATGAAGGCGGTATATTTTTTTCTCAGTGTAACATATTCATAAATTAGGCTTAAAAGATCTAAAACAATATTGTTACAGGGAATCTCAAGTAATCAAGAAAGAAATGTCATAGAGAATATAATGAAATATCATATAGAAATACTAAATTTTGAAGATTTTTTTTTTTTTTTTAATTTAACTTTCTTTATTTAAAAACCAATAATGATAACATATTCATGAATTAGGCTTAAAATATCTAAAACAATATTGTTACAGTGAATCGCAAGTAATCAAGAAAGAACTATATTAGAGAATATAATGAAATGTCATAGAGAAATATTAAATTTTGAAGAAATTTTTTTTAACTTAACTTTCTTTATTTAAAAACCAATAATAATAACATTTATAACATATTCATGAATTAGGCTTAAAATATCTAAAACAATATTGTTACAGTGAATATCAAGTAATCAAATGAGTTGATATTTTTATAAATTTTAAACAATATCTAATTACTATAATAAAATCAAGTCAAGATATATCGATTAACATTCTCTAAGAATGAAGGAAATGTGATACGTAAAAGCGTTATCACAAGAAGTGAAAATATCACATTTTCTAAAACAGCACCACAATTTATAATGTTTCAAACTATTTTATGATTATTATTATTATTAGTAGTAGTAGTAGTAGTAGTAGTAGTAGTAGTAGTAATATCATAAAATGCATTTTTTAATATACTGTCTTCTATAGAACAAAAAAAATGGCTTTTTTATTATATTTACTATTATACTTTTCTAAGATGAAATATCTCAGAATGCAAACTATTTTAGATAAATAATATTTTTAATAAATAATTTGTTCTTCATGAATTTGTACACTGTTAAAAAAATGCAACTTTGCTGCCAGAAATTCTCTGTAATTACAGAAAAAATACGTTTTGTCAACGTAATTTTTTCGTAATTTACGACTTTTTTTTACAAATTACAGAGAATTTCTGGCAGCAAAGTTGAATTTTTTTAACATTGTACAGAAAAATGTAGAAGAAAATATTGTAATAGTCCTCAACATGCTACTTTTTAAAAGAGTTTTTGTATCTAATATGATCAATACCTTCAAACTAAATCCGGTAATAAAATAATAGTTTAATAAAATGATACTTTTAAAAAATAAAGAACACGCTTTTATAGAAATGTGAACTAAAAAGCACAAAATATCTATCTTAGCATTAAAATGCAGTATAAGAGAAAACTGTGTGAGTGGCACACCATAATATTTACATACACTTAAATCTTTAATTAAATAATTTAGAATTAAACAAAAACCATTTTTTTTAAATCATCCCTGACTGGGCGCGAACGTTAGACCTTTAGGATCGTAGCCCGGAGCTTTACCTCACAGCCACAGCGTTCACGTAGAAAAAAGTCTTTTTTTACAATATAGATGTTTGTTTGCTCCCAGAGCTATTACACACATACATACAAACATACCTACAGGTGAAGCTAATAAAAGCGTGTTTAAAAAAAAAAAAAAAAAGAAGCAATTGCATCAAATATTTATTTTAATTTTAACTTATTTCTCCATTTCGTAATTTTCAAAATTCTCGTATTTATATCCAACAAAATTAATTTAATGCTTCATTATATTAATACTTTAACTATATTTCGTTAAAACACGAATCGTAGTCAACGTAAGTTTGGGAAGTTAATAAAGGATCTTGCGTTTAGGTCATTTGACACAGAAAGGATGTGAGTACAATTTAATCCAACTTAATGAAGATTTAATCTTACAGAAGGAATTAACGTTCTGAATGATGGTTTTGCACTTAGCTATAATTACTTTCCTTTGCTTAACGATTGTCTGGAAGTATGACGTACATTTTCTCGAACTAAGAAATGTCATGGAGAAATATTAAATTTGGAATTACTTTTTTAAAATTACGCTTGTTTATTTAAAATATAAATGATAATATCATTCGAGAATATATTTATAAATTATGCTTCAAATGTCTTATAGTACTTTTTTACAGTGAACTTTAAATAATCAAAGAAATTGATACTTCTGATTTTTACTTTCCGAACACTATAGTGAGGAAAGTATTGTAATCATGTCAAAAATCCGAATTCGAGATTTTGATGTTTCTATACGTTTCGAGGTCCAACGAGTCCGTTTTCACTATTTTTACGATGATGTATGTATGTGTGTGTGTATGTATGTGTGTATGTATGTGTGTATGTATGTGTGTATGTATGTGTGTATGTCTGTGAGTGAACACGCTAGCGTCTAAACGCTTTGTTCGAATAAGCTGAAAGTTGGTACGTATATTGTAAGTCACCATAGTACGAACCCTATAGATTTTGGTGAATCTAGCACTTATAGTTTTTCTACAGGGACACAAAGAAAAATTCTTTATCATTTTGGCCAAGGGACCAAAATCTTAAAAGTGCGATAGCATCTAAACGCCTTATTCAATTGAGCAAAAACTTAATACACATATTATAGGTCACAGATATTCAATCTGTATAGATTTTGGAGAATCTAGCACTTATAGTTTTTTTTACAGGGACACAAAGAAAAATTCTTTGCCAAATTTTTAAAAGTGTGATAGCGTCTAAACGCCTTATTAATCTGAGCAAAGAATTTGTACACATGTTATAGGTCACATTTGAACCAACTGTATAGATTTTGGTGAATCTAGCACTTACAGTTTTTTTACAGGGACACAAAGAAAAATTCTTTATCTTTATGGCCTATGAGACCAGCGATAGCATCTAAACGCCTTGTTCAATTGAGCTGAAAATTTGTATGAATATTATAAATCACTGTTGCACTAACTATAAGCATTTTGGTGAATCTAGCATTTATAGATTTCTACAGGGACACAATGAAAAATTCTTTATCCTTATGATCTAAGGGCTCAAAGTTCAGTAGCGTTAAATAAAACCTGGTGTGATATATGGAGAAAAATACTCAAACACTCTGTTATGGTTTTTTCTTTTTTGTTTGTTTAGCAACTCCTCTTTCTTTATTTTATCTACAAAACTGTTAGTTACTCAATGTTCGGAAAGTCGAGTGGAGTCACTCCAGATTTTTTTTAATTATTTCCAATAATTCTTAGAATATTCTAACAAAAATAAATAATATATATATATATATACATAATCTACCATTTTTAACGACGTAGAAAATTTTATACACATAAAAGAGATATTTGAAGATTTTTTTTTTTTCTATCAAAACGCTACATTTTATAACGTTTCAAATTATATTTTTACTTTCTTCTATATTCAATAGAAGAAAGTATTGGATTCGTAAAAATTTTCGACCTCGGGTTTTTGATGGATTTACACGTTTTCAGAGCTGTAGGACACGATTTGACCATTTTTAGAAAATGTCTGTCTGTCTGTCAGTCTGTCTCTCTGTGTGTGTGTGTGTGACAAAATTTTGTGGCAACTGTATCTCAGGAACTACTGCACAGAATTTCATACAAATTGGTATGTAGTTGTACCTTGACATAAATTAGTGCCTATCAACTTTTCGTAAAAATTGTTTTACGGGTTGCGTTGCCATCCCTCTTTTTCTAAATTTTTAACATGGTGATATACGACAAAATTTTGTATAAATGTGCATAAAGAGAATTATTTTTTAGTAATCATCATAAAATTTACAAGAATTATTTATAATAGAGATAGTCAACTGTGAAATTTTTTTTGTATGTGTAGGAGCCTTGCCACCCCCCCGGGGGGGGGGGAAGTCCCCCTTCCAAGGGAGTAAATTTTCAAGATGGGTATCTTTCGAAAGGTCTCGTCAATACCTTTAAAACGAATGGTAAAACTATAAATCTGTGATAATTTAAAACAAAGTTATCGATTTTTTTTTTTTTTTTTTTTTTTACTTTTAACGAAAAAAAACTTAGAAAAAAAATCGTACGTTTTTTTTTTTTTTTTTGTTGTTGTTTTTTTTTTAACGAAATTTAACCAAACTTGGTATTTAGTTGGCCCCTGACATAAACTGGTGCTGATTAGATTTGGGGATCAATCGCTCAGCAGGTGGCGCGGTAATCGTATTTTTTCTAAATTTGTAACATGGCAGTATAGGACAAAATTTTGTATAAATATGCATAATGAGAGTTATTCTTAACCTGTTATTGTAAATTTAATATGAATTATTGATGATAGTAGTAGTAAATTAGGAAAAAAGAAATTTTGCATGTGGGGCATCGCTCCCCCCCCCCTTCCGGGGGAGTAAATTTTCGAGATGGGTATCTTTCGAAAGATCTCGTCAATATCTTTAGAACGAATGGTTGAACTATAAATCTGTGATAATTTAAAACAAAGTTATCGATTTTTTTTTTTTTTTCTTTTTTTACTTTTAACGAAAAAAAACTTTGAAATAAAGTACATATATATATATTTTTTTTTTTTTTTTAAATATTGTTACTGAGTGAATTTGTGTAGGAACATATAGAAGACAGTATTGTGGTGGCCACAACATACTAGTTTTAATTATGAATAGAAAACAATTTTTATTATTCCAGAAATATTTCCATATATTGCTGAAATTTAATGAATACATTGTTTCTTCTTCCACTACAATTTTTAACGATAAAGAATGATAGTTTAATACAACTTAAGGAAGATTTATTCTTACAGAAGGAAATTACATTTATTATGATGGTTTCGCACTCAGCTGTAATTACTTTCCTTTTATTAACAATTGCCTGAAAGTATTTTTCTCGAACTCAATAATCTCATGAAGAAATATTAAATTTTAGGATATTTTATTAAATTTTCATTTATTTATTTAAAAAATCAATGATAATATCATTTGATGGTATAATTTATGTTTCATATAAAAAAATAAAATAAAATAAAAATATTTTATTACAATAAACCTTAAGTAATCCAGTGAATTGATACTTTTCTACATTTTAATTTGTGTTCAATAACTGTAAGAAAATCCAAAAAATAATATCGTTCTACAGTTTAGAACACTATACGAAATCTTATACTCATGAAAGGTCTGTCTGAAGACACGATTCATTTCTCCTATCAAAGCGCTACATTTCATAATGTTACAACTAATGCGCAATTTCTGTTAATTATGAGCAGAAAACAAAATTTTATTGCAGAAGTATTTCTGTAAATTACTTAAGTTGATCTCTTATATATTTTTGATGATAAAGAGATGCTTTCTCTAATATCTTGATTTTTTTTTTTTTTTTTTTTTTTTTTTATAAGATTACATTGAACTTATATAAAGATTCTTTTGTTCATGAAGAACTTCTCTAAAATTTTACACATTGAAAGTCTTTTGATTTATGTTGTTTTTCTAGCTTTTAAACAACAAATTTCAAGTAATATCAAGTAATATTTAAGTACAATATTTAGAACTTTTTTTTCTTTAAGTTATATTTTATTGTTATGATTTTTATTTTATTAAAAAAGGTATTTTGTCTGACATTTATAATACCAAAACTTTATTTGGTATGCATAAATAAAAATAAAAGAGTTAATACACTTAAAAATATCAGAAATAAGAATACATAGTTGAATTTTAAAATAATAATAATAATAATTAATTTAACAAAGCTATGACAAAACTAAGAACATTTTTCTATACAGACATGCATGAGATATGCATATATTACTTAATTTATTAAAATTAAAAAAATTTTATTCGTTTTTCCCGTAAGGTATTACGTATCACTAAAAATTAGATTACTTATTGACAAGTATGTCTTTCGTGAGAAAATGTTGAAAATTTGTAACAGCTGATTTTAATCAACCTCATTCATGATATCCCCCCATAATTACTTATAAAATTTTCTGAATTCAAGTAATCACAAATAAAATAAAATCAATCTTTTTTATTTGAGCTTTAAAGAAAGGGAAGGATTGACTTTTCCAACAATAGTCTAACTTTCACTTAATTATAGCTTAGAACACTTCATAATGTTAAAGTAGAGGGTTTTCCAATAGGGATGATACAATTTTAAATGGTTAGAATGGCAACAGTGCGTATTATTTTTTGCCATTTCTTGTACCATTCGTCTTTAGTATGCTATACTATTTAATCATGCAAAGATACACGCTTGAACAACGTTTCGAAATTATTGAATTGTTTTATCAAAATCAGTGTTCATATTTGAATACTGAGAGAAATTTGAGAAGAATTCATGGACGACATTATTCAGTTAATCGACTCGATCGATTGTGATTTTTTTTCTTTGGGGATATGTTAAGTCACAAGTTTATGCTGATAATCCAATAACAATTGAGCAATAAAAAACCAACATTGAACTTGTTATTCGTGAAATAACACCAAATTTTTGTGAAAGAGTGTTGGAAATTTGAATTGACAGAATCCGGTAGGTACAGAGAAGTCGTGGTGCTCACATGAACGATATTATTTTCATACTTACAGGCATAATGTAAGCTTTCGAATAAAAAAAATAAAAAATGTGTCTCACTGAATAATTTATTATTATTTTTATTTTTTTATTGTATCAACTCTTAATGGAAAACCCTTTATTTCAAAATTAAATAAATCACCAAATATATCTGAACTTGGTAATATCTAAATAAATCTCAATGCGAGTAGCGTGCTTACGCTATTAGAACTCTGAAAGTTAATTAGACTCCGGGAAGAAACTTCTACAAAAGCAAATCCCAAAAGGCACAACTGAATATTTTCAGATATTTCTTTTAAAAGATTGATTAGAGAGATACTTCATTTCATTCACCTTAAAACATCTAAACTGAAAATACCGCCATCCAGCTGAACACTAAAACTTCACAAATTCCTCTAGAACTTCTCACATTTCCTCTGAAACTAACGCCAACCTAAACTAAATTGACTGGTATCCTTTTCTTCAACTAATCCAACTCTTCTATGAATAATTTTACACTTTCTCCGAAACCATCACCAGCTAAAACTGGATTCGACTAGTAACCTTACAGTCGGTAACAAAAGTATTCGAACACTAGCAAAAATTCCTATATAAAAAAAAGTAGAGTTAATACTGTTTTGTTAAATAAATCCTTGTCGAATCATGTTCTTAGACTGACTAAGAACATGACTCGACAAGGATTTATTTAACAAAACAGTATTAACTCTACATTTTTATAAATAACTCTACTTTTTTATACAGGAATTTTTGCTAGCGTTCGGATACTTTTGTTACCGACTGTACCTCAACCAACTCTCCATGGACAACTGGCACTTATAACTTCAGCGTGATGTATAGTACTTCATCGCCTGAACTGAGAAAAAATTCTGTAACTGGCATCTAAATTCTAAATTGTGGCTCTAGAAAAAATAGTTCCATGTCATTCTTACAAATTCTAGTCCCCTTTGAAAGTGAGTTATAGAGGCCCCTGTTAGAATTCTAGAGCGTTTGTCTATATTTTAGAGAGTATAGCTATTTAAAAACCTCTGCAAATAAATGCGAATACAAGAGGCGGGTTTCAGCAACTATAATCTTGATTTATTACCCATTTCTTGAAAACCAAGCGAGAATTTCTTGCTATACAAAAGATTCAGAATATTCAGAATATTCAGAATATTGTTTCTCCATCTATAAATGTGTAGACTAGAAATTCTTGATCATTTCATCTATTCAGTTTATTGGCGTGCCTTATGCACATAGCTTGAAAATCTATATTTATAGTTTAGATATTTAGAAAATGACCACTTATTCATTCTAGATGAAGGCGGAATATTTTTTTTTCTCAGTGCGATGTCTCACAACCTTATAAATTAAGCTCAAGATTTTCCTTTTAGCACAATTTCCTGATATTTTTTCGGCCTTAGAAAACATAAGATGCTATTTGATTTTAACAATACACCAATTAGAATGACATAAAATTTCATAGCTTCTATTAAAAAAAAATTGCGTTCAAAAATTTTTTAAGAAAGATGCAGTTTGGATTTAAAAACAATTTTACATGTATTAATTTATTGCGTACCTAAAAGTACTAAGGGTTTAGCATAAAAAAATAATAAACGGCATTAATAGAACTTGCAAATAGAATGTTTTAAAAGAGCGTAAATTTAACTCGACACAAGACATATGAAAATTATACATAAGCATTTCAGTATTATTTTGAAGAGTCAGCAGTTAGGGATTAATTGTCAAGAAAGTTATAAAACGAAGACTACAAATTCATTCAGTGAACAAGGATAACAAAACATGATGCACAAATTTTACACTCACTAGACGTATCTTCCAACGACAACTACCAAAAAAAAATATATATTTATTAAAAGCTAAATTTTTTAGTAAACATAGTGATAACTCTGATAATTTTCATGGTTGTTTAATTAAAATCGTAAAAGGAACGCGATAGTATCACTCGTAATTTGTTATCTTTATCTCTAAGTTCAATATTAAGCTTGTATAAAAAGCCTTATTTTCTGATAATCCTAAATTTCTATTACAATATTATCCTGAAATACAATTTAATGACAGTTATCTCAATATAAGCATTTTCACAAAAACATTCGTCGGAGAAAATCTGATAACTTGGCTAGGATTTTTTTAAATGCAATTTACTTTAACTGAATGACTACTATAATATTCTTAGAGTAAAAGAATGCTTTCGGATAATACTTTAAAAAGGAAGTAAAGTAATACGTTAAAGAGAAATCCCTAACACGAAAATAAGTTTTTAGTTAAATCAAAAGAAATAAAAAAAAAAAAAATGTAAAAGACATAACTACTTTTGAAAGTAATAGACGCATCCACATTAATAAAAGGCAAGAAATAAAGATGATTTATAGATAATATCCAGGGAATATCTTTAAAAGCTATATTGTTAAAAAAAAAAAAAAAAAAATCTAATGACATCGTAATAGAGTTTTTTAAATTATCTTTAAAATAAAAATACGCTCTATTTTACTTGAACTGAACTTTTTTATTCAACAAAAGAGCTTTTATGATATCACGTGAACATTGTTATTATAAAATGAAGTAAAAAGTTATTTTCTTTTCTTTACATTATAGCTTTTTTTTATGTAAACAAATTTTGCTTTGTGTTGTAGTTATATTCTTCTATTTTAAAAAGCTTTATCGGTATTATACGATATTATTACCTTCAAAATAAGTAAACATGTATATTTTTTAAAATAATTTCTAATAAATAATCTTTTCAATGACATTAGAATAGAGAACGTGTTATATTTTCATTTTAATATAGAGAATCGGTGAAATTTATTTTTTAGTTTGTCATTTAGAAAAATTTTACCAAAAATTTTACCAATATTTATCTAACAACAGAAAAATATATAAATAAATAAACAAAAAATGTTTTATGGTCGATATTTAGTTGCACAACAGCAAAACTTCATATTATATTCTAACAAAAGTTTTAAATTATGTCGGAAAATTAAATTGTATGATTTTGATTTTACTGAAGTTGAGCATTATTTTAGAAATTCATACACATGTGTATATTTTGATATTTCACACGTTCTGCTAATATAATTAAAAAGTAAAAATAAATATTTTCTTCAATAAGTTATTATAATACAGTTTCATTTCTTTGAAAAAAAAATAATAACATTTTCGAAAAATAATTTATTTACATGCTAAAAAGAATATTTTGAATAAAATAGTTTTTTTTTTTTTTTTTTTTTTTTTATCAATTTCAAAATAAAAAATAACAACTTTGAATATTTTAATTTAAAAGAATAAGGAATAAAGTAGGGAAATAAGGAAATAGTAAGGGATTAAGAAAATTTACACACTTCAAATTAAAAAAAAAAAAAATGTTGTAAAATAAAAATCCTTTACACTTCTCAAGAAAATTTAGCAACTCATATATATATATATATATATATATATATATATATATATATATATACGTAATTTCAAAAGAATACTATTAATAAATTCCGTACTGTTACTGCTGCCTGTAATTCTTATACTACAAATGCTTATAATGTTTTATTACTTACTCTTAAAAAACTGTATAAATATATAGTAGTTAATAAAAATAATCATTACATTAAAAATAATTTCAACTCATAAAGAATATTAAAAGCCTAAGTAATATTACTAATATTAAAACATTTGATTTTAATTATATTTTTAATAATTTTGTTATTGATATGCTTGAAATGATAGTGATATGCTATTTATGAAAACCAACAAAATCTAAATCTTAATGATAAAATTACACTTTCTTTATTCAAAACTTTAACCAGGTTTGCACTATATCAGAATTCAGAATTATATTTTATTTAATAATGTTATTTATAAACAACGATTCGGATTCCCGCAAGGTGGTGTTGCTTCCAGTCTACTTGCTGATTTCTATCTACATTATTATGAAAGAAATGTGTTGTGTAATAATTTTAGATTATTTAGCTATAGAGATAATATTTTTTATTTTATTTCAATTTTATTATATTTATTTTGATTTGATTTCCCTTTTAATTTATTTTTTTTACAAATTTTAAAACCTGTTTACATAAATCCATATTTACTAACATACTTATAAATTTTAATTTATGTATTAAACGAGAATTACATATGTTCGTAGTTACTTCTCTTTATTTAATATTTTTTTTATTATTATTATTGCTTAATATATAAATAATTCCATTTATTTATAGTTAATTCACTTTTTGGTTAATATATGAATAATTATACTCATCCATTGCTACTTCTCTCTGTTTAATAAATTTAATTTTAATATTTTAATAAATAATTACATTTATTTATTAAAAATTTTCATTTTTAAATAAATTCATTGATAATTTTCTATGTTTCCTAAATTTAATTTTCATAGTTTATTATAAAATTTATTCATTGGTTTTAATTCACCTATTAAATTTCTTGTAATGTTTATCAAATTTAAGCTATTTCTTTTGAATAAAATGTCAAAACTGTTTATTCTATTCAAATTCTAATCACTTTGTACATTATGTGGATTTCATGTAAATATTGCTTTAGAACAATAATGGGCATTTTTAAAGCTTGTATTAAATTAAGCATGTGATTTTGATTTAAGAAATTATATATAGTTGGCAGTACCTACTGTGAGATTAACAGGTTTTAAAAATTTACGAGTAAAATAATTTAAATTACTTTTAATGTATTATTTTCAAATAAAAATTTATTGTTAAATAAATATTATCATATTTATTTAATTGAATTAAAGTAATTCTTATTATGAATTAGCTAAAATTAATTTTGAATCATTGTATATTTTGTTTTTCTTTTATGTTAGAAGCATGAAATCTGTCTTCGATTGTATATTTCATTGTTAACCGCAGACATTCACTTCAGGGTTGCCAGATTTGGTATTTTTTTATTCAATAATCACCAATAACTTTTATTTGTAACGTTTGGCTAATCACTTCGAAGATTGATAGTCTATTATGTATATCATCAAACGTCACTTCTCAAACTTATTGGTGACTATTGGATTAAAAAAAGGCCAGATCTGGCAACACTGATTCACTTTCCCTATTCTGCATCATGTAAGCGTCCTTGTAAGTATTTTTCTTTTTAATTGATTTCATTCTACATTTATTTTATTTATTTATTTGGTTTTTATGGTTCTTTTTCTTTTGGTTATTATGGTTCGGGCATTGGTTAAACAGAAAGTTTAGCTTTATGCACACTTCAATATAGAAAGCCATAACTTTTCTTCAACCATACTCTTTCTCAATGAATGAAACCATACTTTAATTCATTTGATTTTGTCTCATTCTGATATTTTTCAAACAGCTTATTTATTACGTTAAGTTTGATCACTCTGTTTCTTTTTTTTTTTTTTTTTTTTTTTGTAATTTTCTACGAGTTTATATATATATATATATATATATATATATATATATAATATTGGAAATTGTAAATCACTATAAAAATTAGCATTCAAGAGATAGCATATTAATGCTAATTTCATTCAAAATAATATAGAATTGTAAATCAGGATACAATTTTACTCACAGGGGTTATAGTTAAGGCCAATTACATAAAAAAAAAATAATTAAATAAATAAAGCCTTGATTAGTAAATTAAATATGTATAAAATACTAATACTAATATGACTTATTAAACACAGTCACACATGCCAATAAAAATTTAAACTATCAAATGAAAAAAAAAAAAAAAATCCTTCAGAAATCAATATTTTTTAAAGAAAAACCCAACAATTTTTTTAAATATTTGGAGCATAACAAATTAATTGGAATTAGAAAATGCTCGAAGCTTGAAAGATTTGATCTTCAAGGAACATACAATCCTCCCTTAGAGTTAAAATATTGCAAGATATCAAAAACTGTATTGCTGTATATTAAGCTAAAAATACAGTGTGTGACCCATATCTTGCGGCAATATCTAACATTTAAAAGGAAAATAGAGATAATTTGAGCAAATTAAAGATTTAACATTTTAGAAAGCGAAAAATAAATTTTAATTTTCATCCACGTGTTTTGAAAACTCCGTATTTACACAAAACGAGTTAAAATCAGCATTTTACCAAAGTAAACAGGAAAATAAGTTTAAGAATCATCTAAATTGAACTAGCTAATAGAGCATCAAATTGAATCAATACCAAAATTAATAAAAATTAAATAAGTTAGATGAAGAATGTGTAAAATTTGCCATGAAAGAGATTAAGTTTAATTTAGCAGATTCTCATTATCAATTTAACTAATTTTTAAGATTTTTTTTTTTTTTTTTTTTTTTTGAGAGAGAGATAGAGAGAGAGATTGTGTGTGTGCATGTATTCATTCTCTCGGGAAAAATTGTAAACATTGTAAGAATAGTTATAACAATTTAAACTTATTTTTAATGGCAAAAAAAAAATTAACCATTTAAATTCATTACTAAAAGTCGAAAAAAAAATTATTATTATTAATTTTTTATGGGAAAATTATTTATTTCGTAGCTCTAATCAATTTCATAAGCTTAATGTGTTAAAAAATTATGTAACATTTTCACTTAAGAAAACTCTATTAGTTTCTACAGCATTTCCTTTTTCTTTATTCTTGTATTAATTTAACTTACTAAACTTTAAATATTTTTTTCAACTTTCAAGCATTTAATTTCAATAAGCTTTAACTAATTTAACATTAATTTTTTAGTAATATTGAAATTATTTCTATGGCTAAAATTATTTATCATGCTAGTGAAAGGCAAATATGAGTGAGTAATAGATTTTGTATTATTCTAAAATTTCTTATTACTCTAAAAACTTTCAATTCTTTACGCTTAGTTTTACAAAGCACAAAATTAAATTTCATACACATTATTTTTACAGGCATTTTATGTCATTAAAAAAAATTATTTTTGCATAATAAACAAACGAAATCATTAAACTATACTTTCTAATTTTTTAATGCATTAAATATTTAGTTGTCAAATTATAAACCACAAAACGGTGATAAAGAAAACATATAAATGCAATAATACATTTTAATTTTAATTTAATTTAGCATCCATCCAAACCAACCAAACAAACACCACCACCCAACCTCCTTATTTAAACATGTGTCGACCCATCCTCCCCCTTTTAATTTTATTTAATTAATTTTATATCATTTTGGAATATACATGTTCTAGCATATGTATAAATTTATATATATTTATATATATATATATATATATATTATTACTTCATACTGAATTGAAATAAATTTTAATAAGATTTCATAAAATCATACATGTGTTATTGTCTAAATCAGTTTTATTAAAAATTTTAAGAACCGGTAAAAAACAAACCTATAATAAAATCAGCTTTAAACAACAACAAATAATAATAATAATAATTATTATAATTATAATTATAATAATAATTATAATTATAATTATAAGCAATGTTACACAGGGCGTTTCGAAATATTATATCTGTCTTTATCAAGTGCACTATAAACGGGTCATAACGAAAGCTGAAAGGATGCTGATAAATAAAGATAAGTAGGACTGACAAAAGAAAAAAAAATTAAGAATAAATAATTTGTTAGAAAACAGAAACAATCAATATAACGGAGAGGAAGATTTAAAAGATACTATCAAACCAGAAAATACCAATATAACGAATAACTGAAATTAAAAATAATTTCATAAATAAGAAAACAAGTTTCCCATCATACTATATGTATGAAGAACACAGGTATTCGTGAAAATTTTCTACCTCTATTTTTTTACATTTTTATACGTTTTGAGGTGTGAAATATCAGAAAATCACAAAATTGAGCTGATGGCTGTAGGTTTATCAGTTTACTAATACGTTAGCAGGTTAGTTCATCAGTTATTAGGCCTTTGCGCTCGGCTTATTTTCCGTAAGACACCCCTTTTGGCGTTCCTTTAAAACGTCATACGTATAGTTTCCAACTTACTACCTTTTGGCTACCGAAAAATTGTAATAATTTGTTTTATTTTACTTCATCATTAAATAAAATAAATCTTTCTATTAAAATTTTCCGGTAGCCGAAAGGTAGCCTATAGTTACACGTTTTAGAAAAATAACATTTCATTTGCAGAGGAACACCTTAAGACGTGGCGCGATTTTTTAATGTCCCCTCAAAAAGGACATACGAGCGATAAGGGTTAGTTTGTTAGTCGTGCATAACGCTTTCCGACCCGAAACATTTTTACCCTAAAACATTACATTCTTCTGTTTTTGCAAACTGAAAGAAAAATAATATTATAGTTTTAAAAAATTAAAGAACACGCTTTTATAGAAATGTGAACTAAAAAGCACAAAATATCTATCTTAGTATTAAAATGCAAAGTAAGAGAAAATCGTGTGAGTGACACACCATAATATTTACATACATTTAAATCTTTAATTAAAATAATTTACAATTAAACGAAAACCATTTTTTAAAAATCTCCCCTGACTGGGCTCGAACGCTATACCTCTAGATTCGTAGCGCGGAGCTTTACCTCACAGCCACAGCGTTCACGTAAGGAAAGTCTTTTTTTATAATATACATTTTTTTGTTTGCTCCCAGAGCGGTTACAAACATACATTATACATACAAACATACATACAGGTGAAGCTAATAAAAGCGTGTTAATATGGACTATAACCGCCATTTGTTGATTGAAAATTGTACTTTACACTTTCTGCTAATTAGCTCGATCGTTCATTTCCTGATTTTATTACATACGACTGTTCTAAATGCAAAAATGTAAGTGGATGCCGTGGATGTCTAACCCGCACGATCGTACGGCCTGTGTCGGAAAGGGGTACAATATTTCACGACCAAATGAACATAGATAACTCGCACAAGTTTTAAAATATCATTTATGATAATAGCAAAAACCCTATTGACTTTCAACATTTCTATTTGAAAATTTAGCAAGTTGAAAGTCATGTCATTCTTAACAGGGGAGAATAGGGCAAAATTTCACTTACAAAGGAATATTTTTATAATAAAAATATCCCATCAGTTTCAGAATATGTACTGAGAAAAAAAAATGTTCCGCTTTCATCTAGAACGAATAAGTAACCATTTTTTAAATCGCTAAACTAGAAATATAGATTTTTCCAGTTATGCATATAAGGTAAACAAATAACCTGAACAGACGAAATGATCGAGAATTTCGAGTTTATACTTTTCTAGATGGAGAAACAATATGAATGCCTTAAATCCTTTGTGTCGCGAGAAATTCTCGTTGATTTCCTAGAACTAGGTCATAAAACAAAATTATAGTTACTAAAACAAACCTTTTGTGTTCGCATTTATTTACAGATATTTTTAAATGAGATTGACCACGATAATATAGAAAAATGATCTAGAATTCTAATAGGAGTTTTCAGAAATCGCTAGCAAAGGGGATTAGAATTTATAAGGATGACATAGAACAATTTTTCTAGAGCCACAATTTACATTCTAGATGTCAGTCACATAATTTTTTCTCAGTGTGAATTATGATGCTGACATAACTATCATTAACTACACTGTAAAAAATAACGGTAGTGTTTACAGCAGAATCAGCAGGCAAAATGGGTGCCATCACATTCAGCTGTTATAAAGAAGTAATTTACAGCAGAAATAACTGTAAAAGAGTCTCTCTTTACAGATATTTTCGTGGTAAATTGCATTATTTAACAACGGAATGTGCTGGCAATATGGGTGCCAGCACATTTTGCTGTAAAAACTACCGGTATTTTTTACTGTGTATGAATATTCTACTTTGAAAACTTATTATTCGAAAAAAATTATTTGAAAACAAATTATTCGAAATTTACGACTTTTTTAACACAGCAGAATAGGATAAAAATCCTCATAAACATCCATCATAATAAAACATAATAAATATTTTCATCATAAACATGTCAGATCACTTTTAAAATATCACATATGATACTAGCTTAAACATTATTGACTGTTAATATTCTAACTTGAAAATTCGTAAATTATTAGAATATTTCTTAACATGGCAGAATAAAACAATACTTCACATATAGATCGATTGCGTTTCTTGTGACCATGGGAGCGTCTGCGCACGGTTTGAATCAACGACTCCAGTGCAAAAATAAGGTTGATAGTACTTTTAGTAGAAAGAAGATAAGTGATAAGGGAACGGAAAATGACCGGTTGGTTACCAAATCCTAACCTCTTGGCGAATTTTACACCCCTCCAAGCGTTTAGAATCGTCCTCTATACTAGGTGCAGGAAACGTTGTCGCACTTTAAATTTGTATTATGGAGATCGTTGCATTTGATATAACGTAGAAGAGTAAAATAAATAAATAAACCGTATGATTATACATGGATTTCAACCGAAAACAGTTCGCATTCGTGACTTAACTCTGTAAACGTATAGTTTTATTTAGAAAATTAAGAGATAAATAAGCAAGATTGAGATAAAATATTCCAATATATATATATAATCCTTTTGATAGTAGAAGCAAAGAATGAGAACGAAGAATAGTTAGTCAAACTATTCACCAAAGAGACATACACACGCCAAACAAAGCAACAAGATTTCCCAAATTGTTTCAGTTATCAAGTTCAACAATAGCACTGACGCCAATCCACTGTACAGCAATACCTGTTGAAAATTGAAATAAGACCGTATAATTAGACTCTGATGAAAAGAAGGTTGACCCTAGGACAATATATCAAGGTAAAAAAAGAGAACCCTGTAATGAGCAATAATGACCCATTAAGCGCAGTAGAAGCCAAGCAACATACACAATATCACCAAAACCACAAAGACCAATAAGAATGAACAATTTCTCTATGTAGAAGCTCAGAAAGGTGAAAAAAAATTCATATATATATATATATATATATATATACATATATATTTAACAATTAATTACATTTTAACTAAAATTACGGCTTTTTTAACAGGAATTTAACTACGTAGATTCAAAGCTTGTAAACACAAGATTGTTTAGTCATGCCTTTCCACTGTTTATCAAATAAGTTATAAATAAAAAAACATTATTCATCATTAAATATTCATGTCGGATTAACAATGAAGTGCGTTTATTTGTATATGTGAGCTCAGTTTGATGTGATTTTAATCCCCTCATTCTTTTCTTTGAAAACATTTTATCGATTAAATTTTAATAATCATTAACAGATCCCTACAGGTTCATTAATTCTTTGTTATCTTCTCTTTCTTTTAACTTTAGGGCTTTTATTATTTCCATTATTTTTTTTATGGGAAGAATCAATATTCAGTAATTGCATTTTAATTATGATGAATTAAAATACTTGAACTGACTTATGTAGAGATTTATCAGTGACTCGATAGTGATAAATTAGTATATCGATTTTAGCATAGTCTTTATTCATTTTTTGGATATTTAACACATCTTCAATCATTACTACGTCTAGTACTTTTTTTTATCTAGAATGCTATTGTATGCAAGAAGTTATTTGTTAATAATTACTAAAGGAAATTTTTTCAGACAAGTTCGTTTAAAACACGCTTTGTTATATTCTTTTTATAAATCCATAAAATTTTAAGTAAATCTGATAGACGTAGGGAAAAAAATGAGTAAAGAAATAGATCAGATATGCGTAATTAAAATTTATTATATTCGGTTTGTTTTTGTATCTCAAACTCTTCCTTGCTATTGCGCATGCGTCTAGTTTGTTGTTTTGATTTTTATTAAAATAAATATAAGAGAAGTTAAAGGAAGATATTTTTTTCTGCTTTTTAAAAGGAGCAAACAATCATCCGTCTTCGGAGTAGAATAATCCTGCGTAGCTGCCAATATTTTAATTTATTCCGGAGTAGTTTTAGCCCCGCCTTTATTTAGTACCACTTTATTTATAGAAAAATTTTCTTCAATACATCAATACATAATAAGAAAAAATTGCTTTTAAAAAATAAGTGGTACGAAATAGAAGCGGGGCTAAAATTACTCTGGAATAAATTGAAATATTGGCACCTATGATCCTGGTGTTATGTGGCTCGCGTCCGGAAACAGAGAATTTCCCTTAGTGTTTAGAATAATATAATTCTGGCTACAATTTATGTGATTTTTCTCAAAAAAGAAAAGAAAAATCTTAATATGCTGGGGTTATTACAAAGCTTTCTTCTATATTATTCTATACAAAATTCCGCAGTGCGAATTTCCCAGGTCGACGATGATATTTTTTTCTTCAAAGTGATATATTTTTCTGGTGTATTTTTGGATGCTGATTAAGGAAAAACTATTCAAAAACTTCCATCACGTACAGTTTCGACAAAAAATTGGATTATATGAGCCTAAAGCTCCACTTTTACAACTCCCATCTAAGTTATTTCCCGTAAACTCTGGGTTATGTGTATGAAGAACAAGGAGAGCTATTCCATCAAGACACCAAAGAAATGTAAAAAAAAAGGGAACAGGGATGATGGGGGTGTAAACATTTTAGCAGATTATTGTTGGATGCTGCATGGAGAATCCCCCTCTCCCCCCCACCCAAAATTCTTTACCCCGTGCATAAGGTAAAATGCTCTAAAAGAAGCTTTAGTGTAAAAAAAAAAAGAAAAAAAAAACACATTTAAAAAATAATGTGCAAATAATTCCCGATTTTAATGTATTTTACACATAAATTGGTTCAAATTTGTTATAGTCTCTAAGTGAATTATTCCGATCTTCATCCATACTTTGTGAAAATCCCTTACGTAATAGGAAAAAAAGACAATCATTTCTGGATTCATCAAAACACATTAAAAACACCCAAAGCAGTGCAAAAAATTTTTGAAAAGCGCAATTTCGCTGGCTTGTGTTATTTATAAAAATTATTGTTTATCAAAAATATTTTCCATTGGAAATGCAGACGATTTTCATCTCAGGAACGTATAACATTAAATGTCAAAATACAGTCAATTCTGTTCCCTAAAGGCAATACCTTAAAAAAAATTATTTATTTATTTATTTCCTAACAGCACATCTTTTCCAAAATGACATCCTCAAGATGTTCTGTGGATTAAAATGTCGTCCATGGACATCTTATGGGCATCTTTAGGATGTATTGTGGACAAGTGTGTTGTTATGTATTTAAAAAAGGTTGACAACTTGGGTTTATTAAAGGTTGGTTTATTTATTTATTTCCTAACAGCACATCTTTTCCAAATGACATCCTCTGGATGTCCTGTGGATTAAAAGGTCGTCTATGGACATCTTATGGGCATCTTTAGGATGTTAAAACCTGAATAAATTACTACGTCAGAAACGCCAAAGAAAAATATTGGAAATGCATACAGCCGTTTCGGCTTTTGCACTGAAGACGGCACGCTTAAGGCTGCCGAAACGCCTGTATGCATTTCCAATATTTTTCTTTGGCGTTTCTGACGTAGTAATTTATTCAGGTTTTAACATTCCAACGCCAAGTCTCCTGTTATTATCTTTAGGATGTATTGTGGTCAAGTGTGTTGTTAGTTAAAAAAGGTTGACAACTTTGTTTCAAATTATCACAGATCTATGATTTAAACATTCATTTTAAAGGTATTGACGATCTCCTTCTTTTCTCTTTTTAAAAATATTCATTTTAATTTTTTTTTTTACAAGTAGTGAGAGGGGGAAGCTATGCACCTACATGCGCAAACACATTACTCATGTTTCACACTATCCTTTTAAATTATGAAAAAATAATCTTCATGCCATTATAATCACCTACAAATTCTTCAATTGCTGCAAATCATCCGGAATACTAAAATGCATGCCAATTAGAATAATTAACCTTCTTTGAATTGGTTCCGTTTTAAAAGCCATTTTTTTTTTTTTTTTAACCAAATAATTTTATATTTTAACCAGCCCATTTTTTTATATAAATGGTTTAAGTTATAAGGCCAAATATAATGGGGGAAAAAGGTCTGACTTTTGATTTTATGGAGGCAAAATGTTATTTGTACAGAATTGATGAAAAAAGATGGTGTATTTGGAAACGCGTTGTGTTTTTTTTTTTTTTTTTAGAAGTGTAAATACCTTCTACTTTCAATTGTAGGCAAAAATGTTATTTGTGCACATTTGATGAAGATTCATAATGACTTTCGAAAGAGAAATACGTTGTCTTTATTTTATTTTTATTTTTTTTAATTGGGAATTTTAACAAGCTTAATTCCTACTATTTTCATTTATATTTTGATGTGTCAATTAATACGAAAGGCTCCCATTACAATTGCAGCATTCATTTACGTTATAAATATATGTTTGTGTTTACTAATTCCTAAAAAATTAAGCACCGTAAAATTCAGTATGAAAAAATTAGGAAACAAATTACTTTTGTGAACTGTAATAAGTTGTGACAGACGATTTACAGTAATAATATAATTTATCCGATGACTTTGTTACAATTTCAAGACCCTTAAACCAATTATAACCAAATATAACCTGACTTTGACGTTTGGCCAAAGCGTATGTAAAACTGCCTCTTCACTCAATGTTAAAAGAACTCACAGAATAAATGCACCATTAACTTGTAGCAGTCGCAAGGCGAACTAATAAATCAACAACAATCCGGAAATATAAAATCTGAAACCTAATTAATATTCAAACTCAACTTCGATGTTAGAAAACAATAGCGCGCGAAATATGTTTTGCCACAAGGAATTATGGAATATTGGATACTTTATTGACGATATTTTAAGTTATATAAAGAATTTCTGAGACGTTCCGGTGTGAATTGTGAGAGTTTTACCTTGCATCCGTTGCATTGGAGGGCACTAGTGAAAATTACTACCACCCATTCATATACGTGTCAACGTTTATTTCAACACATTGATAACACACATATACATCAGATTTGTATGCTTGACTTGTAATCTGCTTGTAAATCTTCGTCAGATAAAGACAGATAGCACATGACAGAATTACAATACGAAGAAATGGAAAGACAACCATGGCCAGCGCGGGAATCGAACCTGCTCTCCTACGCTCGAAGGCGATTAGCGGTGTGGTGATATAACCACTCGGCTACGGAGGACCCAGCGTTTATTTATTGTTTATTGATAACATATACATCAGATTTGTATGCTCGGCTTATAGTCCGCTTGTAAATCTTCATCAAATAATTGCAGATAACACATGACAGAATTACAATACGAAGAAATGAAAAAACACCCAGGGCCAGCGTGGGAATCGAACCAGTTCTCCTACGCTCGAAGGCGCGTTTATTTCAAAGCGCTTTGCCTCAGACACCATTTACATTCGATTGTTGCCATATCGTATTATTCAAATAAGATAATTTTGAAGTTGAGGTTGAGTAGGTTTGACGTTACATTACACCTACGAAAAGGACAAATGGTGACAGCCTAGATTTAATCTCTTTTGGGAGTACACCATTTTAAAGCTGAGACTGCGTAACATAAAATGTATGTATGAAAACCTATCCAAACATATCACAGAAATTAATATATATATATATATATATATATATATATATATATTTATATATATATATATATATATATAGAGAGAGAGAGAGAGAGAAAGAGAGAGAGAAAGTTTCTACGGTCATAGAGCAAAATCCACTGTTTAAATTGGATTCGAAACCACTACGAAAATCCACGAACTACGATTCGAACCTGGCACCTGTCCATTTAATACCAGAGAGAGAGAGAAATCGTAATGTATGATAAACTTTATTCAGCATTAAATTACTAGAAGTGTCTTGTTTATATTAACCTATTTTTTGTTTTATTCATTGTTTTACGTTTTTTTCCTATGCATATATTATATATTCTTATATTTTTCATGATTATTCATATTAAGTTAAGCATGATTAATAAGCTTAATGACTTTTGTAACTTTTTTAAATTTGTTATTTCTTCGGGATCTTTCCTTCATAACAACACTTTCATTAAGTAATCCATGTTTTAACGTTTAATAATTGCTCTTTAATTTTGATTAATGGTACACTCCATTTCGCTTATCTATGTCATTTATCTGTCATTCCACGATGAGGAATTACGGAATCGATTTTGTGACTCAGTTGAGCTGATTGAGAATTTATCGTTCATATTAAATAATCATTTAACTTATTTTCGACTTAATGTGCTTCAAAGTGAAGTCAACGTTTTACATTTTAAAATCGATTTTTGAATTTCAAATGAATTTCAAAGTGCGTTTATGTATGGAATATGTATGTATAATTCAGTATAATCTATGTGTCTCCACTCAATGAAATTTAACAGACGGTAGACATACATGTATGTATTTAAAATACTTTTTTGGGTGTAAAATCGATCTTTTTGCAATTACGTCATAATCATTTGTATATATACTATGTAAGAAAAATGTTATAATCAGAAAAATATTCAACTAAGAAAAATTATATGTAAAAACATTATATGGTAAATCTATTTTTTTAGGTATTCTGAATTCATTTTTACTATAGTTATAGTTACAGGTGTATGTGTAAGTGAATACAATAGTCTGTATAAACGGTGCATTCAATTTAACGCAAATTAAATAGTTATTTTAAAGGTAACTGTTGGCTTGAATTAAATAGATTTTCATCAGTGTAGGATTTATAATTGTTTTTAGGAGTATAAATAAGATTTCTTATGCAAAAAGGTAAGTAGAATGAAATTACTCAAAGTAAGTTTTGATAATTTTAAATTACGTAAAACAGAACAAAACTGATATGTTATATTGCTTTTATAAGGTACTTTCTTTGCCCGCTTCGCTGGTCATTATATTGAAATGAATTCTCAAAATACCATATCATTAACAATAAAAAAAAAAAGAAAAAAATCATTCAAATCAGCCAAAATCTGAGTTAAAATTCTGGCTACCTTCTGTAACTGTTTTCCCAATACCCACACTTCGAGTCTCGAGCCCCAATGCCTTCGGTAGCGCCTTGCCTGCATTTTACTCCCTCTCCCTCGCGATTAAAGTGGAAAGATTTGGAAAATCACAACAAAGTGTACATTACGTACATTTAAAATTCGCCATTCTAAGGTAATTTGGAGCAGATTTAAGCTTGAAAACGTGTTTTTTGCCCCTTCCACCGCAAAGGTTGGGGGAGTAACTTCACAAAATCACTTTATAGTGCATGTTGCAGACTCATACCTAACCGACACAATAAAAAATCGAGATCCTGAGATCATTTGAAGCAGAGTTATGTTTTAAAACGTGTCCCCCCCCCCCCGCACCGCTCATAAAGGAAAGAAGGGGAGAGAATTTTGCAAATTCTCTCTTTAGATTATGAGTTAGATACATATAACTGACCAACACATCAAAAATCTTCTTCCTAAGATAATTTACTGCACAGTTACGCATGAATACATATTTTTTGCCCCACTCCCAGTCCCCTATGGGGCGGTAAGGTGGAATTTCACAAAATCACTGAGTAGTGTGTGTTGAATACGCGTAAGCAATTCACGCATCAAAAATTGCCATTCTAAGATAATTTGAGACAGAGTTACGTATAGAAACATGATTTCCCCCCCCCCAACACTCAGGGGGAGATAGCACGGAATTTCAAATAATCCCTTTGTAGTTTATCTGTGTGTAGAATACGCATAACCAATCGATATATCAAAAAATCGCTTTCCTAAGATAATTTGGAGCAGAGTTACTCTTTAAAACGTGTTTTTACCACCCCTGCCCTTACAAAATCCCTTTATAGTGCGTGTTGGGAACGCATAACCAGCCCGCACATAAAAAATCGCCTAAAATAGTTCGGAGCAGAGTTGCACATGGAAACATTGCCTTCCCACCACCGAGGGGTATAAGATGGAATTTTACAAAATCCCTTTGTAGTGTGTGCCTTGAGTACGCATAATTAATCGACATAGCAAAAAAAAATCGCTATTCTGAGATACTTTGGAGCAGAGTTACTCTTAAAAGCATTCCCCCCTCGCCCTTAAAGGAAGGGGGGGGGGAGAGAGAAATTTGCAAAATACTTTTATAGTGCGTGTTGGGAACGCATAAACAACCCACACATAAAAGATCGCCTAAAATAGTTCGGAGCAGAGTTACGTTTGGAAACATGATTTTGCCCCACCCCCACCCCTAAGGGGGATAAGGTGGGATTTTACAAAATCCCTTTGTAGTGTGTATTTTGAGTACGAATAACCAATCGACATAGCAAAAAAATCGCTATTCTGAGATAATTTGGAGCAGAGTTACTCTTAAAAGCATTCTCCCTCTCGCCCTTAAAGGAAAGGGGGGGGAGAAATTTCGCAAAATACTTTTATAGTGCGTGTTGGGAACGCATAAACAACCCACACATAAAAAATAATCTTACTGAGATAATTTGAAGCAAAGTTATGCTTGGAAACGTGTCTATCCCCCCCCCCCCACCCCCAAGGGGGTAAAGTGGAGAAGACTTCCGCAAAATCCCGTTACAATGGGTGTTGGACACACGTAAATAAGCCGCACTATAAAATTTGTGGCCTCAGCTTCCATAGATTTCCCTAGACGAATTCAGCGGTAAAAGGGAGCTTGTATTTGCCCCCTCGTAACTCCCCCCAGAATCGAAAATCGCAAAAAAACAAAAATGAGTTTTTGGAAATATCCTCAAGAAGACGCTTGGCGGTCTTCTATATCTTTGTGCTATTATTGGTAGAGTTTTACTTAAAAATCGTATTTTACTAAATTTGCCTCCGAAAATCGTCTTTACCCCCTACCCATCTAAAAATCCAAAATTCCTAAATCGCAGATTTTTTTTTTTTTGTATTCAAGTTTAGTCTCTCCATCTGCAATTTTTTCACCGTGAAGTAATTTGGAGCCGAGTTATACTTATAAAGGTATTTTTGTCTTCTGCCCCTACCAGGGGGGGACGGGGGTGTATTTCGCAAAACCTCGTCTTAGTGGAGGTCAAAGACCTAAACTCACCAAAATTTGTGACTGTATCTCCCATAGAATTGCCACGGGTGTGTTGAGTCAGTGAATCAGTGAGTTTACTCTTTTATATATATAGATTGTAATGAAAAATATTATGTCTACCACTTATAGTTATTTTACACGGAAAATGAAATAATTTATGCATATAAATTATTTCAATGAAATGTACATATTACAGTGCCGGGAAAAAAAATCTTTACACTTGGGGGTACATACAAATGAAACACTTCCATTTGCGAAGCCGTTTGCAAGCGTTCCAAATGTATGACTGCAGACGGCAGCAAAAGTATCCGAGCACTAGCAAAATTTCCTATATGAAAAAAAGCACACTTAACACTGTTTTGTTAAATAAATCCTTATCGAATCATGTTCTTAGACTGACTAAGTACAGGATTCGACAAGGATTTATTTAACAAATCTGCATTAAGTGTACTTTTTTTCCATAGGAATTTTCGCTAGTGCTCTGTTACTTTTGCTGCCGACTGTATTGGAAAAAACTTCCAAAATTTACGTCATCGAAATTGCAAGCGTTCCGTTTGTATGTAACCCTTGAGCGGCAAAACAATCTTTACAAGTCAATTGCCGTTCCCGCCATAAAAATGTGTCGAACCCCATTGACGACACGTTGTGTCTGTCGGTCACAGACGACCTTTCCTTATCCTATCAACACTCAGTTCGTCTCGTGGGCTTTTACAATCAGATTATACGCTCTTTGCTCCCGCTGGCTAATATTTCGTTTATTTGTCAAAAGTCTGAGAACCTACAACGGTATTACCACTCTACACAATGGGTCAGAAAAACCTTAAAATGGAAGAGAAATCTCATGCCTTGACTCTGTTACAGAAGGGAATCTCTGTGATCAATATAGTTAGAGTTCTGGCAGATCATTCTAGATGTAGCCAGATGTAGAAAATCTCTACAAGTTCATTAAAATGTAAACATTTAAGACAAAATCTTAACATTCTAGTCGTTTATTGTAAATATTACATTGCAGTTAGTATTTTGTCATCTCATCTTTACATTTTATTAGACACTGTAGCCGTTTAGGTACTGATCTCTGGCTGCATTTTCCAGATGGCTACAACTGGCTACATCTAGAATTATCTGCCAGATCTCTGGCTACACCAATCACTGAGATTCCTTTCTCTACCAGAGGCAAGGCATGAAATTTATCTTCCTTTTTAGGCGTAATCAGACCCATTGTGTGGAGTGGAAATACCGATGTAGGTTCTCAAACTTTTAACAAGTGAAAGAAATACTGGCTGGCGCGAGCAAAGAGCATACAGCTTTACTCTAGAAGTCCACGAGGCGAACTGAGTGTTGATATGATAAGGAAAGGTCGTCTGATATCCACTAACACTACGTGTCATCATCAGGGTTCCACACATTTTTATGGCGGGAACGGCAATTGAAATGTAAAGTTTTTTATTTGCCGCTCAGATGTAAAGAATTTTTTTGCCGACGCTGTACGTCCTATAGAACTTACTTCTCTGAAATGCATTACATATTTTAAAGAAAACAAAACAGATATATATTTCAGAATTTTACTACAGCATAGGCATTACTGAAATTTTGCGTACATATTATTTATAATTCTTTTACATAGACGCATAAAAGTATTCGGGTTTGCTTTTATGATATAGCCTTGCAGTCTTTTTTTTTTTTTTTTTTTTGTTTTTTTTTGTACATTAAGTTTTATTAAACCGGGACCTGTCTAATAAATTCCAAAAGACTGATAACATCCCTGCCTGAACCAGAACTCCAATCCGCAACCTGACATCAGAAGCGCAAAGTCCTAATCATTCAGCTACTAGATCAAAAGAATTTGCATAAGTTGTACAAGCAGAACGTCTTGGCTCTTGGTAAGCAATGCTCAAACACCACGTTATAAATTTCCTTTTTGTATATTAACGAAATTATTCATTAATTCAAGTTCAACTGTGGCCGGTAGGTATCTTCAAAGTCAAGGGGAGTCACATCACATATTTGAATTATACATTTAGGTACAGTCGGTAACAAAAGTGTCCGAACACTAGCAAAAATTCCGGTGTAAAAAAAGTACACTTCATACGGTTTTGTTAAATAAATCCTTGTCGAATCATGTTCTTAGTCAGTGTAAGAGCATGATTCGATAAGGATTTATTCAACAAAATCGTATGCAGTGTACTTTTTTCACATAGGAATGTTTGCTGGTGTTCGGACACTTTTGTTACCGACTGTACAACCATATTCATTGTCGCATGAAAAGCATTTGTCAGCGATTGTCAGCATTTATGTATAAAGTTACTTTTTTCATATCTCTGTAATCTGACATACGTCTAATTAATTTAAACTACTATTTTGAATATTGTTGATCAAATCAATGTGCTTTGATCAAATATTTTTATTTGTAAAATGATTTTTTTTTTTTTATTAATTAATTTAAAAGCAGCAAGTGTAAAACTAGCTTTATATTTTAAAAAAAGAAAAGAAAATCTATGTTCTAATCTGAAAACTATGTGATTTATAATATAACATGATTAATATCAAATCGTAGAAACGGGATTTGGAAATTAGAAGATTGGCAGTTCACAAATTTTAAAATATTAGTGGAAAGTGACCTGAAAAATAACATTTTAATTAATTTTAAGAAATCTTTCAAAACAGATTTCCATCAAACATAGTTAAGAACCCTCTCAGTTAAATCAGGTTTATAATAATAATAACAAACGCATTGAAAACTGTCTATTCGCTTCAAAACTGCATTGCCACAGATAGACATACAAAGACTTTTACTAACACCACTTTTTTTGCGGGGGAGAGAGTTAAAAAAGTAAATAGAAACACAAATAGATTATAGAGAAGAACTTTTACACACATAAAAATTTTAAAAGATTGTCTTTATAATTAATAATAACATATGTGGTTAAATATTACACAAAGCTTTTTGTTATTAATAAAATAGCATTTTCAGGTATGATTTTGGTTACTTTAAAAATAACAAAAAGCTTTGTTTAATATTTTAACACGCGTGCTTTTAACTGATTATAAAAACAATATTTAACATTTTTACGTGTGTAAAATTAATTCATTTATATTTAATCTAATCATCACTTTTTATTATTTTATTAGTAGTAGTAGTAATCATTTCCTTTTCTTGAAGAGAAACTTTTCCTTTTAAATATTTAAAATGAACACATAATTTTTTTATAAATTTTTAAAACAATTTAACTATGAGAAAAAATATACAAAACGTTGCAAATTCTTGATATAAAATTAAGTTTTTATATCCATGCAGTTAAACAACTGAGTAATAACAATTGGAGTCAGTATTACACAGAATTATCTCTTCTGGAATAATAACCACAAATTAAACCGCGTACATGCTTTAAAATTTAAAATGTGATATATGACTGTTTGAAATTCTTCCACTTAATGAGCGCGAAAACTAACATCTTTTCTCGTACTCGTTTTATTAAATTATCTGCTTTTGACACAATAAGCTTGAAAACGTGCCGATTTAAAGCGTTAAGAGTAACTCGAGAGTAATTTCTGAGTTCTGTTTAGCTCTCTTTGTACTCTTTGTAACTAATGACGCTGTTTCGTAATTTATCTAGCACTAAAAATTCTACGCATGTACAGCATACATTTTTAATTCTCAGAAACCTTGAAATCCCATTGAATGGATTTATTTACAACAAAAATTTTATGTAAATATGATTATTAAAAGTTTTTTTCGGCTTAAAATTATAAGAAAATGCTGAATGTATGCATTCACAATGCATGCATAAATGTATGCATTCATTTTTAAGTGTATGCATACACTTAAAAAAATATAAATAAATAAATAAATAACTCATGTAGTTTTACAGAGATTAAAATGCAAACAGTTCAGATGCTAGTATTTTTTTAAATGAAATAACCTGTTAAGCCAGTTAGAAATCTAGCATGGGCAAACTGCGTAGCAGACAAAAAATGTACAGTCGGGGAAAAAAAATAAACGCAGCACTCGACGTAACTTTGTTGCTAATAGGTGTATAAAAATGTAATAGGTATCATTCGACGGGGAATTGTGAGTAGTTTCAGAAAATGAACTGAAATTTTGAATTGGGGGTCGCCTACATATTAAAAAGCGAACCATCTTTGATTTTTTCAATAGTAATGCCCCATTTTTATTTTATATTTGAATTCCTGGGATCGCGAGAACGCGAAAAAGTATATTGGTTGTATATTTTACTTATTTTTTCACAGAGTTATAAGCGTTCAAATTTTGAAGGTGCTCATGTTAAATTCATATTTCAAACTTTTATTAATATCTTCACAAAAACTAACTTGATTGATATAATTTTTTTTTTTTTTTACGAGATACACTGAAGAAACCCAAACATAATCCATCATTACTTTTGATTCTGAAAAATATTTTTAATTTTGAAAAATATTAATAAATTCATATTCATAAAAATTATGAATTATGACCCATATTAATGTTTACATAAAATGAATCCTAATGCTGAAAATATGGGTGTGCAGATTTGCAGCTCATTCCAGTTACTAGTTTTCGAGATATAAATAAATCTTTCTTTTGGAGTGGTTTAGGGGGCCGTCTCTTATAAAGTTTTGCATGAGATAACGAATCAAATCTTAAGAAATAACAAGGAAAATTAAGCAAAATATGTTTATTTTTTATTTACGGGTCAAATTATATAACAACAACGTCAAACGCAAAGAAATGAAATAAAAATGATGATTTTTAGACATTTGTGTTAGCATCAAGAATTCCTGTTTTCTAAAGAAGACAAGCCCCGCCTTCATCGTTCTTGAAAACAAAACAATTCAGAAAAGAAAAGTAAATGTGACATTGAATATTCGTGTTAAACCCCTTATTTTATGTTGACAAAAATGTGCACAGGTGGTATTTACTTCATCGATTACTGGTGATGAATTTTGAATCTTTTAAACGAACACTAGAAGAAAAAAAATAACTAAATAGGTGGGGTTTACTGTTTTAAATAGAAAAATTCGTAAATTAAAAATTGTCAATTAAAAAAAAAAAAAAAAAAAAAAAAAACGAATGGAATTGGAATGCAAAACAAACTTGTAAAATCGTTTCTTAACTACCGTCATAATTAAAGGCTTAACAATTTGCTTCATATATTGCTTTATTTTTATTTATTTATTTATTTATTTATTTTTGTAGGGGGGAGGATAATTATTTTAAGGATACTTTAGTCTTTAAAATTTTAATAATATGTTTTAACTTTATATATATTTTTAAATATACTTTTACTTTTATAAATATATTTTAACACTTTTTGTAACCGTAGGATTTTATAATTTTGATAGTAAGATCCGCCTAAGGGCGTTATTCTCTCAAAATAAAGTATTTCAGAACAAATTTTCTGTATTCACAATTCTTTTACAAATGGATATACAGTATAATTATATTCTTTCTAATCAATATATTTCTATCCATAGTATATTTTATTGCAAAAATATGAACACTGGGTACACACTTAAGAAATAAGTAACACACAAATTACGAAAGAAACGCCCACTAAGAGAGTTACAGATTTTCAAATGACGTGAATCTACGTCAGCAATCGCGAAAGGGTTAATTAAGAAATTATATTTTCATAGAAATTATAAAACGAATCGTACAGTTCCAAAGAGTTCAACTCACCGAAAACTGGTAAATGCGATTAAATTTATTTAATATTTACTTCATGAACCCTTACAAAAAATTATTCGAAAAGATTTAGTTTATGCGTTGTTATATATATATATATATATATATATATATATATGTATGTATATTATTTCATTTCGTATTTTATGTTACACTTACGGAAGAAAATTTAAGCTTTGTTGGTGATCAGTACAGCCATAATAGACAGTTTTACTTGAAAAATATTGCACTTTTCTCAAACAGTACAGTCTGGACAAATCGCAAGTGTAATATATTTAAATATACCTAAAATTATTTAAAAAAGTACTGAAGTATATACAAATCTAACAAACTAAATTCAGAAGTATTAAGGAACTAGAAAAGGGTCAATCTTTTTATTAATTTTTATAATTCTTTTTTTCCTGAATGATTTCCGGTGTAAAACATTAAAATTTTGTCTATTTCTTATAGGATCTAAATTTTAATTTTCTACATTTACAGATAACCCTCTAACACATTTTTTATTATAACTTTATAAATACTAAAGATAAAGTATACAAACAGTATGCTTTTCCGCACTGCCAGACTCTCAGAAATTTGAATATGAAGTCAAAATTGGGTGTTGCTATTGGAAAAATCAAAGTTGGCGCTCATTTCAATATGTAGATAACCCCTAATTCAAAATTCGACAGCATTTTCAAAAAGTGCATTTAATTTCCTGTTGAATTGTGTCTATTAAATTTTTCTGCGTTAATTAAAAATGAAATTACAGCAAGTGCTGCGATTTTTTCCCCCCGACTCTGTACTACTGCATCGTCTATATTCCCGTCTTTAACTGTTACTTCGCGATTCCCAGTTGTTTTTGGACATATTTTAACAATTGTTGCTTCATTTTGATACAAAATAAGTTTATGGGACTCTTATAAGCAATAAACTATTAATATTATTTTAAATCCTAAAAAGATGCTTAGAAATCTTTTCTTTTAATGGCGCAGCACTGACTACTTGAGCATTGGTCTGGTACTCAATTGGCGGCCGTCTCTACCCCTCAGAAATAACGCAGGACAAAACGTCTATGCTTTGTCTGTGATTCGAACCCGGTCTTTACCGTAGGGGAATCAGAGATGCTAACCAACACACTATACGTATACGGACTGATGATACTTAAAAATAGATCCTCTATGATATTTTAATTCTTTTAGCGCTCCGTTTCACACATATGCAAAGCGATATATACATGCTAAATATCCCACTCCTGTTGTGTTTTCAAGCTTAAATACGTAGTTTTGCACACTTGCAACGCAGCATTTTTTAATACAGTACAAAATTTTGGCAGTAGGTAGCACCACCTGTAAAATTACGGAATTTTTGTTAGAACACATTGTAAAAATTAGACTCTAAGCGTGTTGAGCTGATTAGTTTTTATTTAAAAGAGAGAAAAACTGCACATAATCTAACAAATATATTTTTAAATATAGTAATTTGAAAAGTTTATTTATGTTTATTGTGTTCATTTAAACTGCATTATCTGTGTTCAAATATGAAGTAAATGCCCAGCTTTGCAAATGTGCAGTCACTAATTATTTGTCAACAAGATGACACACGTATGAAGAATATTTTTTCTTTTATTTGTGAGTCTAATGTTTATAAGAAGCAGTGGTTGATGAATAACGTTTTGGGGATGCTGCATCGAAACGTCTAGAAAACGTACATAAAATAGAATCTTTATTAATTTCATTGGTTGATACGTTTATTTCGAGAATGAACATAAATATTATATATTGGCCTTTTTAACAGCCAATCGGAAGAAAAAGCTTTCCACATTAACAGACTGTTTTAGTTACTAGCCTATTAAAATAGCTATAATTCTGTTAAAATAGCTATAATGGTTAAAATAGCATTTAATTAAATTCTACACAAGTTAACAAGATTAAGAAAGGATTAAAATGCCGGCATCACTTACTTTTAAAAGGCGCTTTAATACACGTAAAAGTTTAAAAAGTTAGTCTTTATATACGACTAAAAATACATGTTAAAATTGCAAAGCTTTTCTCCATAATTTAATGGCATCCCCAGGTAGAAATAGAAAGTCGAAAACAATATCAATTTATTTATGTCAAAGTCCATATTATTGTTGAAGTTAAACAGTTCACTTGAGGAAGGAAAAAAAATAGATTTGAACAGCTAGGGAACTTGATTGTAAGTTTAGAAACCAAGTAGAGCAGAAACTTAGTAACTTGAAAATCAAACGTCTGAGACGCTTGCGATAAAATGTGTTTTATATACAAAACAATCTAACTTTTAAATGAAAATTAAATTTTAAAAGGAACTTTAAAAAATAGCGAAAGATATCGTCTGCATAAGAGAATGCAGAATTCAAATCTTTTGCGAGAAAATTTCAATGTTGGCCAGATTGGCTTACTGTTGTTACTGTAGCGCCTTGTGTCACATTACTTTTTTATTAATGGTATTTTCCACACAAAACGATTGTCACTGTTCGGTCCACTGCAGTAATAGATGCATTTGGTAACCTTGAAAAGATGATGCCGTGGAGCCCAGGAGGAACTTGAAGGACGTTAAGATGGATACCGCATGTAAGATATATTATGAATTTGATTGTGTAGGTTAGGTGTTACTACGGGAAGTCAGGAACCAATCTTGTACCTTTATTTGTAGAAAAATTGATAGTGAGGAAAAGAGGTACTTTATAGAAGGACTTGAGTACTATAATACAATAACTTCAAAATGATACTGGAACGTTAACTTAAAGTTTATATATTATTGCGCTCAAGTCCTTCTACAAGCTACCTTTTTTCTCACCATCATTTGTTTCTACAAATAATCTGACATCACAGATTATTATACAGATAGGACACTCCCGTATATTCTTCGGTAACCAAAATTTGACTGCAACGACCCTATTATCAACGGCTGTAAGTTTCTCGAGCTCTCCAGCTTACGCAATCACTCATGTTATCTTTATAAGTATCTATGTTTATTGTAATATTAGTGCAACGTTAAACCCAACATCCAACCAACTAACCATTGTAACGATGTTTACATTTGACAACTTCGTTATTGTTTCCGAAATTGATTGTCGAAAGCAATTTATTTTAAGAAGCAAGTACTAAATATTAAGCAAATAAATTTCGAAAATATATATAAACCAGAAATATTTTTTCATTTTAAAGCATTTTGTATTATTTAAACCAAGCAATGATTTATACCATTCTGCTATTTCAGCATTACAGTTATATTAATTTGTACACTTGAACACGAATGTGTTTGGCAAAATTTATTTTCATACATAATTAAAATTAGTTTTATTTCTTAGAAAATAGCTGTGAATTTAAAAGTAGTAGAAAAAGTGAAGGTAGAAAACTGCACATACGTTTTCGTTTGGCAACTTTATTATTGTTTACAAACTTGATTGTTAAAGGCAAGTGCTAAATATTAAGAAAATAAACTTTGAATATACATAAAATAAAATCATTTTTTCATTTTAAAGCATTTTGTATTATTTAAACCAAGCAACGTTAAATATTTAATGATTTCATACTGCTATTTCAGAATTACAGTTTGTAATTTTAATCTGTACTTGAATATGAATATGTTTGACAAAGCCTATTTTTAAACATTATAAAAATTAATTTTTATTTCTTAGAAGAATACCTGTAAATGTTTTGAGGATAATTTTGTGAATTCAAAAACAATAGAAAGTGAAGAAAAAGAAAACTTCCCATACTAACCTGCTACTAACTACTCGCGAAATAGAAAAACAATTTTCGTTCAAAGATGTTATTCATGTAGACTTAACACTTGTAGTTCCCCTCTGTTGACACTAGTGGTGCTACTATATTTCCTGTTCGCGTTTTAGCTTCACTGTCCTATCTGTATGATAATCTGTGTCTGACATCTAACAGTCTTATGGTGTAAGCGTAGGTGTATGAGTTAAGAGTGATTATCAACTCAAAGGACTTTGATCAAGGGAATTCCCTCCATACGAGGGGCCGCGGTAGCACAGTCGGTAGAGCGCCGGCCTCGTAATTGGAAGATTGCGTTGTTCTGTACTCGAGCCGGTCAAAGACCGTCGTGTACACTAATGGTGGCTGGTGCACGTAAAATCTGTCGTGGCCGCAATATCCTCCATGTTTCCATCAAAAATTATGCCTCTGGGGGTCACCGAAGCGGGAGAGCTATCCCTTCCGTGGAGGATCAAAATTGTGATGGCATGTCTCCGGACCACCTCTAGGGGTGTGTCCCAGACTATCGCCAATTGCCCATCTGCGCAGCACTAGTGCGACGTAAAACCTAACCATCCAACCATCCATCCCTCCATACGGGTTTTTGTAAGGGATTGTAATTGATACATGGGGTTAGTGTTACGATCGACTGTTTATTCTAAATACTTCGGAGTGGATGAAATGCCCTCCTTGGGAGGAATGGTCTTTCTAAGGGGTCGTATTCAGTATTGAAAGGAAGTTTGTGAAAAACCAGGGAGAACTCTGAACAGCAAAGGCGGCGAGCATAATCTCCAAAACAAAGGGAGAAATTATGTCACTTTATGTATATATAAGTGAGTGATAGGCACATATGTATTTTTTTCTGCAGTTCCAAAAGTCACCACTGGGGAATGTGTGGGGTGGCGCTGCATGATTGAAAAAAGAGTTTTAAAAAGTGGAAAAGTGAAAACAAATTGGCATGATGTATGTAATTTCAAAATAATAAATGGGAACAAAAAAAGTACTTTAAAAAGTGCATAATCATCAGTTGTAAATTACAAATTGTGACGAAAGTTTTATAATTAGTTTTACCTAGAAAAACAGTGTCACATAATCCACTAGTGGTGATTTTGGGAACTTTTTGTTTTCTGCGGAATCATTCGTCCTCTGTCTAGTTTAACTTTCCTACAAAATTTGGGGTAATACTTGCAATTAGATCGGGCTATAGAACACTGTGAGCACTGTAATTTAATTAGGACTACCCTGTATATTTAAAACTTTTTAATTTAAATACTTTTTTAAATGTTTAATACTAGAGATTTTGTTTTTTTTTTCTTTTGCATTTTTTTCATTCTAAAAATTCATTAAAATAGTAGCCTATTGTTACAATATTCAATACCTTTTCAAATGTCTTTTTAAAAAGATACTATATCATTTTTCATAAAATGTTATTTAAAAAAAAAAAAAAAAAAAAAATATCGTGATTTGTTTTAAATAAAATAACAATTTCATAACTTGAAAATGTTTCTAGTTCTCTTTGTTTACATTTCTATTGGATATAAAATATATATTTCACTCAATCAGTGTTTTTAATATTTTGTACTCTAAACATCTTATTGAGTGTTGTAACTAGCTTTAAAGCAGGCTTTAGAGAAATAATAATGAAAGCTGAGAATAATACCTTAATTTATTAAAATGTCTGTATCGTTATCTAATGTCTTCTGCCACTGCTTGGGCAGTTGACTAATATCAGCAGCGTAGAACAATTCGTCTTCTATGAAATAATCAACCCACTTTCGTACTTCGTCTATTATCCGGAAATGTACAGAAGACAAAACACTTTGCACAAACCGAATTTCACAAAGGTAGAAACGTACGCAGTTCTTAAAAGTATAAATCCCAATTTTATATTCCCAAATAAAATATCTTAATATTTTATCTCAGGGCATGGTAGTTTCCCTACTTTCCTTTTTAAAATCAGCAAACTACCAAATGCACTTTGTAAATGTAAGAAATTAAGCAACCCTTTTCATTATTTATTCGAAAAATGTTCATTAATTAAAAACAATTTTAAATTTAATAGTAATAAAACTATAAGGCAAAACTTAAAAGCAATATTATTAAATCCGGATAATTATAATAAGGTAAAACATAGTTATAATACCTTAAACGAAAATTACTCATTTATTAAATATAAATTTTAACACTACTACATCCGTTGACTTACTTTTCTCTGTTAATGAAATTTAATTTGACTAAATGTAATTATTATTTCTTTTATTTATTTATTTTCATTTTATTTTCTCCGTTTATTTATTTATTTTATTTATTTTTATTTATTTTTATCATTTTAAGCTTTCCTTAAAGTAGTCTTAAGTACAACTTTCGATGTATCTCCTATTAATAAATTAAACTACGGTCTTCTGCTTTAGCATGACCATCGACAATCTTTTTCTGCTGTGAGAACAAAACTCTATATAACCACGCGGTTTGGGACCCACAGTGAGAGAACAATGTAACCAATGCACAGACAGAAAGAAATAGTAATTAGAAAAGGCTATGTTGGGGCTGCATGCTGGACGTTTTGGAATTTCTCAGTCCAACGTTGCTTACGTGGTCTTGACCGGATTTGCAACAAGATGCTTTACATTATTATGGAGTAATTTCACAAGGTGAAAACTTTTGTCCGTACATGTACATTTTCGACTGATTTCCTGTTTCATTCGCATTAGTTGTTGCTTGTAGCATTCAGCAATAATAATTACACCAGGAATGCCTAAAAAAACACATCATTTATATCCCACCAAATGCATGAGAAAATATTTTTGTAATGAATGACGTTTTGTGTTGTCACAAAATATCCATCTTTTATCTTCCGTCGTGAGTTTTATATTAGAAATATTTTCTGTGTTGGCTAATTAACAAATTCAAACGCTTAAAGCCACCTTCATCCTTGTTCCTCTGGCTCAGTGCGTGTCGCACCCATCTTCTTACCTTCAAAATTTTTCCAATGTGTGTAAACGATTACAATTCTTTTTTTATTAGACACCTATTTCTTCAGCAATTTTTTTTTTGCGTTTAAGATGCATCTTAATATCATGCTAACTCTTCAGTGAAACGTCATTACGTTCTCTATCGGTGACATGAAAATGAGGCTCTTTAAAACGTCAAAACCAAAATTCGTATGCACTTTATGACACAATTTTCTTCCGAGAACAGAACAAATTAATTGACTTGCTTTTTGCAGCACATTTTCCTTGGTAATATTCGAAATGAATTCAGTGGCGAATAAATAACCTGTCTTATGACATCTGCAAGGTTTCCAGAAAGTAATGGGGCTGAATTTTTTGTGCCAAGCGGAATGCCAAACAAGCAAAGTTAGCATATGGTATAGGTGGTGGGGACTGTCAGCTACAGAGTCTGGTGGAAGTTAGCATGGCCTGATTTTCGCACAGACCAACTAGACCTTGGCCTAGGGCACCTCTATCGAGGAGAACCAAAATAATCTTAAAAATTCAAAGTGCTATTTTTAGCAAGATTTTTTTTTTTTTAATTTACTGTAATCTAGTTAATGGTGGTAATCTTTATTTTGAATCTAATTCCCTTCGTGGAGGATCAAAATTGTATATCATGTTTCCAGACTTCACCTCGAGGTGGATCCCAAACCACCACCAGTTTCCTAATCTACGCTCGAACGCAGCGTTGAACCCACTGAACCTAAACCTCAAGTTCGTATTCAGTTATATTTTCTAACTTCGTAAAGAGATTAATCAATCAAAATCCAAAATTCTCCGTATTTAAGGCGAAAGTTGGAAATCGTGATGGTATATCTTTAGACTATCCCTTAGGTTGATTATTATATTAGAAGCTCTACCCGGACCTTCTCGAGTTAAAATAGTACTAAATTTTATAATTAAAATGAAGGAAGTTTGAGATGAAATTAAAATAAAATAAAATAAAATATCTTCCACCATTATGATATTTCAAGTAAACTTTTGAATAAATAGACTCCAGACTCAATCCAAGAGGTTGATATAAACATTTTGATGTTGACGTATTTATAGAACTTTTGTCTAAACAATAATTTTAATTTTTCCTCAAGGAGCATTAACACATTCCACCCAAAAATAATCATAATGATTTGATATTTCTTTGCAATAATAATAATAATAATAATTTTAAACTGATTTCTTATGAAGACGATGCTTTAATTTTGTCTCCATCACTCAAATTTACTGCACAAATTAGGTACAGTAGAGCGCCGATTATCCGAACACGTTGGGACAGACCCTAGTTCGGATAAGCAAAAGTTCGGATAATTGGACAGACATTTTAAAGGATATTGTGACAATAGATAAACCTTCACACTTTATTCAGGGCATCCTGAAGCATCCAAGCTTCTTTGACATTCCTATCACGAACAGTGGCATTCGATGACTTCATGTTGCATTTGCACACGTAAAAATCGTTATTCTTTCCTTATTAAATATTATTTACCAGAAGCGTTTTTTTTTAGAATCTAGATGCTAATGTTTTTCATGGTAGAGATCTCCAAAAAAGGCCAGTCTCATCTGCATTATAAATGAATTATTCATATTTTTCAGCTTCAATAAATTCTGTAAATTCTTTTATGAATTTTGCATAGACCTCCGTAGGAGCAGACAATTTTTCACCATGTAATCCGATTTTTCGTATACCATGACGAAACTTAAAATTTTGAAGGTACCCAGAACTTGCTTAAAATGTATTCTCTCCATTCAGCTTTCTATTGAAAACTAGGGCCTTCTCACATAATAGGGGTTCAGATAATGGATGACCAGATGAGGAGCGTTTTTGTAAAAATTACATGTACAGAACTTTATGAATTTCATCATCATAAGATCTTTTCATAGATTTTCGTTTTAAGCTTCCTTCCTCACTTTCAAGTGCTATTATAAAATTTATTCCGGAATCTTGATTCTTTTTAATTTCTGATATTGTAAACTTTAGAACACCATACTCCACTGATAATTTTGTACCTGCTTCGCCATTTTTAAGTTTTTTCAATATCTTTGCTTTTTCTCCCAATGGAAGAACAAGTCTTTTTTTCTTGCCAGGCATCTTATTTTCACCTTAGTTCTAAATGAAATGAACCAAACTGTATCAGATTACGAGTGCAGTTAGTCAACTCTTCCAAAAAATCTGTCTTTCAATAAGCTGGACTGGAATGGCTTGTGGGTCCTTCTTTTGCATTGTTCTTTAAGCTGTTACTTTTCCAGAAGCAACATACCTCAATAATTAGATTAACGAGTACTGAAAATTCTCGAGTAAAACGACTAATGACATAGACGTTTCCTTCGACTGTTCGCAATACTCAATTGCTTAACTCAATCCATCACTATAATCCCCCACGCCTTACGATATTAAGGCATACGGCTAAGCAGGGCTATTATGGGGTAAAAAGAATTATGAAAGGGTCACTGCGAAGGTGACAAAAGAAGGATACAATACGAAGGGAAGGTGATATGAACAAGAATTTTGTGCTTTGATCTTGATTATACCCCCTTTCACCAAGCCATTTATTCCCTTGTTACTGCTCTCAACGAAACACTTATCTGGGATTCGATTTCACATGCTAAATCTGAAGAGAGGGGGAGGGGGATTGAGAAAAATAGGGTGATTGGATAATTGGAAGTTCGGTTAGGAATTTGTTTGCGGGGAGAAATAGGCTGTTCGGATAATTGGAAGTTCGGATAAAGAAAAATAAATAGAGAAATAAGCTCTTCGGATAATTTGAAGTTCGGTTAATTGGAGTTCGGATAATCTGCGCTCTACTGTATTTGTTTTGAGAAAATTTCTTAAATTTCTTGGAGGGGGGGGAGGTAATAAAATCGTCCTGGGCCTTGGGCCCCAGCTGATCTTAATCGAGCTCTGTAAATTAGTTAGTCTTGAGCCTTTGTAGCGCAAAGATCGCTCATGAAGCAGACACATGTTTTAAAGAGACGTTAGGTTTTCAGAATGCAGCAGAGAATCGAGCTGTGAAACGCCATGAATGTCTGTGTAAAACTAAAGAAATTGGCTACTGAGACGCTTTCCATATTACAAGAAGCCAATAGAAAGTATTCTTTGTCTAAGGCTCAAGTGTTTAAGTGGAACAAAGCCTTCAAAAACGGAAGAAAGGACGTCGATGACAAACAATGTGCTGGGCTTCCAACAAGTTCTCAAACTTCAGATAATGTGGCTAAAATTAAGGCGCTTTTGGACTATGACCGTTGAATGAGTTTCCGATTGATTGCGGCGGCGTTGGGACCACACAAAATTTGTTATGCCTCAAATCGTCACGGAGAAATTTCAAATGTGGAAATTTTTCCAAGTTCCTGACTCAGTTCCTAGCAAAAGACAGAGTCGCAACGCTGCACCAACCACCATACATCCCCGATCAATCAACTCCGGGCTTTTTTCTATTCCCTTGGTTAAAATTTAGCTTAAGAGGTTGTTTTTAATTATTTTGACAATCTGAAGAACTTACAGAAAAACTTAATGCGCGTTCTGAACTGCATTCCAGTTGAAGGTTTCCAAGCGGGCATCAATGGATGACAAAATTGTCAGCATTGGTGTATTAATGCAAGAGGGGGCTATTTTGAAGAATACTAAGTGATTGTAAAATTATCTTCAAATAAACCAATTTTACAGAGTTACTCTCATTACTTTCTTGACAGACCCTGTATTATATCTTCGAAATGTAAATTTTACTTTCAATTTTCTCCCAGATTTTGTGTCGGTTTGATTATGGATCTTTTATTATAATAAATATGAAGGCCCCATACAAAATTTTAATTTTGATATATATTGTGCATAGAAATCTTTTTAATATTTCGACAAAATATGTTTTCATTGATAGCTTGCTCTTTGCACGGTGAAAAAGCACTATAGAAAACAAACAGGCTTTGACTATTTTTATGAAATACTTTTCTATAAAAAGAAATCGACAAAAATGATCATTATAATATAAAAAGTCGAACTTATCACATTTTAAATTAATATCTGTCAGAAAACAGAATTTTTATAAATATCTTCTTATATTTTATTTATATGTATCGCTTTAGATGCCATCGTGCAATATTATAAGTTATAAATTTTTCATATAATTTGCGAAATTTAATCTTTTTGTGTGAAAGTTTTTTTTTTTTTTCCTAAGGAGCAGAGTCTTATTTGCTTCAGATAGGAAAAACTTTGGTTACTGTTTGAGGTAGGAATAATAAATAATGAAAAAGTTTACAGATACTTAAAAAGGAAAAGTCTAAGTCAGAAATAGAACTCGGGTACAGATAAAATCTGTTTAAAACTTTTTTTTTTTTTTTTTCACATTTGTTTAAAAAAATAAAATACTGATAATTTATTAATACATAAAATATTTGGAAATTTGTATATCTATAGAATTCATATTGCTTAGCAACTATGCAATCTAAAACTCGTATTATTATTTTATTTAAACACGATGAAATTTTCTCATGGTTTTCAGTTGGATTTCCATTTTGTTATTATTATTATTATTATTATCATGTAATAATAAAAAGGAATACCTATTCCATCATTGATTATATATAGTCCAAAAATTGAATTATTATTATTATTATTATTATTATTATTATTTTGTAATAATAAAAAGGAATACCTATTCCATCGTTGATTATATATAGTCCAAAAATTGAATTATTATTATTATTATTATTATTATTATTATGTAATAATAAAAAGGAATACCTGTTCCATCATTGATTATATATAGTCCAAACATTGAATTATTATTATTATTATTATTATGTAATAATAAAAAGGAATACCTATTCCATCATTGATTATATATAGTCCAAAAATTGAATTATTATTATTATTATTATTATTTAAACAAAGGAACTAATAACAATACTTTGATAAGAAACATAAATCCAAAAACATCCTTCTGTATCAGTAAAATAAATCTTAATTATTAGTAAAACAAATTAAAAATGAAAGATAAATTATACAACTTAGAGAATCCTACGTCTGAAATTTAACTGTTTTACTAATACAATTAAATAACTCGGCAACTCGAATGGTGTTGCATAGAAATATATTTTATAAAAGGGATAACCACAAGTTAAATCACGTTAATGCTCTGCAGTTTAATCTACGTGTTTCACTTCATGAAATTCTACCGCTTAATGAGGATGAAAACTACGTTCTTTTCAACACATTTACTTTATTAAACACCATCTGCTTTTAGGACAATGAGCCTGAAAATGTGCTGAATCTAAGCGTTAAGAGAAATCTGAGTTCAATATATATACTATTCATCGCTTTTAAAGAGCACTAATGCATACCAAGTTTGTAAACTCATATTCCAAATTGCATGACGCATGATATAGTTTTAGGATTTATCTAGTAATATAGAAAATTACGAAGCTGTAAATGAACAGTTTTCATTATGAAATCTTGTTTTATCATGTTAACTAATTCAAACATACTATTTATGATAGACATTTTATAGATATTCAAATTATATAAAAATATTTCTCGATTTAAAATTATTATGAAATATTTATAGCATTTTGCAATAATTACTGTCTCTACCCATATATATGGTTGAGAAAGTATTGTTTTTTGGGTCAATTTTTCGAAATTGAGCTTTTGTTACATTTACAAGTTTTGAGTTCCCCTGAATCCAAAAATAATGTTTTTTAGGGGTTGGTCTGTGTGTGTGTTTGTCTGTTATCACCATATCTCAAGAACAAATAATAGCAAAAAGTCCAAACTGTATTCTAAATGTGTATCATATACAGGTATGTTACACTAAATTTTTCGTTGATATTAAGCAAATAATTCGTTTAAAGGGACACCCAAGAGAATTCAAATACATTACATCTATGAGGCAAATTGCAGGTAAGTAGAGTTTAAACATCTATAGACTGCACTAAACAAAACGAAACGACTATATACTTTTTATATGCATAAAAACTAGATTATAATGCGACAATACTTAAAAATTTATGGAAGTGTATTTCAGGTTGTGCCGTGTGTTATTAATATAAGATTATATTTATGTGCCCCATATGATGTGCACATAATCTTTAGAAGACATACAGGGCTGCCAATATTTAGGTCACAACATTTTTTTTATTATTATTGTTAGTGGAAGTGGTTTACTATAATATTTTACCATGTCCAAGAAAGCTGCTCAGAAATTGATATTAATTCCTCATAGTAATATAATAAATATCGTATTTTTTAAGGTAAATATTCATCGCTTGTTTTTTTTTTTTTTTTTGTATATTTATACGTTTTGAGACTTCAAATTTTTAATGTTTGATATTTGTCTGTGTGTATTAGATTAAATTAAGAACAAATAATTTCAGGCGATCCAAATGTTGTATTTTGAAGTTAGTACGTTTGTTACAAGAAAAGCTTGATTGAGATTGATAAGTTTCAAGGAATGTTGCGTGTAAGAGTTGTCTGAATAATTTTAAATGAACTTTTGAATTTAATAACAGATCTTAATTCTATATAAATGCAGTTACAGTAATGAAACGGGGGATTGAGGTAGGTGGTAGCCCTCCTTACATAGAATTATTTGTCAAATAAAGCTGTTCCGTAAATTGTTTTAACGTAGGTTTACATAATAGTACTCGTTATCTTACAATTAATTTCTAATCTGTATTTATAGCATTAAATTTCAGGGTAAGAGAAAGTCTTGTGAATTGTGCACCAGATTATTATTTGGACTATATTCAAATGGTGTATGGCGAATCTGCAGAGGATATCTAATTAGCACAACGGATCTATCAATAATGATATCTGAGGAGGCGCTTTTGTACCATATGGCACCTTCGACTGTATTAATAGATGCCTGCGGGAATCTGGATTTCACGCAACAAACCATGATATACGAGGAAGCCACCATATGCACAGCTCGGGATCTGGAGCAGTTTCACGATTTTCCGACTCTCAGTAAGCGAGTGGCTGCAACAGAACTTACGGCCGTATTCACCGTAAACTTCAACTCTTGGTGCAACGTAAAAACATGAAAAGCGTCTAAAGGCAGGGTGCAGCTTTCTAAAAAACATTAACCGCCTTTTTCTGCTATCTAGAGAAGAAGATTTCATATAATCTTTGATTAGTTATTTTCCGTTGAAAACTCTTAAAGTAACAATGCCGCTAGATGGCATAAGCAACCCACCAAATTTTGCTGAAAAGTTAAACTCAGACTTTATGCGCTTTTCAAGTTTTCGTGTTCAACCGGGAGTTGAAGCTATTGGTGAATACAGCCGTTAGTGTTGCACGCATAACAGTGTAGAGAGTTCTGCATAATGAACAGATGCACCTTTCTTTTCCCACACTGAAGGTACCAGCTCTTGGCGAAACCGACTATCCCTGTCGTGTGGAATTCGTGTGCTGGATAATAGATATAACAGCGAATGATCCACAATTTACCTCCAACGGGTGGTGAGGTTATTCAAAGGTGAGGTCAGATTTATTCAAGGTAGTACGTTCAACATGCACAATCTTCATGTTTGGTTGGCAGAGAGTTTGCTCCTGCTTCACTTCCGGCGTGCAGTGACACACTTGGTACATACACGATGGTGTTCTGCATCATTTTTGTCCCTTCGACCGTAACCATCTCGATAAGGTTTATCCGGAAATATGAATCGGACGTGGTGACTCTATATTTTGGCCTCCATGCCCTGCTGATCTTACTCTTTTTAATTTCTTCTACTTTGGTCAGTTGAAATCACTAATTTATGAAATTCAGTGCGTACACCAGAAGAATTAACAGTAAGGATTGTGACTGCAGTAGCAGAAATCCGCAGAACTTCTGGAGTCTTCGAGTGTATCCAGCGCTCGTTCTTTTGTCATTATAACTCCATGTAACAACTTCCGCTGCGCCGCCTGAATTTTGAACAGTTATTGTAAAACTGTTGTGTACTCAGGTTTTACGCTTATTCTCTGTGTGGGGGGGGGGGGGGGTGGAGGTTTTCTCTGTTTTTTTACTTGTGTGTTCTTTCACGTTTTACTTTGAACATTTGCTGACTCATTTTCGCGATCTTCACCAATTAATTCCAGGATATTGGATTCTGAAAAAGTTTTGACCATTGATTTTTCATTGATTTTTCGTTGATCTACACGTTTGGAGATTTCTTGAACATAATTTGACAATTTTCAGAAACTGTGTGTCTGTGTGTCTCCGTGTGTGTTACCAAAATGTTTTATACGCTGTATCTCACTGTTGACAAAATCAAATAATTAATAAATCAATATAAGCTTATATTTGCTTTGACTTAACTCAACTTGATGCTGATCAGCTTTTCATGCATATTATGGAACAAGTAGCGCTATCATCCTTTTGTTTTCCTTCAAAATTTTAAATATGGTGCCATAGGACAAAATGTCATAAAAATCAATGGGCACAATAAGGATTATTTTTTACCAATTTTTGTAAAATTATATATACCGTAAACCGGGGTTACTTAGACCACTTTTCAACTTCAAACACCTATCACTCAAAAGCTGTTTATGTTAGAGATTAACTAATTTGTGAAAACTTGGGTCTATTGCTCTACTTTATTATTACATATAAGAAATTTTTTTTAAACATGCATGTTAATTATAAGAAAATAAAACCTTGGTGGTTTTAGTTACCCCGTGATATGGGGTAACAAAAACCAGTGGTTGTAAATCAATGTTTAACTTCAATTATTCACTAAGAGGTAACAAAATCCACATAAATGCCAAAATATATTTATTTTTAATATTTTACATTTGATGTACTAGTAAAAAATTATACAATAATGGCACTAATATTAACTTAATCTAACATTTAATTATTAAGTGAAAAAGGGAAAGTATGACGTCCTTTATTAACTTTAACAGGTTTAACAATTGTGATAATGTCTGTGATCTTAATGTCCATCTCATCATCAACATTTGGAAACACATAATCATTTCCCAGTGATTTGGAGCTTTTCCTAAAAACATTTACCTTTGCTGTTTCTTCCTCAGGTTTAGTTTCTTGAACAATAGCATAAAATTGTTTTTTCACTTCTTTTTTTGTATTTTCATTAAAGATAAGTACTACAATAACGTATACATTTGGTGTAAGATCCTGTATTTGCACTAACTAATCTTTGTATTTTCCGCCACCAACAGGCCTTTGATACTTTCGAGGCATATTGTGTCCTGAAACAAGGGAAAGCATAAAAAAATCCTTTAATTAATAATTACTGTAATTTGTTAATAACCAGTACTTTTTTTTTTTTTTTTTTTCATTTTATATGGTATAATGTAGTATGGAGTAACAAAAGCCACTGGCTTTTGTTACCCCGTTTGAGTAACAGCTTTAGTTTTTTATATATAATATACAAAACTAAATGGAAATGCATCCTGCGAAATGGCAAAGATGAAAAAGTATTGTTTGAGGTTAGGTTGAACAACATTTGTTACTAAATTCTATTAAAAATAGAATTGGGATCAGTGAAGTTATGTAGGTTATAAGATTTCACTAAAATTAACATCAACACAAAAATATTTATGTAAACTTACCCTTAAAAACTTAAATAACTATTTGTTGACTAGTGAAAACTCTGTTAAATAATGCAAACAATAGCATCAAAACAAACTTCAAGACATCTACACAGTGTTGCCAAACCAGTATTCAAAATTTACCTATTAAAATGGCTTTTGTTACCCCGCCGGTCTAAGTAACCCCGGTTTACGGTATATTTCTAATTGTAATAGTAAACCAGAATAAAAATTGTGTATATGTAAGAGCATAGTTTTTGCCCTGGGTGTTAAATATTTTTATGTAAATATTTTTCAAAAAAATTCGTCAGTAGCTTTACAAAGAATGGTTTAACAATATATCTGTGGTAATTTGAGACAAAGTAATCGATTTATTTTTCATTTTTAACCAAAAAATACTGAACAAATGCATTTCTTATGATGCCACATATAGGGCACAAAATTAACTTTGTTTCGACATTTAGTGCTATACTTTTCTGAAATAAAAATCGCTTGAACTCATCATATATATATATATATATATATATATATATATATATATATATATATTATTGCATTACGGTAATTTGAATAGAAAAAAGTATAGAATAGCGATTTTTGGTGTCCGCAATATACTTGTTTTCTTTCTCGCTTTTCTGAAAATTTTCAGTAAAATTTATAAAAAAAAAAAAAAGAAAGAAAGAAAAAAAATAATAATAATTATTAACTGTTGCTATTTAATAATCTTTCATTACTAAATTTTAAATACAAACCTACTTAATTTTTAAAAATTTCAATTTTATTCTTGAAATAACATTAAACGAATAGAGTATCTCTATTTTTTTTTTTTTTTTTTTTTTTTTTTTTTTTTTTGAAAATTGTGCATCGCTATAGTGCGACATTAAATCCACTCTACTCTAAATTTTTAGTTAATAAATTTTATGATTCTTTAAACACTGCATTAATAAGATAGATTTTGTCACCAGACAATCCAGTCGGCAGGAAGCTGCATTCCGGAACATAACGGTATTTCTCGGACTCCGAATATGACATTGAAATCTGTGGATGGATGGGGTTTAAGTCGCACGAGTGCTGCGCAATGGGCAGTTGGTGTTGATCTGGGACTCACCCCTAGAGGTTACCCGGAGACATGCCACCACAGTTTTGATCCTCCATGGAAGGGATAACTCTCCCGCTTCGGTGACCCCAGTGGTATAATTTTTTATGGGAACATGAAGGACATTGTGGCCATAACAGATTTTACGTACACCATTAGTGTACACGACGGTCTTTGGCCGGTTCGAGTACCCAACCAGCAATCTCCCAATTACGAGCGCGGCGCTCTACCGACTGGTCTACCACGGCCCCTGTGAAGTTATCATGTATGTATAAGAAACTGTACATTGTTATATCTGGTATAAAAGTTGTTATAATATTATTTTTCAAAGCTGTCAAATAAATATCAATTACCAAATAAGATAATTTTATTAATGAGCAAAATAGTATTTTTGACAATAATAAACAACAAAAGAATACATATCCAGTCCTCAGTTTAAAATTGATATTTCCTATATATGTGGTTATATAACTCAAAAATTTAATTTACCTTCAAACAGTGCACTGGTGATATAGAAATATAAATACCTTTTTCGAAAAGATAACCACAACTTAAATCTCTTAAATGCTTTTACTTATTAAACTGCATTATACAACTGCATGAAATTGTTCGCTTATGTATAATGAGGACGAAAACAATATTTTCACTGCACTCGCTTTATTAAACCTACTGCTTTAACGACAATAGGCTTGAAAATGCTCTGAAGTGATGAATATGCATCCCTCTAAAGTGCATTTAAGTTTACTAAGTTTATAAACGCATGTACTATATTATCTAAATTGTGTTTATGTGTGTCACATTTTCAAAATTTATCTAAACAACACGAAAAATTTAACCATTATGTATGCACAATGTTCTTTATTTGGTCTAAATTTTAATCGTAATTTAATTTAAATGATATATTTCGAACAAATAATTGAAATATTTAATTTAATAGAAGAAATATATAATCTAATAGATTTGAAATACATAATATAATAGAAGTGTATTTCCACTAAAAATCATAACCGAAATTCTTACAATAACAGAAAGTTTGTTCATGAAACGTTGCCGATTTTTACTTTATTCGATATTCAGTACTGGATTCGTAAAAATGTTAAACTTCTTCTTTTTGATGGATTTATACTTTTTCAGAGGTCCAGAACATGATTTGATAATTTCTAGAAAACGTCAGCTTATCTGTCTGTATGTGTGACGAAAAATTTTTCCAACTATTCCGATTTCTCCCATTAAAGGGAAGACTACTCAGCTTCTATTGTGTATAATCAAACTGTACTTGATATATGTGAAGGCCAATGTGAAACATTATTCTGCTCAATCTGGATTCATATCGGCTGATAGTTGGTGCTGATGTACTACAATTTTGCCCATGAACAGGAAGACTGTATCTCAAATTTTATTGCATATAATTAAAAAAAAAAAAAAAAAAAAGGTCATTATAAAACACTATGTAGATTCAATTTAGGTGCATATCTGCCGATAGATGGTGTTTTTATGCAACAATTTTTCCGGGGTCGGGAAGCTATATCTCAGATTCTATTGTTTATAATTGCACAAAACTTGATGTATAAGAGTGTAATTATCAAACACTATGTTGATTCAATTTGAGTGCCGACCAAAATTATATGTGAGATAGGCATTATAAAAATGAATGTTTTATAATGCCTATCTCACATATTATTTTCGGTCCGGCAGACTCTATATTGAATCAACATCCGTGATTTGCTAATGTTGCATCTCAGCATCAAGTTTAGTGAAATTCATAAACCCATATAGAATCATTATTCTGAGAAATTATAATAAACTTTTGCGCATTTTCAACTGAAAGTGGCTCTTTCATATAAAATGATCTAGAAGAACTTTTTGTGATGGCCACAGTACGCTAGTTTGAATAAGCATCTAAATTTAAAACTTTCTTTCCGCATTACATAATTTGAATAAATTTAAGTTTTTCTGGTAAGTCTGTTAAATTAAACAAAAGGTTTAATGCAAAAATTAGTATTACAGTTCAACAAATTTTGATGAAGTTTTTTTTTTTTTTTTTTTTTTTTTTTTATCTATTCGAATGAACTTTTTACGCTTCTATGACCATAAAGAAATAGAAATATTACAACATCATAAAATAGTTAGTTCTAGTATGTGAAAAAAGAAAGGTGGATAATGAAATTATTGGAATATACAATTTATGGTTACAAAGTGAAATGGTTATAAAGTATTAAATAGCTACTAGTTAGTTGTAGGGCGACTATGGCGCCCGTTGAAAAATGATCATTTCATTTTAATTATTTCTCACTTGAAATAATTCATTTGCTAGCAAGCCCGTGCGAAATTTTCGCACTTTATTTATCTCTTCGTTACCTTTAAAATTTAAAATTATTATTATTTTATAGATGTCCTTTTTTCATATGCAGGAGCAAATTGAATATTATATATATATATATATATATATATATATATATATATATATATATATATATATATTCACGTGAAAGCATATTTCATTTTATGCCGAAAACAAAATGGCAATAATTAAAAATTTAAATGTTTATTTTCATATTTTAATTAATTTTTAAAAAATCTAATCAAAAATTCGTTAGAAATAAGATATCAAATGAAAGGGGCAATTTTTCTGAATCCGTCGGACTAAACAGCTTATCGATCAGACAATTACACTTTTTAAAATTAACTAAAGTAGGAAAATTAGGTAGCAACTTGTGTTCAGACACAGAGTCCAAGGAAATATATCAGCCTTTTTAAGTGTGACAGAGTCAATCAGTCAGTGATGAGCGTAACTACATATTAAAACAGGAATAAACTACTACGTCAGAAACGCCAAAGAAAAAATATTGAGGTGCATACAGCTGTTTCGGTAGCCTAAAGCGTACCGTCATCAGTGCAAAAAGAATTCTGAATCTTGGGAAGTGCTCGTATATATAGGAGAGGGACCGGATTTAGTTCAACCAATAGGAATACGGAAGAGGTGGGGAGTGTGGCCAACAGGAATTAAGGAATGTGTAGCTGTGTAAACAGTAGAAAAATTAAGAAAATGTGGACTGAATGTAAAATTTCCAACAATCAGATAAATAGGGAACAGCGAAATCACAATTAACAAGGTTTTTAAAATTTTTATAAATATGAAAAGCTTCAAAGAAATCGAGTTCATGAATGGATTTAGGTCTGCAAATTATTTTAGCTGAATTAAATTTAAAATTATGATTTTCCTCCCAGCAATGTTTAGAAATAGCCGATTTATTGGTTTCTTGTTTGCGGACGTAATTCATATGTTATTTTAGACGAAATTTAAGACTGCGTTTAGTTTGGCCAATATATGATAAACCACACTGACAGGAAATACTATAAATGCCCCAAGAATTATGCATATCAATAGGATCTTTTAACTGAGAAAAGGTGAGTTTATTGGAAGGCGAAAATATTATTTTAAAATCATATTGTTTGAGAATTTTAGCTATGGTTTGACTGGTTTTAGAAAAATGGGGTAAAACAATACTGATATTAGATGTGACTGATTTAGTAGACGAAATACGAGGGAGTTGTAATTTTTGGATAGCTTTGTCTATAATGGAAGGGTCATAACCTCTGTCAATTGCGATGGCTTTCAGGTATTTAATTTCAGATTTCAATAAAATAGGATTTGAACAAATATTAAGGGCACGGTTTACAAAAGTATAGAAAGCAGCCATTTTTTGGTTAGGTGGGTGACACGAACGCGCATGGGGAGGAAGGGAGACTGCAAAATTTTTACGATAGACAGTGGTCGAAAATCCATTTACAGTGCGAGAGACGAGGGTATCAAGAAATGGAAGGGAGCCATTATTTTCTATTTCATATGTAAACTGGATATTACTGTCGATTGAATTTAAGGTTTCTAAGACATGGTCAATATTGTGATGAGATATGTCGATAAGCGTGAAGGTGTCGTCAACGTAACGGGTCCAAAAAGGAAAAGATATTTTCTTAAAAAGCTTGCTTTCGAAATAGTGCATGTAAATGTCCGCGAGAATTGGGGAGAGAGGGGAACCCATTGCTAAACCTTCAGACTGACGATAGAATTTATTTTGGAAAGAAAAAGTGGTTTGTGATAAACAAATGCGGGTAAGAGAAATTAATTCTTGTATTTCGAAAGAGGTGAAATGAAACTCTTTTTATCTATTTTCGAGACAGCAGAAGGCGCCACTTATTGGAACATTAGTGAAAAGAGATTTTACATCAAAAGAAACCATAGTGAGATTAGTGTGAGGGCAGTTTTGAATATTTTTTGCAAAATTTATGGAATTCTTAACAGTATAACTATTAGCAGCAAGAAGTGGAGCAAAAATTGTGGTGAGAAATTTAGCTAGATTATAGGAAGCAGTACCGATATTAGAGACTATTGGACGAAATGGAATATTGGGTTTATGAACTTTTGGTAAAGCATAAAATCTGGCACAATTAGCAATAGGAGGGATAAGATGAGATTTAGTCGAGTTCAATAACAAGGGGCAAGATTTTATAGCAGATTTAATTTTATTTAATTCTTGAGGAGAGGGGTCACGGGGCAGAGGAATGTATGGGCCACCATTAATTAGTTCGGTAACACTTTCGATGTATTGTTTTTTATCCAAAATAACAATCTGACCACCTTTATCAGCTTTAGTAATGATGATATTTTCATTAGATTTTAATTCCTTCAAGGCGTTTTTTTCTGCAGGGCTGAGATTTGATTTAAAATTTTTAGAGTTGAAATTGGCATTATTAAGGATTAAATGACGAAGATTTTCTTTCTGTTGGTCAGTCAGTCGAGAATTTTTGAAAGCTTTTTCAACCGGTACAATTAACTGAGGAAAAGAAGGAGGTTTAGAAATGGCAAAATTTGAATTGAGTTTGAGAACAGAATATTGACTATTGGAAATATCAGCACTGGAAAGATTAACGATTGCATTTTTATTGACAACAGGTAAGTCGTTCGAATGAATAGGACTCTGTGAATTACGAAGCCGGGGATCTAGCTATACATATATCTAGCCGAGATCTAGCTATACACATGCTGATATTTATAGCGTTTTCATGTATTAAGGAGAGCTGAGTGGATATTTAGGTAGATTTTATTTCTTTTTAAAATTCCTTTCCAATTAGGCAGTATTATACAGAAATAACATTCAATTGAATAATTCGTAAATTCTATCCAAATCACGCACACTGAAAAGAGCATTGGCTTTTACCATTAATTCAAATACGCGAGTTAATGGCACAAATGTTACACGAAATATGAGGCGCACATGATTTATCTTGATCTCCAATTCGAAATCTAAAATAACGATTTTATGTCGCTTCGACCAGTCTCGGGATAGCATGCCTTAACACTTAGTTTTCCTGCTTAAATTAACAACAACGTTGTCCATTCTCTAGAAGGGTTTGATAAAGACTTTCACAGCACAAAAATTTATAAAGACTTTCCCAGCACCAATTTTTTCTCATGAACACTCAACAATACCTTGCTACCAAATATCTTTAAGCCACTTGACACTTTATCTACCAGCATACAGCATGCCACTCCTTGTCGCGTGAGAGACCTGTCTGGAATCGCTCGACACTGCTCCTAGAGCGGTGAGCGGCACCTCTTCCCTGTTAATGATTACAAAGGATTGCTTCCCCACAAACGAAGCAAGAGTAGAGATCCTACGCACTTAAAGCATCCTGAAACAAGAAATAAATGTTAACAATAGATTTAATGTAAATATTCATTTATAAAATCGAATCAGGCAACAATTAGAACCTCTTCTATATATTGAATTTTTCTCTTAGTTTTTACTAGTGTGAATTGATTTTTCATTTCGTAAAATTTATTTGCTTCACAAATCTCTACAACCAATACTTGTGAAAAGAAATATAGAGATATTTTTCACTTTTGATTATCAGTTTCATTTTCAGTAGCATCGATTCCATGCAAATTTGCAACTTTAATTCAATTTACAATTTTATTATTAATTAATAGGGTATTTTTCGATGATCTAAAATAGTCATTTGTGGGGAATGTAAGCGAACAATTTTAAGCAATCTTAAAAATAACTTTTTTAAGTCAGGAAAGTTGCAAATGCATAATAAGTTTTTTTTTTTTTTTTTTTTTTTTTTTTTGCTTAAAACCAAATTTTTCTATTAAATTTAGCTGAAAAAATTAACAATTACTCCCGGTAATGTATAGAAAATTTCCTTCGGAGAAAAACTATGATTTAAGTTACTCAAATGTTTTATTGTTTGAAACACGATTTAAGACTATAGAATTATTCAGATAATATCAATAAAAATTACATTATTCTCACATACCCCTCTATTTTACCATGTTTTTATTAACTTCGATTCTTGTTTGTATGTATGTTTGTTTCTTTCTTTGTTTGTTTGTCAGGCACAAATCTTGCAATCGATTTTTAACTAACTTTCCGACTAGTTAGATATTTGAAACTTTCAGGATAGCTCAGAGCACGGTGACAATAAATTTTTTTAATACTTTTAGTCAACTGCTTCTGGTCCCGCTGCCTTCGGCAGCGTTTATATGATTCGAAAGAAAATTTATTTAACTAACTTCCCGACTTGCTAGACATTTGAAACTTTCAGAATAGTTCAGAATAAGGTTAAAATGCAGTTTTTAATACCTTTAGCCAACTGTTTCGGGTTTCCGCTGCCTTCGGCAGCGTTATCAGTACGAATATTGCAATCGATTTTTCCCTAACTTTCCGAGTAGCTAGACATTTGAAACTTTCAGGATAGCTCAAAACACGGTGACAATACATTTTTTTAATACTTTTAGTCAACTGTTTCAGGTCCCCACTGCCTTCGGCAGCATTTATATGATTCAACAGAAAATTTATTTAACTAACTTCCCGACTATCTAGACATTTGAAACTTTCAGAATAGTTCAGAACACGGTGAAAATGCATTTTTTAAATATTTTTAACCAACTGCTCCGGGTTTCTGCTGCCTTCGGCAGCGTTACCAGTACAAAGCTTGTAATCGATTTTTCACTAACTTCTCGACTAGCTAGACATTTGAAACTTTCAGGATAGCTCAGAATACAGTGACAATACATTTTTTTGATACTTTTCGTCAACTGTTTCAGGTCCCTACTGTCTTCGGCAGCGTTTATATGATTCAACTGAAAATTCATTTAACTAATTTCCCAACTAGCTAGACATTTGAAACTTTCAGAATAGTTCAGAACCCGGTGAAAATGCATTTTTTAAATATTTTTAACCAACTGCTTCGGTATCCTGGTGCCTTCGGCAGCGTTACTAGTACAAAGCTTGCAATCGATTTTTCACTAACTTCCCGACTAGCTAGACATTTGAAACTTTCAGGATAGCTCAGAACACGGTGACAATACATTTTTGAAGTGAAAACTTTTTTAGGCGCGTTGAGCACATTTGGTTGAACAAATATCCTTGAACTCCCGTCATCGTCAGCTAACGCTTTCCATTTGAAGTGAAAACTTTTGGGTGAACAAAAATCATTGAATTCGCATCATCGTAAGCAAACGCTTTCCACCCTTGTATGATACAAATAATGTATCATACAATTAACTTGCTAATGTGAAGTGTTAATAATTATATACTGTATATTGTTTTAAAATCTGGTGCGGCTCTACACCACTTCTCTCATCTCCGGGCACTGTCTCCATTGCAGTTAGACCTCACAAAACCGTGAGAAAGCCCAAAGCTGCCATTTTTCTCACGTTTTTACAATCTGGTGCGGCTCTACACGATTTCTCTCATCTCCGGACACTGTCTCTTAAAGATTGCAGCCGGAAACGCTGCAGTTAGACTTCACAGAACCATGAGAAAGACCAAAGCCGCCATTTTTCTCACGTTTTTAAAATCTGGTGCGGCTCTACACGACTTCTCTCATATCCAGACTGCAGCCGGAAACGTTGCAGTTAGACCTCACAGAACCGTGATAAAGGCCAAAGCCTCCATTTTTCTCACGTTTTTACAATCTGGTGCGGCTCTACACGACTTCTCTCATCTCCGGACACTGTCTCTATTCCAGTTAGACCTCACAAAACCGTGAGAAAGGCCAAAGCCGTCATTTTTCTCACGTTTTTACAATCTGGTGCAGCTTTACACGACTTCTCTCATCTCTGACCACTGTATCTTAAAGATTGCAGCTGGAAACGTTGCAGTTAGATCTCACAAAACCGTGATAAAGGCCAAAACCGCCATTTTTCTCACGTTTTTACAATCTGGTGCGGCTCTACACGACTTCTCTCATCTCCGGACACTGTCTCTATTGCAGTTAGCGCATTAAATAAAATTGTAATATAATTTTTGTAGTAGTAGTTTATATTAATGAATAAAAAAACACTTCATTTAAAAGTATTTCCTACACAATAAAATATTTCCTGACGATTCAAGAAATACACACGTAATTGTTCACGTTTTCACTTCTATTGGCATTCCCGAAGTGCAACTGTTTTTTTTTTTTTTTTTTTTTTTTTTTTTTTTTAAATACTTTTAGTTAACTTTTTCAGGTCCCTACTGTATTCGGAAGCGTTTATATGATTCAACAGACATTTTTTAAATCTAACTTCCCGACTAGCTAGACATTTGAAACTTTCAGAATAGTTTAGAATACGGTGAAAATGCATTTTTAAATATTTTTAACCAATTTCTTCGGGACCTTGCTGCCTTCGGCAGCGTTACCAGTACAAAGCTTGCAATCAATTTTAACTAACTTCCCAGCTAGATAGCCATTTGAAACTTTTATAATAGCTCAAAACACGAGAGCAATACATTTTTTTAACACTTTTATCCAATTGCTCCGGATTCCCGCTGCCTTCGGTAGCGTTTATATCATTCAACAGAAAATTTAAAAACATGGTATATAAAAAGATCTTTTTATCTTGTAATTATTAAAATTATATTCTATTACAATTATTGATTTCATAATGAGCATAATCACACTCTAAGAAATTTCACTGAGAAAATATATATATATATTGTCTTCCACTAGAATGAACAAGTGGCCATTTTCTAAGTTCCTTAACTAGAAATATAGATTTCCGAGCTATGCGCATGTGGCACGCCAATAAATTGAATAGATGAAATGATCGAGAATTTCTAGTTCAGATATTTCTAGATGGTGAAACAATATTCTGAAAATTACAAATATTCTGAATCGTTTGTATTTCAAGAAATTCTCGCTCGATTTTCTAGAACTGGGTAATGAACCAAGATTATAGTTGCTGAAACCGCCACTAGTAGTTTCATTTAATTGCAGAGATTTTAAAATAAGTTTACCTTCGATAATATAGGTAAACGCTCTAGAACTCTAATAGGGGCTTCTAGAACTCGCTTTCCAAGGGGACTAGAATTTATAAGGATGACATGGAACTATTTTTTCTAGTGCCACAATTTAGATTCTAGATGTCAGTTACAGAAATTTTCTCAGTGTTCAGTAAAATTCAGAAAGTTGACCATTAAATTATACGGCCAGCTCCCTTCTTTGAGAAAAAAGTACAGTATACTCAAAGAAATTTCAGTAAAATTCGGAGAATTCACCATTAATTTGTACGGCCAGTTTCTTTTCAGAAGGGAAAAAAAAATGTCCATTTTCTGTATTTGTAATAAATTGTTGCAAACCCCAGAATGTTAACCATTTAAAAAAGGTCATTTCTCTTCTTCGAGAAAAAAAAATCATTACAGCTTTACCAGAAAATCTTCAAAATTTAAATTTTTATTGCTACTCGTAACGTGACGTAAATTAGAAAATTGAATAAAAAATTTGTTGAAACAAAAATTTAACAAATTTGTATCTAAAAGTTAGTTCCTGAAAACCTATGTCCAGTCGTATGCCTAGCGGAAGCCAGTTATTTTCTAAAAGATAGCATAAGTAAACAGCATTTTTTTTTTTTTTTAACTCTTATGTTATGTTCCTAAACTTGTCTGATTTATTCATAAAATAAAATATCGATTTTTAAAACTAATTTCTGAAATGAAGAAATATATATTTATGCGATCCATAATAAAAAAAGAAATTAAGGAATTAAAACACTACTGTTAATATCCATTATTACTATTAGAATTTCATGAATTTTTTTTAACTATTAATCTTTAGAGTCTCGTTAATCTTTCATTTTAATATTTATCACACTTTTTTCTAAAACTCGCCAGAAAATTAATTCAATAAGTTTCCACATTAAAAAGCCATTTTAGTAACTTTTATTTTTATAAGGAATATTTTTCACTATAGCATTAGGATTCTCAACTATAGAAACTAAAAAGCGATTTCATTCTAGGATTTTTTTCTTTTCTTTCCAGAAAATCATCTTATTTCCTTTCAGTGAATTCCAAAACATTTATAAATTTTCTAAATTCTTTATCGTTTTAAATTTAAGGTTTCCCTTTTTAAAATATTAAACTTCCTTTTATCGTTAAAAATATTTTTTTAACAGAGCAATTTCATATTTTGAAAAAGAAATTTTTGCGGATGCATTAATTTTAAAATCGCTTACTATGCGATAAAGGTTTAGGTTATAGATATTTAATGACTTAAAAAATCACGTTCTAGAAAGTTTTGAATATTTATGAATTTGTGAAATATTTATTCTCGATAATTTTTTTCACTTTTGTAAGAATATAAATTTTCTCAAAATCCCTCATATGTTAGTATCAACTATGAAAAATAATTTATAAGTAGAGCATTGATTCTAGGATATAGAAACAACGAAATATTGACTAAGCTGTGTATAATATTTTAACATTATTAATATAAACATGTTTTTGAAATAAATAGTGCAGCAAAAAATTACACTTAACGAAATCATTCGGTCAAATAAACACTGTAGAAACAGAATGTAAAAGTTTAAAAGCACTTGTATTATAAAACTTGTATATAACTTGATAAATTAACATTATCAATAACAATTATTAATTACAAAACTTGCATTAATTTTGTAAATCAACACTATTAATTGCAAAACTCGAAACAGTTACTCAGATCAAAATATTAGCACGGCATTCATCATATGGGAAAACTAGGCACGAGTGCATCATCAAAGAAGCAAGGTACATTCACGTCTACTAAGAAATTGTAGACGTGACTAGAAATTGTAGAAATTATAATGTAACTTCTTCATATGGCTTTCTCTGAAACATTATTTTAAGGTAATGATGCCAACTACCAAAGAGGGAAGGAAAACGGTTTAAAATCGATTAAAATAATAATAATAATAATAATAAATTGTAGGGTAAGTGCACCAGTGATTGACACTTTTACAGCAATCTGTGATGTTTTTGATGTTCTAATCATCAGAAAATATTTTTAGAAACCTTAAGTTAGTGCATATGGCATGAAAGACATTCAGAACCACATATATGTTAAAATATATACATTTGATTTTTTTTTTTTTTTTTTTATGAATTTCTATTTGACACCCACTCAGTGTTCCAGTAATTGACACTGCCACTTTTTCCTTTTATCAGTAATTGGCACCCTATGTTCCAGTATTTGGCACTGCTAGTTATTCATTTTACCAGTTATTAGCACCCTATTCTCCAGTGTTTGACATAAAATGTTAAAATTCTTATATGTAAAATCTATGATTTTATTATTTTTCTTATTTATTAATTATTTCAGGATAGATGTCAATTACTGGAGCATGCCAATCACTGCAGCACCTACCCTATAAAAAAATTTACAAGTTTTGTTTTGCTGCGAAACTAATGACCGTTAAAAAGTTAAAGAAAAAACTTAAAAACTTTTACCTATCGCCAAATACATACTTTGAAATTTTATTTACAAGATTTAAGATAAGACAGTTCAAGTATATACTGATTCTTTTTATCTTCGATTCGGTCCCTTTTATAATATATCAATCAAATTAGTAGTCACAAATTTTATTCTAATCAAAATTAAAAGTAGAACTTTCACCCAAATATTAATTACATTTAATGAACTATACTGTATGGACTTATTATATTCCACCAAACAATACGTGGTAACTTTGCTTTAACATTTCATCATTTACTTCATCGCTAAATTGAAAATGAATTAAATGTTCTAAAAATAAATTAAAACTATCATCACATCTTATTCATAAACTGTAGCGATGAAGAGGAATCTTCATGATTGAAGCTCTAAATTTGTGTGTCTCTAAACTACTCTAAGTAATATTTTTGCTTGTCGCAAGTTAACATAATCTACGTGTTACCTTTCTATTTCATCTGTATTAACTTCATTTACTATATATGTATAATTTCAAGTTTAGGTTAACTGTTAAATACTTTTTATATAAAATTATTTATAATAATAAACTATTTATTTTCAAAAGTAATATTCACACAGTTTTAATTTATGTTCCCATTCTCAAATATTCTTCGAAAAAACAACTTTACAGCCAATTTTAACTCCAGGTTGCTTTGTTATTAAATTACTTTTAAAATTTTTCGCTGGCAACTTTTATAAACCTGAACACCTCGTGCCGACTTTGTCTGCCTGAAGAAGGGTCGTGTCTTCTTTCGACCCAAAAAAATTGTTGCAAAGTTCTTGCATTTTATGGTGTTTACTCAAAGTTTTGTACTTATTGTTCCATAGCTAGTATTCATGCATGTTTCGGAGAAAGCCACGGAAAATACGAACGGCTAGGCCGACGAGTGGAACCTGGGCTCAAACCCAGCACTTCCCGTCCATCAACTTCTACATCAAAACATTTCGGCCCCTACTGGGACTGAATTTCCTTAGGATACCATGTAGATAAAGATTATTTTAAATCCACACAAAAAAAAAAAAAAAAAAAAAAAAAAAAAAAAAAAACTTTTTATTGTTAAATCAATTTCTTTTCCTTTGATTTTTCAAAGCAAAAAAGTGAAATTGATTAAAACTTTTAAAAATAAAATTAAACCTACCTTCTTATGTTTCGTAATCTTGTAAAAATTATATTTTAAAGGCCTATCTCATTGGATAGTAGGAGAAAAACTGATTTTTCAAACAATATTTTAGGAGGTTTCCGAAAAGGTACACCTTATTCTGAAATTTCTCTCACATTGTTCTGCTGCGATTTTTCTCAGTAAAATGATTAAATATAAAATATAAAAAATTTTGACCTAAAATTTGTTTAAAGTAATGAAACATTTAATGCAAAAATCTTCAGAAATAAATAATTTTGAAAGAGGATAAGAAAACATCAAAATTATTTTGTATTTTAATATTCTTAATAAACTAATACGCTGCGGTCATCACAAAACTTCCTTTTATATCATCAAAGACAGCGTTACCTACCAGCTAACATGCACAATAGTTTAATCAACGTAGTTTTTCAATTAAGATTTTACCTCTGCTCTTTGGGCATTTTTACGCAATAGAGGCTGACATATAGCCATCTAGGAATTTTCAGAAAGTGAGTAAAAGCAGTGCCAAGATCGTCCCAGAGGCATCCAAAATTGAATCAGAATAGATTTTCACCGTGACCATTTCATATTTTAAGTTTTGTGCACTTTTACATAATAGAAAAAGAGATATAACTTTTTAACAAATAGGGAAAATGCAGAATAGTAGCACCACCTGTCGTGTCTAATCAGCACCTGTTTATATCATGTTTATAACCAGATGTAAAGTTTTATGGATTTTTTTTTTCCTACATAAAGCGCCTACAAAATTAAAATAAAAATATATAAATACTTTCTTAATTGTTTTTAAGACATCTCAACACGTGTATATTCATTAAAGACCGGATTCGTCCAAAACTTTCACGAATATATTCATTGTTGTGTGTAACAGATATTAAAAATAATACCAAAAACATCTTTGATATTTTTTACTATTTTAACTAATTATAAGATCACCTATGATCACGTATTTTAAAAAACAGTTCATACAAAACTTTCCTTTTAAAGCTTATTAATCCTTTCACAGATACAAGAAAAAAAAAAGTATTTTTAAATCTGATTCATTAAATCGATAATTAACATTATCGAACTGTAAAAAAATAATTGTTAAAGAGGGAAAATTGTTAAAATTTTACTCTTAATTTCAGAGTTTTCAAGAATTATCGATCTTCGTTCGTTATTTCTAACACTCGATATCAAGCAATTGGTTTTTAAGGCAAACTAAGTTTTTTTCTTTTATAAAGCAATCTATCAAGATCATTAAAACTCACTCAAACTGTTAAACTGACACTAAATACAATTTAAACGTCTCCTGATACTATACTCAATCTAAATCATTTAAAAAGACTCAAGATACTGCGTATTTGAAAAGAAATTAATTATTTTTTAGGAAACTTTTCCTGATATTGTTTTTAACTCAAAGAATTAACAAAGAAATGTAGACATTTTTTCACGATAATTTCAAGCAGAGAATAAACTTAAAAGACAAAATAGGATTTATATTATTAAATGATAGTATAATGTAAAAATAATAATAATGCTCGTTTGTTTAACTCTTTGCTTGCCTTATGAATATGACGCCCATTTTTTCCTATCACCCCCCGTTTTTTAGGAATGGCCCCCTATTTTTTATCATTTTTCGATGATTTTATGGCTATCAATTTGATTTTTAGGAGGGGGAAGGATTATTTTAACTGTTAAATATCTTCTGAGGAGCTACAAATTTGAAAAATTTTAAAACATGGACATTTGCGACAAGGGAGAATTTTTTTTTTTTTTTTTTTTTTTTTTTTTTTTTTTTTTTGGGGGGGGGGGTTGCCACTGAAATTAGGCATTACATATCTTATATATTTATTTTAATCTGTTATTAAAGTTATTTTTTAAACTATATATTTTTTTGCGTTTAGGTGTTAAATTAATTATTTTTCATTTTTCAAATCCAATTCATGGTCATAAAATTATCAAAAAGGGAAAATGATTGAGGGAAGGGGTGGTATATCTAGAAAACTGTGGATGACTGGGCAAAATAGGAGTCATATTCGGCTTCAGGAGGTAACTTTACATAAGAATCAGCAAGAATGATATCAGGTCTGATTCTGATTTTTTTTTTTTTTTTTTTTTTTTGAGCAGTGTAATTAGTTGGAAGAAAATGTTGCATGTGAAAAATGTTGCATGCAGAAATACTTTCATTTAAAAATACAAGGTATTTCATATTGAAAGGGGAAAAAAGAAGACATACCTGCGAATGTTGTAATTACTTAATTTTGAGTAAATTTGATAAATCAAATTTACTATGAAACAATTGTTATCTAAGTTTCTGTAGGTGTTCTGTGTGTGTTCTTACAGGGACACGGCAAATACCTATGTGGTATTCTAGTTCTTAAAATATCCTTTGTTAGTGATTCGATCATAAACACTTTGTCTCTAACAAAACCTCACAAGAAAAATCACAAGGTATTAGATCGTGCGATCTAGATGACCAACAAAGCAATGGCATACAGTTTGATCCAGCACGCCTAATCCATTCGGGCAGTCTAGCAATCGGAAAGTCAATAGCTCAGGTACTGACGTACGTTTTTAATACGTTGAGCGCCACGCAAATTCTTAAAATCCATTAAAATTCCATAATGATTCATCCTGTAATAAATAAAAATTAAGCAAATTTTTAATAAATTTCCAATCATTAAATGTAATATTTTTAGTTTTATATCCTATTTTATATCCGCAACCGATGGTTGACGCGGCTTTATATCATCTTTGATAGTGTCAGCCACCGATGGCTGACAGGGCGCTCAACGTTTTAATTTTTTTATTGGTACTGCTTTTACTTTCGGGGTACAACTTTCACTGAAATGTTTGAAGTATAGCATGTTCTGCACACTCCTAAAGTTTCAAGATGATCTCTTCAGTACTTAGAGATATATGACAAAATGTCTAGAATCTAGAATGGTTGACATGGCGCTCAACATGTTAAGAGAATGTGGTGGAACAACATCTAATGATCATTTTCCCCCAGTCTTCACATGCGAATTTTTTAAGCGTGTTTCTATACAATTGGTACGTTATTTTGAATAAACTGTAGCAGCGATCCCGTAACCGGAAGATCGTTTGCTGTTGCCAGATAAAACTTGAATAATTGTAGTTTTAGAATGAATTTGTTTTGGCTAAATAAATCAAGTATAGAATTTGTATTATGCTATTCTATTTGTCAAATTCAATACGAAATACCTTATATTAAGAAACAATGAAATTCATTTATTTTCTATCTTTTTTATCCATAGCGGTGATTCTTGTACATAATAAATTTATAAATTATGATTTGTATTTAAAGCTGCCTTAACATATAATTCGTTTTTTTTTTTTTTTTTTTTTGTTTGTTTGTTTGTTTTTCCAAAAAATACATTCGTAGATTATATTATATTAAATTATTTTTACTGCAATGTAGGTAGAAATTTGCAAGAATAAAAATAAAATAGTAAGTAAAACTGAAACTGCAATACTAATTTCATTTTAAAATTACTACATTTGCTTTATTTTGTTATTTTTATTCTTGCAGAAAGAGGTGTTGATTTTTTTCCTATAATACAACCCAATGCTAGGGAAATCATCTGCAATAATTTGCATTCGTAAATTATATTATATTGAATTATTTTCATTGCAATGTTTGTAAAATATTGAAAAAATAAAAATAAAAAAGTAAATAAAATTGAAATTGAAATGCTAATTTCATATTAATTTAATTTGTTTTTGCTATTCTTGAAAAAAAGAAGTAAATAAATAAATTAAAAAAATTTGATTTTATTTGATTATTTATTTATTTTTATAATACAGCTCAATTCCAAGAAAGTCATCTGCATTAGTCAAAAAAATTAAATTTATTTCCATATAAATTTTGTTATTTTTAAATCTAGCAACATTCAAAAAAAAAAAAGTTTTTTAATATATCTCTCAAACGATTCTATCAAAGTCTTCAACACGTTTTTTTTTTTTTTTTTTTTTTTTTAAGAATAATTCTTTCTTTAATATTTAAAACATAAATAGAAGCAAAAAAATAATTTTCAGATATCAAAATAAATTTATGATGTCATTTTTCCAAGAAAACATATATCTTTTCTAATCAAAAAATTTCTTCATATTGGTTCAAACAGAACAGTATCTGTTTGAATACAAACAGATCAGTAGTCTGTTTTATTTATTTAGGTAGTCATTTTATGCTTATTTTTGAAATTTTATTTCCAAATCCTAATGTAAAATGGAAGTATTTTTCGAAGTATGTTTTTATTATTATTATTATTCCTTTTGTATAAAACAAAATTTACATTATTATTATTTTTTTCTTACAAAATAAAGTTTAAAGATAATATAAAGAAATCTCGAGTAAATAATATTGCAAAATTTTTGAGATTATCAAATATTCTTTCCCTTATAAATTTTATAATAAAATAAAAATAAATAAATAAATAAATAAACTTGTTTTTGTGCAAGGATAGATGTTACCTAAAAGTAAACGCTTAAGAGAATGATATAATACATTGTTTGCAACGCATGTAAAAAATATTTTTACTTTTTTCTATATTTATACAAGAAGAAAGTATTCATGGAAATTTTTGGCTTCCAGTTTTCGATGGATTTACACATTTTTGGATGTCCTGAACACGATTTGACTATTTTTATAAAATTTCATTCTATCTGTCTCTGTACCTGTCTGTGTGTTTGTCTCTTTCTCTTCCACACGGAAATATTTTTTCTTGTTTCATTTAACACGTTGAGCGCCATGTCAGCCATTCTAGATTCTAGACATTTTGTCACATATCTCTAAGTACTGAAGGAATCATCTTGAAACTTTAGGAGTGCGCAAAACATGTTATACTTCAAACATTTCAGTGAAAGTTGTACCCCAAAGTAGAAGCAGTACCAATAAAAAATTAAAACGTTGAGCGCCCTGTCAGCCCTCGGTTGCTCATAGTGTCAAATATGATGTAAAGTAGCGTCAACCATCGGTGGCGGATATAAAACTAAAAATATTACATTTAAGGATTGAAAAATTATAAAAAATTTGCTTAATTTTTATTTGTTACAGGTGGAATCATTATGGAATTTTAATGTATTTTAAGAATTTGCATGGCACTCAACGTGTTAATTATTCATTAAATATTACACATGCCGATATTTCAAAATGTGCAGATAAATTTGGTTTTCATTTTCAAGAATTTAGACTTTCTTATGAAGAACTGGTACGAAATCACTTTCGTCCTTTGAAGATTCTCACATTCAAAGTTGGTAATACATTGGTGATACAGTATTGTAGTCGGTAATCGGTATTTGCTTTGGAAGAATGATATAAGATTAATTGGCATACGGCGCACCAGCATGTAGCGCAAATGAACATAACTGTTTTCTACTCAAGATAGCTGCCGCAATAGTAGCGCTACCGCAGCAGAGATATTGGAGTCCATTAAAAAATTGGCTAAGTCATAGTCCACTAAAACAGTGTTACTTAATGACTTCTGCGGTTATGAGTTTGGCTTCAGGATTTTACGTACATGTCTTTCATGTAAATAACGTCCATGATATGAGTTGCAAGATAGGTCCTTTATAATTTGCTTAAAAGCTGAATCACAACAAAGATATTCTGTTTAAATATAGAATCGGGTTCTTCTTGGTCACTAGTACGATCTGTTATTCAACGTGATGTTACTATCATTTAGGGGTCTATTTCATATGTTTTTGTAAATGTCAATTTCATTGAAAATATTAAAACCTTCAACGCACATGTGCTAGTGCAATGATTTCTGTTGATAATATTTTGGAGCTTTCAATTGCATCCCCATTACTGCTTATTTTTATGTCGATGTCTGATCTACGCTATTGCACATGCATCAAGTCTACTGTGTTTTTCTCAAAATAGGGGGAAATTTACATTATTTCAGCGCCAGTGTTATTTTAGTGGTCATCCTTTGCCAAAAAGAAAAAGAAAAAATCGTCTATGCTTGTTTACAACTGACATCCGTAAACGATCAGTGATTGCACATTCTTTCCAACAAAATAGTATACAGTATGTTGTATAATATAGAACAAAGTATTTAGCTTTATTTCTCTAACTGCCAAGATGATGTGACTTATGTGCAATCCAAAATCTTTTTTTTTTTTTTTTTTTTTCATGTTTTTTTTTAAGTGAAAACTTCTTTAGGCGCGTTGAGCACTTTTGTGTGAACAAAAATCATGGAACTCGCGTCATCGTCACCGAACGCTTTCCATGAGCTATATGTATACTGTGCATATATGTACATAGATATACCTCCGTGCGTTATTAGTATACATTATATATATACAAAGAGTATATCTCTCTACATATATATCCATATATGTAGCGCACAGCGCGGCATGCCTCATATACATATATATATATATATATATATATATATATATATATATATATATATATATGTATGTATAAAATGTATACTAATACGAGTAGTATACTGGCTACTGGCATCTGTCTCTTTCTAGTTCTATACTCTATGTATGTATGTACTTTTTCTACAGCACATACTTACTTCACATAGTACAAGCACGTTCTTTTATACAGACTGTTATATTCTTCTTTTTGCTTTCAATATAAATTTAAAGTTTAAATGATTAAAGTTTAAATTGGTCATTAACACTTCTTTACAAACCAAAAATAATTCAAAAATAATAATCCAATAGCTCGACGATACAATTCACAAGTTACTTAGTTTTCACTTCTGCCTTTTCGACCACGTGGGTCTGAAAGTTTATTTATAACTAGGAAATCTAACATTCCAGTACCTGAAGAATTACTACAAAATAGAAATGTTACTCAAATTTTGGTAATTTAAAATCGCTTGCAATTTTCTCGAACTTGACGATGGTATTTCATAAAAAAAAAAAAAAAAAAGAAAAAAAAATGAATTTTGTAAACATTAAGTACTTAATTTAGGTAATCTTCCCCACCATCGATAGTTTTTACTTACCACTTTTGAATAATTTATAGCGGCTGTTTCATCAGCTTTTGTTTTATGTACTTCGCTTTTTACCTTCATATTGTAAACTGCGTGTCGTCGTAATAAGCTTGTTAACCAAACATTTCATGCAAAAAATTCCAGATTTTTTATATGATATGATGAACTAAACTAGGCGGTTCTGAATCTTTCATCTGGTTTTAGAACTCTTTAGCTTTTTCTTTAAGCTCTGTTTTTTTTTTTTTTTTTTTTTTTTTTTTTTTTTTTTAGAACACAAAATACTTCAGTGTTTGCGCCATCGGAGTTAATATAATTTTGCATCTACGCATGAGTCACGATGCTCTTCTCCACGATTTCAATGCCAGCGCTGACGTCAAGGTAAGTCTGATTTGAGCATCATAACGGTAGCACGCAGAAAGAAAAAAAAACACAGCTTTTTCCGAAGATTGGCTTGAATCATAAAAACAAAAGGTTGATGCTGTTTCTTACAAATATCAATCCGTGTTATTTGTACGATGTTAAGCAGCGTCGACGAGTCCACCACCTTCAAATTAGCATATATATATATATATATATATTTAATCAGGTCTTTAATCGTTTGTCTGCCAAAAAGGTTTCGTGTTTTAATTAATTCGCCTTTAAGGATGCTCTTTGAGGATTTTGTTTTGTGGCACAATTACTAGATTTATATTTTTTATTTGCACATTTTGGTATTCTTCTTATGAAATATTCAGTTACTTCATGGTCTTTAACAAGAGCTGTGGTTTATTCTGCTACTTTTGCTGATACGATATAAAATGGCAATCATACTTTCAAGGGAAAGTCCTTCTCTTTTCATTTTCTTTTTGTTTTGATACATTTTTAGAAATTATATCTAATCTAACTGCATAAAAATTTTTGTCTAAATGAAACAAATAATATTTTTTTCTTTAATAAACCTCAAGTTTAAATTTGTTTTAACGATCAAGAGGTGCGCACGATCTTCATAAGACGCTCATTGAATAATGTGATTGAACAATGCAATAATACGCAAGCGAAGTGTGACGACACTGACCGTCCGTGAATGCAAGGGAACGATATCCTATGTTAATCTCCCATTGGATTTTTGTAAAAAATTATTAAAAATCGGGGGAAATTATTTCCCGATTTTACTCCCCGTATTTGGATATAGGTATGTATTAGTTATAGTGTGCATGTGTTAGATTGAGTTACTTTGCTGTCAAATTGACAAAATTTTAATTTTAAATTTCAAAACTCTGTCATCCTTGGCGTTTTCTTGTATTTGGCGATCAAAAACGTAATACGAAAATATACATGTCAGATGTATATTTTCGTAATATGCATTTTACGAAATATTGTTTCATATTATTCATTACTCTCTTAATATAAGTTGTTAAAAAACCATGATTTTTGAAAAGAATTAAATATGTTCGGCAGATTATTTGGCGATTTTTTTTTTCCGCCAAGGATGACAGATAAGAAATCTATTCCACTGCAACATATAAGTATCTTATTTGAGACACTTTATTACAGACATTTGACTTCAAATTATGATAGAATATTTATCATTTCCCTTTAATTTGTATATTGGTTGGATATTTATTGCGTAAATATCATCCTTTGGAATGAAATGTTTATGTTTTCAATCGAATATGGAAGTTTGCCATTTTTTTTTTCTAGAGTTTTGAAATTTAAAATTCAAATTTTATCAATTTTACCGCAAAAATAACTTAATCTAACGCATGCACACAATAGCTAATACATATCTATAACCAAATATGGGGATTAAAATCGGGAAATAATTTTCCTCGATTTTTAATAATTATTTACAAAAAATTAAATGGGCGATTAACATAGGAAATCTTTTTCTTGAAGCCACTGGCGGCCAGTGACGTCATCACTTCTCTTGCGTTCAGCGCTTAAATAACGTAAAGGGTTTTCCAATAGTGATGATACAATTTTACTGGTTAGAATGGCAACACTGCGTATTATTTTTTGACATTTCTTGTGTCATTTGTGTTTAGCACGGAGTAATATTTAATAGGAGAAGAAGGTAACGCTGAAATTTTGTGATGTTGTTTTATAATGTTTACAGAGGGCGCCAGCGTGCAATCCTTCCTTCTCTCCAGCTTCCGCAATGTTATTCAATGGGGAAATGTCTCGTTTTAATTATTTTTTTAAAAATAATATCAAGCTGAAAAAATTTCGATTGAAAGCAAATTTCATTAAATAGAGTATTCTAACCAACATGTTTTTTTTAAGAGCCATTTTATACTAATTTTACTTTGAAAGAAAGCTTTTAAAAAATGACGATTCTTATGAACCGATGCTAACTAAAACAGACAATTGGGAGGAAGGAGAATGGATGAAATTTTGTAAAGAAAAAAAATAAACTTACTTTAGGTGCAGAAAACACGAACTCGGACTTTATTTTTCTCCTAGGGCTTTTTTTTTTGTTTTTCTTATCACTATCATAGTCTGTTTTACAACTAGGAACGAAGCATTTATTTGAAACATCTGAATTATGCAGTTTTAAGAACTTACAAAGAAATTAAATTGCTTAAAATAAAAAATTTTAAATGTACTCCAGCAAAATTCTATTGAAAACAACAGTATATCCGCGCCGAGGTAGGGAGGAATGACAAGTGGCGCCCTCAATATTTACCAAAATATTAGATCACAGTTTCGTTGCTTTCTCCCATTGGACCTTCAACTCCTATTAATATTACTCCGTGGTGTTTAGTATGCTATGTCATGTAATCAAGCAAAGATACACGCTGAACAACGTTTCGAAATTATTAAATTGTTTTATCAAAATCAGTGTTCATATGTGAATACTGAGAGAAATTTGAGAAGAATTCATGGATGACATTATTCAGTAAATCGGCTCGATCGATTGTGATTTTTTTTCTTTGGGGATATGTTAAGTCACAAGTTTATGCTGATAATCCAATAACTATTGAGCAATTAAAAACCAACATTGAACGTGTTAGTCGTGAAATAACACCGAATTTATGTGACAGAGTGATGGAAAATTGGGTTGACAGAATGCGGTATGTACAGAGAAGTCATGGTTTTCCATGAACGATATTATTTTCATAGTTAATGGCATAATGTAAGCTTTCAAAGAAAAGAAAAAAAAATGTGTCTCACTGAATAATTTACGTTTTATTTTTATTTATTTTTTTTTTTTTTAAATTCTATTACCCTTAACGGAAAACCCTTTAGAATCAATCCATTTTTCATTTATCCAACTTTACCCTTGATTCTACCTTATTCTTTGCAAAATTACACTAAAATCATTTAAAATTCAACAGCTCTAAAAATATTTCTTTCTAGAGGCTTCCTTTTCCTTCAAACTCGCAAACACCTACCGAGTATCGTCTAGTGCCTCTAAATTCTTTTATTTAGTAAATTAATCCCACGCTCATCGATTTGTGCATTTTACCCACTGTTCTTACTCCAGGCTGCACACTTGTCAGATTCCCCTTTCTACCTTCCCATGTTATCTTTTGGGATTTTCGTTACTTATAAAGTCGGTTTTATAAAGCTATCTCATTCAAAAAACAGAATTCGAAAAACTTCACTTTTGAATGAAATATCCTTATAGTATTAGACAACAAAAATGCCATAGGATAACATGGTGAGGAAGAAAGGGAGAATCTAACTTATGCGTCACAGTCTACTAAATCTAAAACATACGACACAAGAAAAACATTAAATTCCTAAATCTTACCAGCTTCCGAGTGAAAAAGTTCGCTAAATTCAAAAATCTAAATAAGGATGTACTTTTTAAATACCGTATAAAAAACGCAAATAAGGAAACGAATAAAACGTCACATAAAAACAGATTTGGCTTTACGCAGCAAATTAATCCGTTAACACCCGAATTAATTTTTCAAAATATTATTAGCTGATTATTTCACTTCTAAATTAATATAGACAACTGATAGTAAAATATATTAACTTCTTCTGATAGTTTTAAATTTAAAGCCTATCCTCATTTATTGACGTTTAGTGTTCTAGCGAGAAAACTTCGAGATAACAGATTAATTTCCTATTATATGTTGACAAAGATATCGAAAGTAAAGTATTATAATATATATTATTATTCAACTTGATTTAAGTTAGTATATCTGAGCAAAAAACAAACGTAATGTGCGACGAATGAAAAATCATAAAATGACTATCGAAATTATGAAATAATAATTAATAGTAGTCACATAAAACTTTCAGGGATCATTTAGAGTGGCGCTATAAACTGTTACTAAAAAGCAGAAATCCTTCCAAGAAACCACAAAAAATATACCTGCCATTTTATTAGCTGTCCTCAAATGAGGACAAGTTAAGGTAAATGTATCAAACAGCGGAGAGGGTAGTCAGTAGAAGGAATATTTCAATCATTATAATGGGCTGGCCGATACGTTAAGTTTATTTTCCAATTAGCAACGCTATGTCACGCAACACCGTGGGGGAAAATGATCATCAATCACTATCTTCATCTCCCCTTGGTACGGAGTAGGGTTACCTTTTTTGCATTTGAGTAATTTTGTTAAAGATGGTCCCTCAAAGAGGAGAGCCATGGGATTTTCTAGAACAGGGAAAGAAGATTGATAAAGAAGCTGATAATTTGCTGTTTTTTATTGAATACAGTGAATGAATTGGTAAATAATTGCACGGAAAAAAATCTTTTAAAATTACTTAAACTACGGAATTAAATATTACATATATCTCACTTTATTTGAGCAGTATTACGCAGAACAACTGTCTAGTAAAAGAAAAAAAAATAATTTTACAATTTAGGTAAAAAAAAAAAAATAATAATAATAATAATAATATAAAATCCCCCCGCCCCACACACACACACAAATATATATAATTTTTAATGACAATAATGAAAAGAATGAGAACGGAAACCAAACAGTTGAAAATAATTCACCACAGAAACCCACAGAAGCCGATTAGATAAGTAATTAACTTAAATAAGTTAGTTTGGTGTTTTAAATTTATTTGAACAGTTATATATTAACTTAAATGTATTAAAAAGTTAATAAAATTATTTTTCTAATTTTAATATTTTTTTGGTTACAAAAAACGTAAACTTATAAAAGAAGGAATTTTAAAGGGAATTTAATATAAATATATTTTATTTATATAAAACCAATGTTTGTGCGTGTCGGTGTGTCTGTGGACAACGAAGCGTAAGGTTGGTACTCGTACAGTCAAGAGATTCAACAAGAATTCGCTTGAGGTGTCTTAGTGCATCTCGAAGCCCCATTTTTGAAATGTTCATTATTATTATTATTTTTATTTAATTAAAATAAGAAAATAATATTATAATAGTTTTAAAAGTTAGTCATTTAAATATTAGTTTACATTTAGCACCAAAAACAATTTACCAATCTTTTCTTTTTAAACATGAAATATTTTTTTATATGAATAATGAAAGAAAACATAAAAAAAAAATTATTTCTGAGAATAGTATACTTAGCACGAAAGCTAATTGAGCATCAAGAGCTCATAGTAATCTTGGGTAATTAACCCGTTAACGCCCAAATTAATTTTGTAAAATATTATTAGCTGATTATTTCACTTCTAAATTAATATACACAACTGACAGAAAAATATATTAACTTAAACAATTCTTCTGATAGTTTTAAATTTCAAGGCTATCCTCATTTATTGACGTTTAGTGTTCTAGCGAGAAAACTTCGAGATAGAAAAACTTTGAGATAACAGATTAATATCCTGTTATATGTTGACGAAGATTTCAAAAGTAAAGTATTATAATATATATTATTATTCAACTTGATTTAAGTTAGTATACCTGCGCAAAAAGCAAATGTATGTGCGACGAATGAAAAATCTTAAAATGACTATCCACATTATGAAATAATAATTAATAGTAGGCACATAAAACTTTCAGGGATCATTTAGAGTGACGCTATAAACTGTCACTAAAAAGCAGAAATCATTCCAAGAAACCACAAAAAATATACGTGTCATTTTATTAGCTGTCCTCAAATGAGGATACTGGGCGCTAATGCGTTAAAAAAAGAACAACCACACGACTCCTATTACACATTATACAAGTATTATGTGCACTTTTTGAAGAGAATTGCACTCAGAAGACATATAATTGACCTAATGAATGATGATTCGACTCCACTCTACTCGCTTTACTTATGAACCACTGCAAAGCTCTGCCCGCCTATTCGCTGCTTTGCTTTTTATTGAAAACCGATATTAACATGTTGAGCGCCATGTCAGTCATTCTAGATACTAGACATTTTGTCATATATCTTTAAGTACTGAAGGAATCATCTTGAAACTTTAGGAGTGTGCAGAACCTGTTATACTTCAAACATTTCAGTGAAAGTTTTACCCCTAAAGTAAAAGCAGTAAAAATTAAAAATTAAAACATTGAGCGCCCTGTCAGCCATCGGTGGCAGACAGTGTCAAATATGATATAAAGCCGCGTCAACCATCGGTGCGCATATAAAATAGGATATAAGACTAAAAATATAACATTTAATGATTGAAAAATTATTAAAATTTGCTTAATGTTCATTTATTACAGGAGGTATCATTGTGGAATTTTAATGGATTTTAAGAATTTGCGTGGCGCTCAACGTGTTAATAGTCTATAACAAAAGATTAAAAAAAAAAAAAAAAAAAAAAAAAAAGTTACAGAAATTCCCATATTCAATGTTAAATTGAAATTCATAACAATTAGTACCCCATTTCTTAAAATGAAATATTATGCTAAAAATCAGTATAATTTCTTTTCCATAATAGAAAGAAATTTGTAATATCCAGACCATTTGCTCTACAGCTTTAATATACGACCACTTGGAAACTATTAATTTTTTGTCATTATTTGTCAATTTTTTTTTTTTTTTTTTTTTTTTTTGGTTATACATAGTTACTTGTAAAAAAGAAAGAAAGAAAATTACTTTTTTTTTTTTTTTTTTTTTTTTTTTTGTCTATACTTTTTATTATGGAATTTTTCAGTTAATTATAGCATTGTATAATACATATATTTTTAAGATAAAGCGAGGTAATAATTTTACACACTCGAAAATATCTGGGGGAAAAAAGTAATAGTCTATTAATGTTTTATTGTGGACAAATCTCCTACAGCTTCAGTTTTAAATTCTTTCCTACATACTTTTTAAGGCGCCTGCCTACCTTTAAAATGCAATTTTCAGTCAAAACTAAGATTTTTTATTTTTGGTTTAGTATTAAAGCCTGACATTTAAACTTTCTAAATCAGTTTGAATTTTGTTTCTATCTTGCTTAGAATTTGAGTTACAGGCATCTAAATATTAGTCACTCGCAACTTTTTGAAACCAGAAGTGACCGGAAATGTTTGTTTTCACAAAAGTTTTACTCAGTATAAGCATCAAAATTTGTTACTGAATATAAAATGAATTTAAAAATAATAAGAAGAAATAAAAAACTTTGAAATAAATCAGGAAAGTTATTAAAATTATTTTTTATTTAATAGGTAAAATCTGGTTTTTAATTACGTTTTTTGCTTTTTCTCAGAATGAGATTTTTAACATTTTGCTTTTTCACAAAACATCATAACTCCAAAAGTTATTATATAAATCTTATGAAACTTTGACAAAATACGCTAGAGGAGTTGTTTTATGGACTGAACTACTACAATGAATCTAGCTTTTTTTTTTTTTTTTTTTTTTTTTTTTTTTTTTTGTCGATAGAAGTTATGAAACATTTTATAACTTCACTAATGATTGATTCACTAATGATTTTTTCAGCATGTAAAATGTTATATTCTCTAAAATATTAAATAATATGGTTATAGTTTTGAAAATAGCTCACTCCCATAAAGACTCTTTATATCACCATTTTAGAGATTTTAATGATATATTCTATAACTACCACTTAATTTTCATGAATATTACAATGAGTGTATTATATACCTGGGGGGGACGCAGATAGAAGTAAAATATATTATTCTTTAAACAACCGCATTGTCGATTAAAAAAAAACTTTGTATCTATGCAACTTTCTGCTTATGAAAAATTGCAATTGCAGTGAGTGTACACATATCTGGACGATTTGCTAAGGAGGGGGGGGGGGGCAGAGTGAAGAAAATGTTTGTTTTTATATCACCATGCTACCTACTTATATGAAACTTTGTACGAATATCACTTTCATTTTATTAAAATTATAGTGAAAGTTAACTAAAGTTGATAAGGTGGGGGGGGGGGGGGGGACAGATGGAAAATAAAATAATCTTTTTAAACAACACTTATTATCGTTTGTTTTATTGTTTATTTATATTTTGTGTGTATCGATTACTATTAATGAATAATTATAGTGAGTTATGCAAAAAATCAATACATGATTTAAATCTGTAAAAAAGTTATTCAAAAATGAATTTTCTTCTTTTAATCTGTCTCTTTTGTCTTCCCCCGCCCTATGTAGAAATGGAACACTTCCACTCTCGTTGATGTTAAGCATCAATTTTACAAGGAGAAATTAGGTAAAATCGGTTAAATGGTGATATTAAAAAATATTTTATTTTCCTCTGTCTCCCCCCTCTCTTTAACCCTACCCCCACCCCCAAGTATGTCTGATACTTATTGTGATTTTTTTCACAAATTGTATGTTATTATACAAAGTTTTTGTTTAAATCTATAATAGGGTGTTTTAAAGGAAAATATATTTTATTTCCATCTACCCCCCCTCCCCTGCCCCCCTCCAGGTATATAATACACTCATTGTAATCTTCATAAAAATTAAGTGGTAATATATTATTAAAATTGCTAAAATGGTAATTTAAAAATTTAATATATTTTCCTCTGCCCCCCCCCCCCCCTCCTCCAAGTATGTTTGACACTTACTGTAATTTTTTCACAAATTGTACATGATTATACAAAGTTTCATTAAAATCGGTAAGAGGTTTGTTCTATTTTTTACTATAAAATTTTCCTTCGATCCTTTTATTTTTTAAAGTTCTATAATGAATTAATGACAGTTTATCATATTTTCTTAAACAGCATATTTTAGTTGCATTAACTGATGTATTATTTTTAAATTTATTTTAAAAAAATTGTAATATCTGTTCATATTTAAAGATAATAAATCAATAAACATTTTTTCCACATTTGAATTCAATATTCTAATTATTTATTTAATTAATTAGTTTATTTACTTAATTAACTTATTTACCTAACATTAAACTATATTAATTAAAAAACGAAGTGAAATTACTAAATTAATACATTAAAAACCTTTACTAACTTCGTTGTTTGCCGTTAAACTTTTCCATCGGGATCCCGATTCTCATCAGACTTTTTATAAACTTATAAAAGTTAATTCTGGAGAAAACAATATTTACAATTTTAAATGCGTTAGAAATTCTGCTCTTTTTCTACAAATAATTGCCATTTTATCTTGATTTTCTTTATGCAGATTGCAGAAATATTTGATTAGGGGTGTTTAGACGCTATCACACTTTTAAAAATTTGGCCCCATAGGCCATAATGATAAAGAATTTTCCTTTGTGACCCTGTAAAAAAATTGTAAGTGCTAAATTCACCTAAATCTATACAAATCGTGCAACTATGACCTATAACATGTGTACAAATTTTTTGCTCAGATTAATAAGACGTTTAGACGCTATCGCACTTTTAAAAATTTGGCCCAATAGGCCTTAATGATAAAGAATTTTTCCTGGTGTCCCTGTAAAAAAACTATAAGTGCTAGATTCACCAAAATCAATAGGGTTCGTACTTTGGTGACTTGCAATATATGTACCAACTTTCAGCTTATTTGAACAAAGTGTTTAGACGCTAGCGTGTTCACTCACAGACACACATACATACACACACACATATATACACACATACATACACACATATATATACACATACATACATCATCGTAAAAATAGTGAAAACGGACTCAGAGGACCTCGAAACGTATAGAAACATCAAAATCTGAATTTCGGATTTTTGACATGATTACAATACTTTCCTCACTATAGTGTTTGGAAAGTAAAAAGATGATGATATTTACTTATATTTATTAATTTTAATTTTATTTGTTTATTCATTCATTTCGTTTTTTATTTATTTTGATGGATAGTGTAATTTCTTAGAACATTTTTTATACTTAAATTTTGAATTTTTATATTTTTTATTTCAATGCTTACTTTAAAAAAGTAATAAAGATTCAACCACCGGGCAATTCTAATATTTATGAATTTATTTATGAATTATTTAATTAATTAGTTTATTTGTTTAATTTTTTTAAACTTGTAAAAGATAATTATGGAGAAAACAAAATTTACAATTTTAAAATTTCGGATTTTTGACATGATTACAATACTTTCCTCACTATAGTGTTTGGAAAGTAAAAAGATGATGTTATTTACTTATATTTATTAATTTTAATTTTATTTGTTTATTCATTCATTTCATTTTTTATTCATTTTGATGGATAGTGTAATTTCTAAGAACATTTTTTATACTTAAATTTTGGATTTTTATATTTTTTATTTCAATGCTTACTTTAAAAAAGTAATAAAGATTCAACCACCGGGCGATTCTAATATTTATGAATTATTTAATTAATTAGTTTATTTATTTAATTTTTATAAACTTGTAAAAGATAATTAAAGAGAATACAAAATTTACAATTTTAAATGCGTTAGAAATTCTGCTCTTTTTCTATCAATCTTATAAGGATTGTAAAAATATTACTCTTTCACTTTCACCCTCTAGTTAGTACAAATAATTCTCCGATAACAGTTATCTTGAACGAAAAAGGGAACATGCTCCAATTTAAACGAATAGTGCAGACTGCCATAGCTAGACTTCATCGCTCTTTTCCCTGACAGCTTTTAACAAAAGCAATCACAACCCTTGAGAGGGGTCGAAACACTTTAGGGTGGTGTCTGGGAATCTACCGTCAATAATAAGAAAAATTGTTAGAACTGCCGGACAAATCATGGAAAGAATGAAGTGTAAATGGGTAAATGTAAATATGATATACATATTTTTTATTTATTTTCATAATTTGAGGGAAGCAAATACTTTTTGTATTATTACATTTATTCGTACAAGATATTTTATTTCGGAAGTTTATATTTTAAAAATTAGAAGCAATTTTCATGATAAATATAAGTTTTAAAAATTAGAACAACATTCTTCATTAATTACTACAAAAATAATCTAAATCTAATAATCTAAGATAAAATACAAAATTTAACAAATCTTCAGTAACAGAGCTAAACTTTATTTTCATAAAATTTAACATCATTTTAATTACTGTTTTAATCCCATAATGTTTAAAAAATAATAATAAATAAATAAATAAAATCCCTTCGAAGAATAATCGCGTGTGAAATATAATAAATTATTTGCAGCTTAGTAATTTAAACTAGGCTATAAAGCAACACAAAATTGTACCGCTTAATGAGAAAATTCTGCCGCGTAAGATTACAAGCATTTGATGATACTCATTTTATCAAAAATCTCCTTTTAGAACAATGTACTAAATCAGAGCGTTAATGAGAATTTTCGATTAATATGGGCTTTGTTCAACACTCTTAAAATTCCTTAAAGAGCTTAACAATTTTGTTGAGTACCATGCTTAACTGAATAGCAGAAAATAGATTGTCAGAAATTATTTAACAACGTGGACAATCATGGCAGTGTGTATAATAGACAACTAATAATAATAATAATTTTCCTTTACACTCATGGTATTTATCGTAAATATATAATCAATATCTTAATTATTTAAACTGTATATTTCGGTCATAAAAGTAAAATAAATTACTTACCTTTAATGATATTATTATTTATTTGCTTGGCGTAGGTTATCATCCGTTGACATACGTTACCATCTTCTCACATTGATCTAATCAGAATATATTGTTACGCTCATCAGTGTTGACTCTGTCACGCTTTAGGCTTAAAAGATAGGCTTAAGAGATTTCCTTGGACTCTACCTGTGTGTGAACGCAAGTTGCCACCTAACTTTCATCCTTTAGTTAATTTTTAAAAATCTAATTTCCCGATCGATAAGATGGATTCAGAAAAATCGTCCCTTTTATTTGGTACCTTATTTGTGACGAATTTTTGATTAGATTTTTAAAAATATAATTAAAATATGAAAATAACAGCTTTAAAATATATATTTAAATTTTTAATTGTTGCCTTTTTCTTTTTCTTTTTTTTTTTTTTTTTTTTTTTTTTTTTTTTAGCATATGAAATGAAATATGCTGTCACGTGGGGGGGGGGGATATTATAAAATATTAAATTTGCTCGTGCATATGAAAAAATGACGTCTATAAAATAATTATTATAATAATTTTAAATTTTAAAGGTAACGAAGAGATAAATAAAGTGCGAAAATTTCACACGGGCTTGCTAGCAAAGGAATTATTTCAAGTGAGAAATAATTAAAATGAAATGATCATTTTTCAACGGGCGCTTTAGTCGTCCTACAACTAACTAGTAATAAATATCGCATGAATTTTAAAATTAAGAAAACCATTTTTAATGAGAAAATAAATAGTTTCTTCCGAAATAATTGTATTTTGTACTTTATACATATCGCACCCTATGGCCAGAAAAGTGATATAAGTTTAAAAAAAAATAGTAATTTTGAGTTTATATCATTGAAAATAAGCATGAAATGTCCCTACATGCATGAAAAACTGTCTCTGTCGCATTACTCATTCATGTGAGAGGCAGCTGTGTCAGCTTTCTTGTAGGCTAGCTAGTGTTTATCGAATTCTTTGAGTTGACTTTTCTCAAAATTTGAATTTTTAAGTTGTGTCACTTTTATCACGGGGTGCCATATGTATAAAATGTGCACGCTTAACTCGAAGTCCGCTTATAAGTCTTTGTCGAGAAGTAGACAGACATCGCAGGACAGCATTAGATCTAATTAAAATTGGAAACCCCGGTAATATGTGTCTACTCTTCTAATTCGTGGTAGAATTAAGAGAATTGGTGGTATTACTACTTGGCCTTGGAAGGAGTAAACGTACAATTCATCTTAGGCCAGTTATTTGAAAGCTACCTGTTGCCAAACTAGTGGTTTATTTTTAGCGATTTATTGATGCTTTGCACATATATCAAACTAACAATCGTGACTCGATGTCTTTGTACCAATTTAGACAGGACAGGTACAGAGAGATTTCTAGAAAACAGAAAGTACCACAGAAAAAAACCTTGGGGAAGCCTAGGATTTGAATTCGAATCCACTCTTCTATGCTTGAATCTCCTATGTTTGATGTTATACCCACCATTCCTATGCGAAATTATGGGCGTAAGATCATGAGTATCTCTGCCAAACATTAATTCACAAACACTACTAAACTCTTACCAAATATAATAAATGTAAAATTAATAAATTTGGACAATGATATTAACTTAATCGTAGATTTTACTCGAAATTTTCAACTAACCTCTAAAACATGATCCGATTTTTCACTGCAGAACTTATATTGAGAAAAATCATTAAAGACTGGTTTAAGTCTTATGATAATTTAGAGGCTTTTCGTGATACAGCGTTGAAATTTTTTACAAGACTGTATTAAGGTTATAAACGCATTTTAGACATTAGAAATTAATTGTACAAAAATGTTAATTTTGTAATTCTTGAAATTGTATCGCCTGAAATTTTTAATCGGTTTTATAAAATCGCCAAACTGTTTTGTTACACAATTTCGTGATTCGATCCATATGTCTGAAATTAATATTTAAGGAATTGAATTCGAGGTAAAGATTTCTCGAACATATTATATGTACAATAAAACGTTTATGGGTAATATTAAATAATTAATACACTTAATTCTAGTTAATCTCCACTTGCTATCAGAAAACAATATTATATTAATATAATAATATTCTTTTAAGAATTTAATTAATTATGGGAATACACTATTAACTTTTACTACAATCTGTTTAATTTTTAATTTTAATCTTTACCACACACTCTTTCAGAATCGGAGAATCAATTCACTAAATGGTTTTTATAAAATTCTTTTTTTTTTTTTTTTTTTTTTTTTACGCAATTTTGAAATTTATATTGTATGTTTAAGATCTATATTTAAGGAATTAAAACAAAGGTCAAGGTTTTTAACAAATTACTTACAATAATATATCTGTGAATCCTACTAAATAATTAATTCACCAAGTTCTAACTAATTTCTAATTATTTTCAGGAAATAACGCAGCTTCCTTTCAAAATTTTCTTTATTATGAGAATGCACAACTTTCATTTCAAACTCTTTAATCTTTAATTTTAATGTTTACTATACTACTCTTTCAAAAACTCATCATAAAATCAATTCACTTAGTTTCCGCATCAGAAAGCCATTTTAATTTTCTTCTTTGCATTTTTATCGGAAATTTCTTCATAATCTCGGAAACGATAATGTATTTGTATACTATGTTATTTTCATCAATAGAACTAAAAGGAATTTCATATCTCGAAATTTATTTTCCTTGAGATTATGTTGTTCCCTTACAACAGATTTCAAATAAAAACTAAATTTCTTGGGGTTTTTTTATTTTCATTTATATTTAAAATATGAAGTTTTTGCTTTTTAATATATGAAAAATGTTGTTAGCGTAAACATGTATTATGTTGTCAAAAAAGTGTTCTGATTTTTCTTTTATTTTCTCTTTTCATATATTTCTCTCTCTCTCTCTCTCTCTCTCTCTCTCTCTCTCTCTCTCTCTCTAATACACATACCACGTTAAGATAATAAATAGACTATTTATAAGTTGAGAGTATAATTAAAAGTTTTTCACATTTGCATAATTTTATACATTTTATAATTTATTTGAAAATAGAATAAAAGAATGTTCATTAATAAAGAGATTTTTTTTTCATTGAATATTCTTTTCAGTAATAAAAAAATGTTTTAACGGGCAAATGAAAGGAATATTGTATAAAATCAAACTGCCTTTCTAATTTAATAAAACTTTAGATGCCAGTGAGTAAGTATATTTTATATCTAACAAGCCAGTAGTGAATAAATTTCATGAAATATTATAAAAACATTTAAATGAGATATGTCACAAAAATATTCAAAGTACGAATAAGTAAAATCATTATAATTAAAATTAATTTAACGCTTGTGATAATACATTCTCAAAGATAATTGATATATGGGAGCTATAAAAACGTGTAGTTTATTATTTGATGATAGATTTTATGAACATAGGGTCCCCAAAAAGATTGAAATATGCTTTAATTCTTTATCTCCTAGAGATAAGTGCCCGGTTCGATCCTATGCGCGCTCGTTGGCTTAATTGTTTGTAATTTTCCATGGCAATGGGTAAAACCCGTGAGAATGGTCCTCTACGGTGGACACTCCTCCCAGCACTAGGACCCTAGTACAGTCAATTGATCCCAAAATGATATTTACAAATGCCTTTTATATATAAGATAGGTTTGCGAGATCATATTTTTCATTTTTTTTTTTTTTTTTTTTTCCGCACTACGTTAGGTCTAGGTGTGTCTAATGTGTTTTGATACGCTGAATTGACGACATGACTCTCTGACGCTATTCGACGACATGAAGACGATTTTCTTAAATTTTACCTATAAGAGTCTTAATTTAGCCCACGAATAATGGAATATAGCCAATCATAGTGCCGTTTTTCCCCCAAACAGTGGAAGCTCCGCCTTGTTCTAGTCGTCCATTGAAAAATGATTGTATTTTCTTGCTATCACTTAAGGAATTTTGACAAATAGTACGTTGGGTACACAAAAAAAACCTGCACTTTTTGATTGGAATATGCCACTTTCTGTGGCCATAGTAGATGCCAAAAGATAATTTTCTGGATAGGGAGCCACTTGAAAATCCGTGTAGAACACCCCGATGGCGGCCATTAAAGATGGCTGCCGTCAACTGCCATATAGGGGCGCTAATTGTTTTGTATCTGAACTCCTAATGATCCGATTTCAATTTTCTTTTTTTTAATACCTTGTGAATAAAATAATTTTTAAATTCTATACATTTATCTATGCATATTATATGGTGTGACACTCACACTACTTATAGTACGTTGGTACACGACAAAAAAATTCAAAAAGCTGCACTTTTTGATTGGAATATGCCACTTTCTGTGGTAATAGTAGATGCCAAAAGATAACTTTCTAGATAGGGAGCCACTTGAAAATCCGTGCAGAACACCCCGATGGTGGCCATAGTTGGACACCATCATCCGCCGTATAGGCGCACGAATTTTTCTTTGTATTTCAACTTTTAATGATCGGATTTTGATTTTTTTTTTTTTTTTTTTAGTTTGCATGTAGAGGGCACATTTTGTCTTATTACATTTACGTTGTTCTCTTTTACCCCTATTTAATGAAAGTTCTTCTTCTCCGGCAATGCTGAAGCATGCAATGGAACAAATAAAAAAAATTACTACATTTTTAAATCCAGGGCAAACTCCTGTCATATGTGTGGATCAGCCTCTATTTGCTTTGACGAAATCTGTTCAGTGGAACTGGCCTGATTTTTACGGTGAATTCAAGTTTGTAGCCGTACTTGGAGCTTTTCATATTGAACAGGCATTTTTGAAAGTGCTTGGTCAGATTCTCGAAGGTAGTGGTTGGACTACTGTAGTTTCAAACTCTGGAATCAAGACAGAAGCAAGAGCAGAAGCATGTCTTAAAGTTACACATGTCACAAAAGCAAGAACCATACATCAGAAGACTGCTGTGGTTTTATACAGTCTACTTAAAGAAGCATTTATGCAAGGAAATCCAAAAATTTTATTTGAAGAGTGGATTGATGAAAAACTTTCAAACTGCCTAACTTTTCGATTCTGGTTTCTAGTGTTAAACCTAGAGATACTTCTTCTGTCTTTCATTCGGTCAATTAGGGATGGTAATTACGAACTGTATAAACAAACGCTGAAGAAGTTAGCACCTTGGTTTTTTTTTTGATGGACCATACCAACTATGCTCGTTGGTTACCTATCCATATAAAAGACTTAGAAGAACTTAAAGACACAGCACCCAGTGTACACGATTACTTTTGCAAAGGTCAATTTGTTATCCACAAAACTAACAATCCTTTTTCTGCACTCGCTGTAGATCAAGCTCATGAGCAAAACAATTCCCTTATAAAAGGAAATGGTGGTGCTGTAGGTCTATTGCAAGATACAGCCATGTTGAGGAGATGGATGCTCTCTGGGCCACAATTAGTTAATATTCTTGACGAGTTTGAGTCTACTAGCATTATTAACAGTACTGACAGACCGGTTCACCATGAACAGTACGCTGCTTATCAGAGCAAGTTTCAGGACCAAATAGATGATTTAAAAAGAAGCTTTCATGAGTTTGGAAACCCATTTGAGGAAAACTCGTGTGATCTTGTGGTTTGGGATACAAAGTATATAATGGACCAAGAGCAGGCCCTGACTAACGGCAGGGCATACGGGGCAAATGTCCTGGGCCCCCATTGTGGAAGGGGCCCCCTACAGGCGTATGCAAAAATTCTGCAACCTAAAGATCTCTTATGCCACTGCAAGGGGGCCCCCCAGAATAGGCTTGTCCCGGGGCTCCAGGTGGTCTAAGTCGGGCCCTGACCAAGAGCATGTAAAAGCTTTGGTTAATGCTGAAGAAAAAGCCTTACAACTGTACAACAACTATGTGGAAACCCGTTTGAGTAATGAAGCAAAAGTAAGTGTATTTTCTCCTCTGAAACAAACAAGGACTAAATTCTTTGGCTTTGCTCGTAAAAAGGTTTCCTCTTTCACAATATCAAACTTGAGAAATGATGTTGAACTTTTCTCTAGGGCTTTCATTGTAAGTCAAAATAGACACTTGGATTTGGACAAGTTTTTTGAGTATGAAAATACCAGTGCTCCGCCTTCGCTTTCCTCAAATGGTGTAAAGCGGTCATGTCAGAAATCTCAGCTACTTAAAATCCTGGAAGAAGCCATTAATCCACCATATTTCAAAGGATTCTGCGATACAATCATTTACGATGGTGCAGCACTAGCATATGCTGTTCCACCCAAAATATCACGAACCTTTGGAGAATACTGTGATACAGAATTCAAAAACCGAATTTTGAATGATGTTGAAAGGTTCCATGCAAACAGGATACACATTTCTTGGGATACTTATACAAAAACATGCCTAAAGAAACGTGTGAGAGATAAGAGAGGGGTTGGTTTACGTCACCAAGTAGCAAAAAGAAATATGCTACCAAAAAATTGGAACAATTTCCTCTTTTGCGATCAAAATAAGACAGAATTCTTCAAGTTACTTGGGGATCACGCATTTTTGAAATTTGATTGGGTTCACATCATTACTGAGATTGATGGCGCTATACGTTCATCTCGGCCGAATGAAACTTCAGTTGATAGAGTACAAATTAGGCAGCAGGAAAAAGCAGACGGCAGGATTTTTCTCCACGCTAAAGACAGTGTTGAACATGGTGCAAAAAAAATAATTGTTTACACAGTAGATACTGATGTAGTTGTATTGGCAATTTTTTTTTTTTTTAATATTCTCAAAACAGCTGGGCTTGAAGAAATGTGGATTCTTTTTGGTGTTGGGAAGGGTCAGAGGTACATGAGCATTAATGCTATGTTTGAAAGTATTGGTGAACAAAAATCTGTTGCATTAAGAGGATTCCATGCATTTACTGGATCAGATGTGACGTCATCATTTGCAATGAAAGGAAAACAGACAGCCTGGAAAGTATGGAAATCATTTCCTGAAGCTACTGAAGCCTTCCAAACTATTTCTCTACCAGAGCAGTGTATTTCGGACAAGACTTTTCAAATTCTAGAAAAGTTTACTGTTTTGCTTTATTACAAAGACGCAGAAAATTTCTCAGTTAATCATATTAGAATTTCATAGTTAATCATATTTCTCTTTACCTCAAAAAGTCGCAGTCTACAAAGTTTGCCCCCAACAAAAGAAGCATCAAAGCAGCATTGTCTTCGTTCAGCATACCAGGCAGGACAAGTTTGGGGTCGTGCATGCTCAGTGATGGACAACATTCCAGGACCAGAAGGATGGGGCTGGACCATGATTGATGAGGAATGGACGCCTGTCTGGTCCTCCCTTCCTTCTATTATGGAAGCCTGCAGAGAATTGGTTAAATGTAGTTGCTCCACATGCCGCACACGATGCTCTTGTGTAAAGGCAAAGGTTTCATGTACACTACTTTGCACGAATTGCACTGGAGGTCAACAATGCAGCAACAAATACAATAAAAGGTATGCGTTAAATTGATTATTTTTAAGTTTGTTCCACAATTTCAAATTATAATAATTATTTGCTGAATGAATACCTTCATAAAATTATAACATACAATACATATTTTATTCCAGGAAAGAATTGGAAGATGAAGACTGTGATAGCATGATCTAAAGTCATAAGAGCAGTAGAAAAGGAATTAATTTTGATGGATAATTTCGTAATATTTTTATTCTATGGATATTGTTTTTCTTTCTTTAAAGTATTTTCTTAACATAATAAATGTTTCCATAATAAGTAAAATTTGCTGTTGTTTATTAAAATGAATCTTTCTTGACATATCGTCGCTCTCATGATAAAGAGTCATAACTCAAAAAATAGCGATTTTGAGTAAAACAGTTAAAGTAAAATTTTAAATAACTGAAAAAAAAAATCACGATTTTGATTAAAGCCTTTTAAAAAAAAAAAAAAATCCTAAGATGGCATCTATGGCATACAAAGATGTATAAATCAAACCTTATTGGCTGCCTAGTTATTATAAGGAATTTATGGATTGTATCTGAAAAATTAGTAATTTTGAGTTACGTTTGTTTGTAAAAAGAAGAAAAATACGCAGAACTCCACACACATAAACCCTTTGTTGTGAAGAAAGTAATATTGAGCTCAATTAAAAACTTATTTGTTAATAAAAATCATGAAAAAAAGGAAATTTCAGGTTTTTCCAAAATGCGCATAGTCTTTAATGTACATAAATAAATGTATAGGAATAAAAAAGTATCCTATTCGTAAGATATATTTAATATAGATATATATCTTGTGAAATATGTGTAAAGAAAATCGAAATCGGACCATTAGGATTCATAAACAAAAACAATTAGTGCGCCTATATGGAGTTGACGGCGGCCATCTTCAATGGCCGCTGTCGGGGTGTTCTGCACGAATTTTTCAGTGGCTCCCTATCTGAAAATTTATATTTTGGCATCAACTATGACTCCAGAAGGTGGCATTTTCCAATCAAAAAATGCAGCTTTTTGGCTTCTTTCGTCGTGTACCCAACGTATTATAAGTAGTGTGAGTGTCACACCATATAATATACATAGATAAATGTATAGAAGTTAAAAAGTATCTTATTCACAAGGTATTAAAAGAAAGAAAATTGAAATCGGATGATTAGGAGTTCAGATACAAAACAATTAGCGCCCTATATGGCAGCTGACGGCGGCCATCTTTAATGGCCGCCATGGGGGTGTTCTACACGGATTTTCAAGTGGCTCCCTATCTGGAAATTTATATTTTGGCATGAACTTTGACCACAGAAGGTGGCATATTCCAATCAAAAAGTGCAGCTTTTTGGCTTTTTTTGTCGTGTACCCAACGTACTAAAAGTAAGGATGTAGGTCAGAAGAATTCACCCAGAGGCTATATCATATTCCAAACAGTTTATGTATTAAATGCATTAAAAAATAGGATATTTTTATTAAAAAAAAAATAAATAAATAAATAATTCTCCATTAAAGTGACTTAAATGTTGCAGTTTTTAAAACAAGTCTTTCTCCTTTTTCTTGTGTCGCCAATTTCCCATCTGCGCAACACTGGTGCGCCGTGAAACCCAACCAGCCATCCTTTTTCTTATAAAGATCTAAATTAATGCAAGTTCCTCAGCATGTTCCTCAACACAAATTAATGCAGGGCCTCAACTGTTCCACAAAAATGTGTCTCCATAGTAAACCAAGTGAAGCTCGACTCTACGCTTTCAGACTGTTTCATTTGTGATTGATCTGTGTACAACTGTTTCATCTATTTCATGTATAATAACTGTAACCGTAATATGCTTCTTGTGTATATATAAATCAAATGTTACTGTACTTCTAGTTAAAATGGCTCTGTCCTGATGATGCCCTGATGTTCAGGGCGAAAGGCCTTGACACGATGTGATTTTAATTAAATCTATTTTATACGTGTTTTACAGTGAATTTTTTTTTTTTTTTTATATATATATAAATTGTGGTTTTCTACAAATACGCGTGTGGTTATCATGTCTCTATATGAGATGTAATTTTATATAAAATAGGATATTATTTACACTTTATCTTTTAAATGTGTTTCTTTGCATCGAAGCTCCCTTTAAAGTTTTTCTCTTGTGCCTTGAAAACCTTGAGAAGGGGATTCTGTATACAGCATCCAAAAATTAATTTGTTATCATGTTATTACTCCATAGTCCCTAATACCTCCACTACATTCCTTTGATGTTGTATTGATGCAATAGGTTCCCTTATTCTACACACATCCCCCAGATTTTCTGGGAAACAACTTAGATGAGAATTGAGAAAGTGGAGCTGTAAATTCAAACGATCCCCTTTTTTGTCACAACTGTATGTGATGGACATTTTTGAATAGTTTTTCCTTATTCAGCATTCAAAAAAACCAACAGAAAAACACATCACTTTGAAGAAAAGAATTTCATTGTCGACTTGCATAATCATAGTTTTGGCTTGTCGTTTTCCGTAAATACTTTTAAACATACAAGATGCCCACTAAAGTACGTTCCCAACATTTATGGGACCTCTTCACTCACCGCCGCCGGAAGCCGAAGCTAATGAGGAATTTTTCTTTACAAATAATTTGTTAACTAATACATATTTTTAAATTCTGTTTTCACATTCTGAAAGCTATAGGAAGAAGCTATGGGAAATTTTTCTTTACAAATAACTTATTAACTAATACATATTTTTAAATTCAGTTTTCACATTCTGAAAGTTCCGAGCTCACTTTAACAGTTGGGAATTTTCTGAATGTGAAAACAGAATTTAAAAATATGTATTATTTAATAAGTTATTTGTAAAGAAAATTTCCCCATAGAATAACATTGGCTCGGGCTTCCGGCGACGATGAGTGAAGAGGGCCGTTAACTGCCGAAGGACTGCAGCTAAAGTCATAGAAATCGTGTCTAGGTATAGTAAATGGGTTATGTGATCCTCGATGCGATCGCTTATAGCACCATTTGGTGCAGAAAGTTCTGGAGCTAGCGTTCCTGTCTCTAAAATGGTACAAGATAGGGAAGGGGGGATTACAAATATGTAGAGCACTATTGATTTAGTACAAAAAGATACCTCTAGATATCCTAAAAACAGAACGATTAAAATCGCATTTGTTTATTTGTGTTTTCGCTTACACCAGGGCCTGATAAAATAATTAAAAAAAAAACTATAACAAGATACCTTTATTTTCGATGTTCAAATTTTCGCCGCCAGCAGCAATGCGCATCTGGCCCTATTTGGCTTGTGGGAATGTTACGTAGAGCACGTCTTACCCGCTACGCAACAGTGTATGCAACGTGAAGTGTAAACAGTGATTCAAATATGCATTGCAGCTAACGGGGAAAAGTTAAAATTATTAAATTCAGTCATTATTAGCCCGTAATAGTCTTCAGTTAAATAATCACTAAATGAAACTGACCAGATTTGGATCCTAATAATGCTTGTCAGTGCCGATTGTTTTTAACGCCACTAAATAAATATACAAATATCATTATTATTAATTTTTTTTCTGTTTTTTAAAAACTTTTATTCAAATGTTTCTTCACTTGAAGTTTACTGCATGTATATGTATATATATGTGTGTGTGTGTGTGTGTACATATAAGACTTCAAAATAAAGCTACTGACAAGTCAAAACCTAATTCTGACTTAGATTGTAACAATTTGGCATTTTCCATTTGTTTAATTCACTTACAGATAAAATTATATTCATCAAAATCAAAACGCAATTAAATTATTTTTGTCAAAAATATCTGATACTGTATGTAAATTAGCTTCTTTTCTTTTTCTATTATTATTATTATTCTTTTTTTTTTTTTTTTTTTTTCAAACTCTCTCTCTCTCGATCTCTTTCATAAAATTACTATTAAAACTAAATTTTTTATTTCAAAAGTTTTCTTCAGAACACATAAATTTTTAGTGTTTTCACTTAGGAATTTATAAAGATTACGAAAACAATAATCTGAAAGTACAGCATAAAGTAAACTATTGGAAAAGTATTTATAAAGAATTCTTTAATCCTAAAATAAACACACTGCCGAAGAAAAATTTTAAAAAATTACAGAAAACATGGGGGAAATTTGAAAAGCTTATCAATTTGTAAAATTTTCCATTAGTGAACACATATTTGAAATTTAATTTTAAAAATCAATATTTATTTTTATATTTTTAAGACTTCTCTACTTATAAGAAACCCATTTTTCATTAAAAGTTATTAAATCAGCAATTAACATTCCATTAATTAAATATCTAAAATAAAAATGCTGAAAAGAAATTATCTGAACTTGCTTTTTTATTTAAGAATCGTCGATCAATTATTCTCTCTTTTTTAAACATTCCATCATTTTTTTTTTTTTTTTTTTTTTTAAAGTTTTGTTGCCGATAAAATAATATATCATGCTCATTAAAATTCATTCGGATTTCTAAACTGAATTTTAAAACAATGGAAGCGTCTCTTGATACGTAGTCAAATAGAATCAATCAAAAAGGTATGACCTATTGGGTATTTGAAAAAGACATTAATTATACTTAAAAAAAAAAAAAAAAAAAGAGGTCCCTTGCGATTATTTTCAATTTTAAATTAAACAAAATAGTGATGCATCTTTTTTTCTTTAAGGATAATTTGGCCTGTTTTAATGAAAAAGTAATTATTTAATTCGTTCTAACGTAAACAGCGTTAATATGCTTTTAATTTTACTTTCATATATAAATAAGATGAATATGACACTGTCATGCGAAATCAGATATTTCGTCTGACATCTTTCTTTAATAAATAAAATTACATCTAATAAGAAACCCAAATTTTCTATGTAAAAAAAAGAAAACAATAATAATAAATAAGAAAAGGGTGAGGAAAAACTGAAATAAATATAAGAAGAAAAACATTTAATTTTTTCTTTCTTTCAGCATATTACATCGTTTTTATGAAATAATTATACAATAAAAACATAATTTAATTAATAGCCATTTTGTTCTCATTTTAAAACATTATTCCGTTTTCAGAAAATAAATAAGTATTTTATTATACACTATTTGTATGTGGTATGTTCTAGAACTTTCAATTTTTCAAAATTCTGTGAGCACCTTGTCAATCACTTTTTCAACGCCTTCCCGAATTTATTTCTAATTTTTCCATTTGCCAGTTTGAGTTTTGAGTTCGCCTATGAAAAACGAAAATAATTATTTAAATTTGATTAGTGGAACTCTTCATACGTCATTTGGTTTGTTTTCCTAATTGGCATTATTCAGGGTAACAACATATTTCTAAATTTCTCAATTTTGGTGATTATATAATCATTCTTTTCTTTTGTTAGTAACATGTTCGTTAGCCTTCCAACTTTCCGATCGTCTGCGAGCGTCTGCGTTTCATCTTGCACATAGCGATTTTATGTGATAAGATAACCTTTTCCCCCCACTTAAATAGCGGACACGCGCCGCGATCGCTCTCTCCGGCTCTTTTTTTTTTTTTCCCTTTGAAATGATTTCGCGAGGTGGATGTTGGATGTGCCCAAGATGCTATCCCTATATCTTTCGATGATCAAAATTGCAGAAATGAATAAAGAAGTTAGCCTGTATGAAGTCATCTGAATTATTGAGAGTTTTTTTTTCTTTAAAAATAATTTTTTTTTAGAAGATTTACAATGGTAAGTTAAATAAATATTTTGTTTTGATGATTAAAAATAAAAGTCTCAATTGAAATGATTAGCAAAATTTTGGATTTCCAGGGCCAATTCTTCAGATACTCAATGCCAAGTTTTGGCATGACAGACACATTCCTGTCCATTTAGTTTCGACTTCAGATTTTGAAATAATACAAACAACCAAAAAGGTTTGCCAGTGTGTCATAGTTTACCATAATCTTTGTGATAATTATTGGCTAAGAGTTATTATGCGAAATTTCATGAAACTTTAAACTTGTTAGGGATTCAAACTCGATTCCTATTCTGGTCATTTATTGCTCTTAACAAAATTAATTCGTCCTTTTAATCTACTGAGGGAAAAAAAAAAAAAAAAGTGTTACATTTGGTCGAAGTTATGAACCCTAGTTATTCATTGTCATCCTGCAATACTGAAATAAAAACAAAATTAACTCTTATACTGTATGGTTAATATAATTAAAATTACCCTGTTTTGACCTTTGTAGGTTTCAGTGGAATTTCGCTGAAATATGGTATATGCATTGTATGGACCGTAGGGAAGAGAAATTTGCAATAAAATTTAATAGATTAAATTTCGATCGATAGATGGCGCCTTTCTTGCAATGCAGAAAAGACGTTAATTAAATTTGAAGCTCTTTAAAAAGCCAGTAGTCATTCTTGAACATGCTTTTAGAAGAGAATAATCGACCCTTACCGATCAAGTTGTTTTAATTTTTCAACCGCACTACACGAATATAGAAACTTGAAATGCTTATAAATAAATCCTCTGTCGAGACAGGGGTTGTGAAATATGAATATTAAATTTGAATAAACGATGAATATAATGGAAACTGATTTCAAAGTAAAATTGTAGAAGTCATATTGCCGTGGTCGAAAGAGCGTCCGGGGGCGTTGTCAGAGGCTATTTTCACCAGAAGAAGGCAAGCAAAATCAATCCATTTCTTCAGATCCACAACGTGGATCTTGTATTGGTACCGATTTACAATGGATTACAGAATCTTTCATACCGCAGATAAAGAGAAAGGCAACTCACGTGAGTAATATGACTCGAAGATTATTGGAAACCAGGCGCTCTTTCTACCCCGGCGATATAACTTCTTCCACGGTTTAATTCAAAATAATTTTCTGTCATCTTCCTCGTAGTACACCCAACTCTCCAATCTCTTCAAACTTAATAATCATCTTTCTAAAACTCTATCTCTACAAAGGCCTTTTTCGTAAAACTTTCAAGCTTCGATATCCTCGCAGTGCAGTTGTATTGGGTTGTTCGGAAAGTAATTTCGTTTTTCCCAGCAGAGAACTTAATTGTATTTTTTTCACACCATCTTCACAATTAAGCTGCATTACAATTATATATTGTGACAGCTGATATAGCAAGGCTTGCTTGTGAAAAAGTTTGTTTTCTTCTGCTCAACAGGTTTTGATTGGTGCCCTATCAAATAAAGAAAATCAGAAGCGACATTTTTGGCATAATTTGTTTTTGCTATTAAAAAGGCGAAAATACTTTTCAAACAAGAAAAAAAGTATACGATGTGTATACAGAAAATTTATTTAAAGAACGCTAGTGTCAAAACTAGTTTACCAAATTTTGTTCTGGCAATTTTGACGTTGAAGTTGCATTACGTTCTGGAAAACCAGTTTATGCTAATGAAGACAAAATAAAGTATTGATTTATGAAAACTGCTAAATAACAACTCGTGAGATCGCTAAGAAGCCGATCAAAGTGGAGAATATATAATTCAATAAAATATTTATACAGTATAAGAAAATAGTATTTCATTTTCAAAAGAAAAATCGAAATTACGAACAACCCAATAATATTAATATCGTTCTAGAAAAAAAACTTGATCAGTAAAGGTCAATCATTCTTCTCTACAGGCATGATGTAAAATGATGATTTTACGATTTTTTTAAAGGCTTCAATTTTGCTCCTGCAAACGTTCTGTTCTACGTTGCATGAAAAGCGCCTTCTATCAATCGCAGTTTGAACTACTATTATTTTATTTTATTTTATTTATTTATTTATTATTTATTTATTTATTTTTATTTTATTTATTTATTTATTTATTTTGACGATTTCTTTTTTCCATGGTTCATGTAATGCATCTACCAAATTTCAAATGAAATACGTCTACCAGAACGAGATCTATCTAAACAAGGTAACTTTAATTATAGCCATCCAGCACGTAACATGAATTAATTCATCCATAAAACTATGTCGTTATTTGCAGAGCTAATGAATATTTTCAAGATTAAAATTTTCTTAATCAGAATGGCATAGTTATAAAACTATCGGAAACCATGTTTTACTCAAATGAGTTTTCATGTTTTCTATATTTATTGAAATTCACGTATGCTATCAGCTCTCTTTAATTTTACCCTACCAGGATGTCAGATATCACTTCACGCCTTTTTTTTTAATTGCACAAATTTCTTTAACTGTTTAACTTTTGCATAATTTTTTCTTTTGAAAATTGCTAAACTAATTTAAAATAATTATGAGATTAACATATATACATATATATATATATATATATATATATGTGTGTGTGTGTGTGTGTGTGTGTGTGTGTGTGTGTGTATATATATATCATATTTTTAAAGTTTCTGTTGAATCATAGATAAATAACTTATCAGCACTTTTATCAATGAGTATAAAATTTTTAAAGTGATAATGACGTCAATTTTTGTGAGATGCATAATTTAACTTTTTATAATTTTTTAATGTTCATGTTTAATTAAACGTATTTATTTTTATGTCGAAAAAAAATTGACATTTTTTTTTTTTTTTTTTTTTTTGGCAACAATTAAATTATAGCTAATATTTAAATGGCTAATATTAAGTTATTAGGAGGTTATTATTTTCATATCTCATAATTAAATTAAAACTAATAAATTTTTTTTTGAAAATCAGGCTTCGGGGTATTGCGTTGTCATCGTGTCCTGAGCTATTCTAAAAGTTTCAAATGTCTAGCTAGTCGGGAAGTTAGTTAAAAATCAATTGCAAGATTTGTACTGGACAAACAAACAAACCAGAAAGCGATTTAATAAAAACGTGGTAAAATGGCTATTATGCACATGGCTGATTATAAATATGTAAAAAAATATAATTAACATTTTTTATTTTTTAGAAATATTTCGTTTGAAATATCTATATATTAATCTGATTAACTTTTATTATTCAATTAATATATAACTTTGTAAGTGAACATTATAAGATTTGTACTGGACAGACAAACAAACAAGAACGCGAATTAATAAAAACACTAGCAAGCTTCGCCCGCTAGCGGATCAGTATTTCCAAATGAATCACTAAAATTAATGAATCACTAACAGTAACTTTTAGTGTCAAGAAAAGAAATTTAAAAAAAAAAAATTATTTCTGATTGGGTAAAAAGTCGGCCCGGGTCCCCACTGCCTTCGGCAGCGCAGCCCCGTGCGCGCTGCGCGCGCGTATTCCTTCCCTGACCCTTCGTGCCCCCCCCCCTCAAAAAAAAAAAAAAAAAAAAAATCTGATCGGGTAAAAACTCACACCGGGTCCCCACTGCCTTCGGCAGCGCAGACCCATGCGCGCTGCGCGCGCACGTGTGAGGGTATACGTGCATTGCGCGCACATATTCCTTCTCAAATCAATTTTTTATTCATAAGAAAAGAAAATTAAAAAAATCATTTCTCATCGGGTACAAAGTCGGACCGGGTCCTCACTGTCTACGGCACCGCAGTCCCATGCGCGCTGCGCGCGCTCAAGTTAAGGTATACACGCGCTGCGCGCGCATATTCCTTCCCTGACCCTTCGTTCCCCCTAAAAAAAATCATTTCTGATTTGGTAAAGACTCACATCGTGTCCCCACTGCCTTCGGAAGCGTAGACCCATGCGCGCTTCGCGCGCACGTGTTAAGGTATACGCGCACATATTCCTTCTCAAATCAAATTTTTTTCTTAAGAAAAGAAAATGAAAAAAAAATCATTTCTCATCGGTTGAAAAGTCGGACCGGGTCCCCACTGCCTTCGGCAGCGCTGTCCCGTGTGCGCGGTGCACGCCTATATCTTCCCCACCCTTTCAGCCCTTCCTAATTAACCTACATATACCAATTTTTAACGGTCTAACTGAATTAGCTGAGATGCAAAAGAAAACCTAATCAGGAAACCTCAAAACGTGCAAATCTGGTTAAAACTTTCGATAATATAAAAGAACGTTAAAATATCTTTCGAATGATGTATTAAAAATAATTTAATCATAATTAGAAATTGAAATTTTGAAATTTTAAAATATTACAGCGCCATCTGGCGGTAGAAATTTCTGTAATCTACTGTTCGATTGAAAATCAACAATGCTATCGAATGATGTATTACCTATGAAATTATTTTAATTAGTAGATGAGATACAAAAGAAAACCGATTCAGGAGACCTCAAAACATGTAAATGAAGCGAAATCTTGAATCCCACTTTCGATAATATAAAAGTACTTTAAAATATCTTTCGAATGATGTATTAAACATAATTTAATCATAGTTAGAATTTGATTAATAAATAACTTTGTAAGTGAACATTATAAGATTTGTACTGGACAGACAAACAAACAAGAACGCGAATTAATAAAAACATGGTAAAATGGCTATTAGGTACATGGCTGATTATAAATATGTAAAAAAAATAATAATAATTTTTAATTTTTTGAAATATTTCGTTTGAAATATCTATATATTAATCTGATTAACTTCTATTATTCAATTAATAAATAACTTTGTAAGTAAACATTATAAGATTTGCACTGGACAGACAAACAAACAAGAAAGCAAATTAATAAAAACATGGTAAAATGGCTATTAGGTACATGGCTGATTATAAATATGTTAAAAAAAAAAAAAAAAAAAAAAAAAAAAAAAATTACTTTTTTGAAATATTTCGTTTGAAATATCTATATATTATTCTGATTAAATTCTAATATTCAATTAATAAATAACTTTGTAAGTGAACATTATAAGATTTGTACTGGACAAACAAACAAATAAGAAATCGAGTTAATAAAAACATGGTAAAATGGCTATTATGCACATGGCTGATTATAAATATGTAAAAAAAAAAAAAAAAAAAAAAAAAAAAAATTAATTTTTTAGAAATATTTTGTTTGAAATATCTATATATTATTTTGAGTAAATTCTAATATTCAATTAATAAATAACTTTGTAAGTGAACATTATAAGATTTGTACTGGACAAACAAACAAACAAGAAAGCGAATTAATAAAAACATGGTAAAATGGCTATTATGCACGGCGCCGTGCTCGAAGCTCACATGCTTCAAGCTCACAGTAGGGAAATCGTGTCCGAAGCTCACATAGATTAGTATCTCGTGTCCCAAGCTCACAAATATATTTACCCCTTTCTCCCGACTTATCAGCTTGACAGGTGGGATTAGATTAGACCGTGGCCGTAGCGCACGTAACTCGTATCTCAAATAGAGCAGGCGCACGTGACGTCACTGCGATAAACATTGACAGATGATTCCGCACGTGCTTTAGAATGTAGTCAAAAGTGGGATAAAACACCATTGCTTAGCTACATACTTCCATTTCTCCAATATTTTTAAAACGATTTACATTTCTACTAAGATTAAATCATTGTTATTGCTTGTTTTATAAATAGATAAATATATATGGAGGTTTTTAACTGAAAATCTGTATTAAAATACTTTTAATACACAGGAAGGAGATTTTTCAGATTTTCAGCTGATTGAAGCTTTTTTGTACATTTAGCTTTTCAGCTTTTTTTTTTTTTTTTTTTTTTAAGTTTTTTCAGCATTTTTTATATTTTTGATGCGTATTTGTTCTTTCTTTATACATTGAAGATTAAAATAAATATTTATTACTCTAATATAATGGATTTTGTCATTGAAATTCTAGTTGTCTTGCCTTTGCGTACAGTTTCAGTTTTTTTATATTTCTGCAAATCTCATCCCTGAATATAAAAATATTTTTTTCTATGGGAGATTATAGAGAAAAAATAATTAAAGAGTTATTTAATATAAAAATATAATTAAAAATGATTGCCTTTATTAAAAATCAAAATGTTTAATAATAAAATTAATTTGTTCAATAGAACTATTCGAGCTTTTAATTAAAAAATCTATTTCTAAATATTTTCATTAAAGATTTAAAAAAATAAAAAAAAAAAATGAAAAAAAAAAATGAAAATAAATAAATAAATAAATAAATAAATAAAAAATCTAGAAACCTAATTTAACTAATATATATATATATTTATTTATTTAATAACTAAATTAAATTAATTGAGATTGTTTAGTATTATTGTTTCGGCTTTTAATAGAAAAATCTTTAATAAAAAAATTTTTATATTATTAAATATTTATTTTCTATGAACGATAATAATAACAATAATAATAATAAAAGCTAGTTAAAAAATCATCCAATAAAATATTCTAATTAAAAAATAACAATTTATTTTACAATTAATTGAAATTACTTAATACTATTTTTTGGACTTTTAATTAAAAGGCCTATTTCAGTAGTCGAGCGGTTCTGCTCTCCAAGCTGATAGATTAGTGTTAGTGTTGATGTCTGGGAATAGGGCCGATTGTCTACCCTAGGGTCCTAGGCCCGAGGGGGAGTGCCTTCCATGGCGGACTTTCGAAGGGGTCCTAGCCCATATTTAAGCAAGTTTATGAGAAAACCACGTAAAACCCCGAACGACTAAGCCGACGAGCACAGACCTGGGATCGAACCTGGCATCTCAGGTCTACCAGCTTTGAGCACAGAACCGCTCGGCCGCTCGTGGGCCTTGATAAATTGGAATTGCCGGGTTCCCACTTGTCAACCTAGAAATTCGGAATTTTCCATGGTTTTCTCTGAAAATCGCGTATATACAGGAAAGGGCTTCTTAGAAAGAACTCTCATGAAAGGCATTTCAGCCAGGCTTAGGACCTGCATGTTGTCAGTGTGTTTTAATGCTTAAACCACAACCACCAAAATATTTTTAATTCAAAAAGACTTTTTTTTAAAAAAAAAACATATAAAAGATTATATATAAAAAATAATATTAATTAAAAAATCGTTTAAGATTACATTCTAATTAAACATAATTTAATTATTAATAATATAAATTTAAAATAATTAAATTAATTGAGATTGCTTAATACTGTTGTTTGGGCTTTAAAAGGAAAAACCTAATTCAAAATGCTAAACATAAAAATATTTTATTTAATAATTTTATTTAATAATTTAATTCCTAGTTCCTGCCTTAGTTCAAAAAATAACTCATCAACTGAATTGCGCTTCAAAAACCATCTTCCTCGACCTTCCCCCTCTGCTCTTCGGAAAAAAGGATTAGTCTCTTCCCACCTGTCAAGTTGATGCGTTGGGGAAAGGGGTGAATATATTTGTGCGCTTGGAACACGAGACATTGGTGTATGTGAGCCTCAAACACGATTTCCCTACTGTGAGCTTCAGATACGTGCGCTTGGAGCACGACACCTTATGCACATGGCTGATTATAAATATGTAAAAATAAAATTAATTTTTTAGAAATATTTCGTTTGAAATATCTATATATTAATCTGATTAACTTCTAATATTCAATTAATAATTAACTTTGTAAGTGAACATTATAAGATTTATACTGGACAAAAAGCGAGTTAATAAAAACATGGTAAAATGGCTATTATGCACATGGCTGATTATAAATGTGTAAAAAAATATAATTAACATTTTTTATTTTTCAGAAATATTTCGTTTGAAATATCTATATATTAACCTGATTAACTTACAATATTCAATTAATAAATAACTTTGTAAGTGAACATTATAAGTTGCACCGTAACAGTATAAAAGTTTAGAAGACGACATTGAAGATGTTAAAAAGGATATGAAAAAAAAACATGGAGCTAGCAGAGACTGTTCCCGCGCGACAGAGGGCAGCAGACTAAAACAGAGTGGGCAAGTTTCGGATTCTTCGGAAGAGATCAAGTTTAAATACATGAAGTTACTATTGAAAAGTCAAAGCAAAATTATTTATTGAAGCTTCATATCCCCTTAGGGATTGACAAACTCGTAACAGTTGTTTCACATCAAAATAATAATCTGGCTTTCATCAGGTGAAAATCTAAGCACGAGTGCAACATCAGATCAGCAAGTTTCACTGGCGCCATCTAAGAAATTTAAAGTGACTCCTGTATTTAGCTTCTACTCACGCGTCTTTTATTATATTTCGGAGTAGTATTGCTATCTATGAAACAGCGAAGGAACAGAAGTTTAAAAATTGATTAAAACGAGGGGGGGGGGGAATGTAGTCAAATGTCTGGTATCACTTCGAAAGCAATGCACTTTAAAGGGTTAAATTTATTCAGAACAGAGTAATTTAATTAACATGTATCGAATTTGTTTATCCACTAGATAATTTATTTACCCTATGCATATTCTGGTGAAATTTATAATGGCTCTTTTAACTTCCTAAAGTCAGGTTGAAACAATAATTATTTTTTCTTCGGTGCAAAAGTATGAAAAATTTATTTTACACTCCTTCTCATATTTATACGAGGGGTGATCAGAAAAAAAGGGTTACAAGCTGCAGCATTTGAAAACTACATATTGTGGAGAACTTTTGTTTCCCCAGAGTGGAGACAGATGGTGCTACTTGTCATACAGCTGGTGTGCGGGTAGGTAGTGAAAGTTCCTAGACGGTTCAGGGCGATTGAAATGGCAAGAAGCTTAGAAAATTGGTCTCGTGTGGAAGTGCGAGCCATGATTCGATATTTATGGGCAAAGAATGTGTCCGCGAAGCATCTGACGCAAAAGGTCGGGCATGTTGAGTGAAGGTGTTATCCTCCTGCATAACAATGTCAGGCCCCGTATTGCTCAAGCAACGCAGGAATTGTTGCGACGGTTCAGGTGGGAAATCTGAAGCCACCCATATACAGCCCATATTTGGCACCCAGTGACTATTTCCTATTTCCGAGGTTGAAGGAGCACTTATCCGGCACACAGTTCTCTTCAAACAGTGCTGTGAAAACATCCGCCGAGACCTGGCTCAATGGACAGGGACCTGATTTCTACCAAGACGGGTTAAACAAGTTGGTACTGCGTTCTGATAAATGCCTAAATAGACTTGGTGATTATGCCGAAAAGTGATAGGCACGTATGCCTCTTAATTCTCTTTTGTATTTTCTGTCTATTGTTAATAAATGTTTCTTTATTCGACTTGTAACCTTTTTTTTTTTTTTTTTTTTTTTTTATCACACCTCGTAAGGACACTTTATGTTTTGAAATAACTAATGTAAAAATAATTGTGAACAAGATTATACTAAGTGCACTTAATATATCTATTACTCTAAAAACCAAAACAGTTATAATTTTTTTAATATGAAATAAAATTAATAAAAAATAATGCAAAATGTTTTTTTCTTCACGTTATTAGATATTCATAATTATAGGGACAATCAAGATTTTTTCGTTTCATTTAACTTACTAGCGGATAAATTATAGTTAACATGCGAATTTGTTAACTAATGGGCTAGATTAATTCATATATAAGCCTTCAATTTTTCTTGGACGGACATTACTGATAATTCCTCGAAAAAAAGAACGTTCATATAGTGAAGTATGATAAATGGGTTTTTTAAGTGGAAGTATAATTTCAATCCGCCGAATTTCTAATGAAATTCAAAGATCTAAAATTGCTGAAGGAAATATGATCAAACGTTGAACTGCTGGTTTGATAGGAGAGAGATGTTATGAAAATAAGAGTTGTTTTACAGAGATCCAAGACTCATAATTCCTGTTACTGTTCTACTCATAATGATTGCTGCCCAATTTGCTCGTAATTTTTAACTAAAGGTTAGGGTCCACATTTATGCATGCTTAAAATAATTAATAATATGTTAAAATGAATAAAAAACCTGTAATAATCAATAAGCATTTAATGGGGGAAAGAACGTCTGTGTTAAAGTTGAATAAAGACAATATTAAATGGTAAAATGTTGCATTTTCGGATGAAAAACATTTTATTCTTGATTAACCAAATGGTTTTAACAGTTACTGGCATGATCTGATGATAGAGAAAGACAGAGCAAATTTTTTAAAGGCAGATATTAATCGGGCATTTTAAAGGTGGATCCAGGGCCCGACTTAGACTACCTAAGGCCCCGGGGCAAGCCTACTCTGGGGGGGGCCCTTGCAGTGTCATAAGAGCTCTTTAGGTTGCAGAATTTCTGCATACGCCTGTAGGGGGGCCCCTTCCAGAAGGGGGGCCCAGGGCATTTGCCCCGTATGCCCTGCCGTTAGTCAGGGCCTGGGTGGATCTACGGTGCTCTTGGGAGCTGTTTCTACTGAAGGCAGAATGAATTTAGTAATTTTTTTCTATTATTATGAACATCAAGAGAATATCCGCAAATTTTAAACGTGGAATTCTCAGATTTTTGTTAGATTTTGGGGGATAATATATTTTTTTTTTCAACAAGACTTACATTTTTGTTCAACTTCTAGAGCAATAGGAAATAGTTTGAAGAAAGAAACTTCTGTATTATTGCCTTTCCCGTGGACTAAAAGTTGAAAAAACCTTAACTTATCATATTAGAAAAGTGCATGCAAGTGGAAAGCAATTTTAAATAGTTTAAATGTATTCAGAATATCATCTATGCTGTATGAAATGGTATTGAAACTGAATAGTAAAAAAAAAAAAAAAAAAATGTATATATAGTATATACCAGAGAGAATGTCTGACCCCATAAAATATTAATTTAAAGAATAACTGAAAAAAATTACTAAGATTCGAGCTGTCCTTATAATTATGAACACCTGAAAAATCATCTTTTTGACCGTATTTAAAGTTTTTTAATATAGAAAAACGATAAAACTTTTTAAATGTAGTCTATTAATGAAATTCAAATTAAAAAGAAATATATTTGTTAAAATAATAGTGTACAGTGTTTAGTTAATATAGAAAAACGGGTGTCCTTATAATTATGAGAACCAGTGTATATATTTATAATTTAGGTTACATCATACAACGTCTTATACTTTTCAAATATCATCTATATCCTTTAATACGGAAGCAAAATATTTGTCGCGCGCTTTTAACGTATTTTTAATAAAAGGATGAGCATAAAAGTAGTTTGGAAGGTATGGTTAGTGTGCTTTAAAGAAAATATAAATTATTCACTTATGCTAGCAAGAAAACATAGAACTACCTATATTTTTGTACACGTTTTCATTTCATTCACGCAATTTTTTGTGCCTAAAATTCTTATGGAAGAAAGTTGTTAAATATGCACGTGCATTTTTAAAAAAGTTGAATACAATGGCTCGGCATTTAGCTTATTGTATGTATTTATATTTCCCCTATTTATTTTTTAAAACCTCAGACATAATGACACATAGGAGAATCGATCTTTGCTTTATTCTAACGTTCTCTTATCATCTGTCTTCTAGCAACAGAAGTCAGAATATTTTATTTTATTTATTTATTTATTTATTGTCTCGCAACAGACGTCAGTACAATTTTATATATCTCTCTCTTCCCCCCCCCCCCCCTAAAACTGTTGACACATTGTTTCGATATAGATAGTGTTCCTTGTTATTATAATGCACAAAAGAAGAACTTTGGTTGATCGGATTGTGGGGTTGGGGAAGGGGGAGGGGGAGGGGCAAATAGATTGAGAAATTCACATAAGGAAGAAAAGGGTTCATAAGAAGTTCATCCTCATGTAAATAATAATGCTAATAGTGATTTTTTTTTTTTTTTCTTTAAAGGATAGCGTAATTACTATGAACATAGTTTACAAGGAAATTTAGAATTTCTATATTCATTATTTAAATGCTTACTTAAAATGTGATCGAGTTCCAATCACTGTACAATACTAATATATTTTGTCCATCAACTTTTGCATGTAATATAATGAATGGAAAAACCAGCCATTTATACTACTGTTTAATCAATAAATCGGAATATTATTATTATTATTATTATTATTATTATTATTTTATTTATTTATTTATTTTATTTTTTTTTTTTTTTTTCGATTTGCAAAAACTTTTTTTTTTTTTTTTTTTTTTTTTCCGAGTTAAGAGATTTTATTACTATTATTATTGTGTTGACTGTATGTAACTTTTTTTTTTCCAACGTTCAAAAATTTCATTTTCAGTCAACTTGCATTTCAAATACACTTAAATATGTTTTTTTTTTTTTTTTTTTTTTTTTTTTTTTTTCTCAAAAAAGTTATCTAACTTTGAAAAAAGCTATTTATACCTGACTTAGCAAATTAAATTAAAAAGTGAAATATGGATTCTTTCAAAGAAAATGTTTTCTAATGAAAATTTTAATATCTTCAAAATAAGAATAACATAAGTAAAATATTTTTTTATTTTCTATATTTAAGGGCGGAGGAGGAAAGAATTCTTGTTTATTTTATTAGATGCTGTTTCATAAAAATAAATAAATAAATAAACAAAATAACATAAAATACCCTCGAATTTTCGAACTGATTATTTCTTTTAATCGGATCAGTAATACTCGAAAAAAAAAAAAAAAAAAAAAAAAAACTTTAAAAAAATTATTTTGTCGATACAAATTATTTTTTAATATTCTAAACTTATTCAACAAAAAACTGAAGTGCTTGCTTTTAAAATGGATATATAAAATTTTCAGCTAATCTTATTCTTTGCATTGAAAAATTTTTAAACATCTGAAAACTTATCTATAAAAAAAAAGTTTTTATTGAAATTTTATAAATTTCAGATAAAATATAACTTTAAAACTTGTAAAGAAAACTCATAAATATTTATGTGCACATTAATATTTATGATAAACATAAAAAAGAAAAAAAAAAGCATTTTGCAGAAAATTTTCATGATATCGAATTTTTAGAAAATAAATATCAGAGTTAAGTTAATATACACAGAGGATAGATGTTTGTTATTTTGAGTTTTCCGTAGTTTGAACTAATAAATAAAATAAAAAAAAGTTTAATATAAAGCATCTCTGTAACAAATTTTTATTTTTGCCAACAATGAGAACTACATTGCTATACGAAAGCATTATTTTACATTCTCCTGCGAAATAAAAAAGGAAGTATTGTTGTAAAATGGATTTATGAATCAGATTTTGTATCTTCTACATCTCAAAAATGGGTGGACGTACAATGATACAAATTCATTTTTATGATTATCAAATCATAGAGTTATACACCTCCAATTTTAGTCTTGATATGACCTCTCACTTTAATGATATCCGTGATTTTGGAAAAACATTTCGTGACGTCTGCATACGTATACAGGTTTACCTCGTACAACTAAAAACAATTGAACTTGGAACATAGAAAAATTATATTTAAGACTGTGATAATATCTAGTTGTGCACCTCCCACTTTATTCAACATATATCATTCCAATTTAAGATATTCATGAAAATTCAAAATTGTTGGTCATTATATAATCTTTCGTTCCAGAGATTGTAACAGTACCCAGCAATAAAACCCATATAATATTGTAACAAAAGATAAAACTCTTTTCCTTTATTCAAACAGTGTTTTCGTTGAAAATATATATAAAAGCACGTAAAACTTAATATCAGTCTATTAGTTTCAACGGCCTTGGCCTCAAATTTGGCTACTCGGTGTGGTTGGTGATCAAATTTTCAAAAAAAAAAAAAAAAAAAATTCAGAACTGCCAAAATCTAGAATCCCTATCTCAATTTGAAACAGAGTCAACTAGCTTTCTTGGTGCAATCTACCGATTTTTTTAATCTTCGCACTACCTTCAAAGAGGATATAATGATGCCATTTTCAATCGAAAAAATTCCGCTGAACTTTCGAATGTGCGTTCCAATACGAAAAACTGTTGATTACTGGTCCTGTTCCTGAAAAAGTTATTTTCGCGTTATGTGGTGTAATAGCGCTGTTTTCGCGCAAAGCGTATGACCACACTTTTCAAAACCTTTCATCATATTTTAAAACTTAATGTGCCTGCCTACCTTTAAAATGCAATTTTCGGTCAAAACTCTGATTTTCTATTTTAGAGTTAGACATTTTAGCTTTCTAAATCAGCTTGAATTTTGTTTCTATCTTGCTTAAAATTTGAGTTATAGGCATTTTGATATTAGTCACTCACCAGTTTTTGAAACTGGAAGTGACCGGAAATGACCCGTAAATGTTTGTTTACATAAATGTTTTACTCAATATAAGCATCAAAATTTGTTACTGAATAAAAAATGAATTTTAAAAAGAATATAAAAAGCTTTCAAATAAATCAGGAACTTATCAAAATTAATTTTTATTTAATAGGTAAAATCTTGTTTTTTAAATCTGTTTTCTGCTTTCTCTCAAAATGAGATTTTTAGCATTTTTCTTTATCCCAAAACATCATAACTCCAAAAGTTATAATTGAAATGTTATGAAACTTTGACAAAATACTCTAGAATAGTTGTTTGAGGGATTGAACTACGATAATGAATCTAGCTTTTTCAGGTTATTCACTATTTTTTGCTATATTCTATCATATAATGCGCATAAATAGGCAATTTTTCAATTATTAAAAAAAAATCACCTCCGACGGTAGGCAGGCACCTTAAGTAATAAAGTTGTGCATAAATTATTCCTAAAGAAAAGAATTTCCAACACTGTAAAAAATTTTATGTAACTTTACACAAGAATGTTGAGGCAGCTTTCTTGCCACAGCTATGTTGAGAAATCTTTCCAATTGCACTTGTGTAAGCTTTGCAGATCGGGAAGAGACTTGCGAGCGCGCATTTATGTTCGACACTTTTAAGGAATCACTATATTATCGTAAGAGAAAAACATAAATATAAAACACAAATAAATTCTTCTTTCAATGGTGTAATAATCGGTCCGAGCCCCCACTGCCTGAGGCAGCGTCGCGCGTGTTCCTTCGCCCATCGTTCCCGCCCCTCCTATTTATTTTACACTTTCAAAACGTATCCACAATCGTTTTCTCGGGCTTTTAAACCGAATAATACTAATTCCGTACGTTCTATCTGAATTTCTTTATTTTTGCATCGGTGCCCGCCCCTCGCAATAATTCTACACTTTCGAAACTATCCGCAATCGATTTATCGGGCCTTGAAACCTAATAATACTAATTTTCAAACCTAGCTGTACCAATTTTGAACGGTCTAACTGTATTTTTATTTATTTTTTCATTTATTTATTTATTTATTTATTTATTTTCCTCATCAGCATAACATGACATAGTGACCTTCTTACATATCAAGTTTTGTTTGATTATACGCAATAGCACCTGCGATATAGCCTTCCCTGAAATTGCGAATATCGATGTATAGCAGAGCCACCTGTTGAGATATTCGAACCAAAGTTGTTAGACACTAATTTATGTCAAGTTGTATCTACATATAAATTTATATGCAATTCTGTGCAGTAGTTCCTGGGATATGGCCATCCCCGAAATGTGAAAATCGTGGCATAGCAGCGCCACTTGTTGAGCAATTGACACCAAATATTAACAAACACAAATTTAGGTCAAGGTGCATCTGCATATAAATTTATATGCAATTTCGTGCAGTATAGTTCCTGAGATATAGTCTTCCCTGAAATTGTGGAAATCGCGGTGTAGCAGTGCTACCTATTGAGACACCAAAAATTGATAGGCACTAATTGAAGTCAAGGTGTATCTGCATATAAATGTATATGCATTTCTATGCAGTAGTTTCTGAGATGCAGTCGCCGCAAAATTTTTGTTACCGCAGTCGCCATAATAGTTTTCATTTAAACTAGCGTAAACGTGGGCTAAGGCGTGACATTCGATATACAAGGCCAATTCTTTCTTTCCCCCCTACCCTACTGACGTCATCAAACTTGGGGTCAGCATAGCAGGTGCTACTATGAGGGTAGGGTAGCTCGCATCAGTCAGAGGTCAGAAAGCGCGTTGTTTAAAAACGTCTACACGTGCAAATAAAGCTTTTTTTCTTTTTCTTTTTTTTTTCTTTTTAAATTTTCAGGGGAAATTTTTTAAACAACATTCCATATTATGAATATACTTCTTATAGTTGTTTCAAAATGTGCCTTTTTGTAAGGATAAATACAAAAATTTCAGCCCAAAAAAAGAAAGATTTTCTACCAAAATGGCTATTTCATGACAATTATTTCAAAGGATTTAAGGATCTATTTCATATTTATTTAAGGATTTATTTCAAATAAAAACAGCAAAGTAAGTTTATTTTTCTATTTCTCTTATAACAAATTCACAAACGTTTTTCTTAACTTATCGATATAATAATGAGGAAAGTTTTACGCCTGATATATTCATTATGCAATAATAATAAAAATATTAAATATCAATTTCTGTCTTTATTTAAAATTCAGGGGTTTGTTTAAAATATTTTTAATCATTAATCGCATGACATTTAAAAAAATAAATAAGATTATTATTATTATTGTCTATATATTTACATGACAAATAAGCAATTTGCACATCATTTTAATGTGCTTTTTGATGGAATAAAATGTGATAATTTTATAAATATATTTAGTTAGTTCATACTGTAATTTTATATATATGCGCATGTATATAAATAATACTACAAACAAATAAATTTCATTCGATTTTCTTTTTATGTTTTTACTAAAATATGCTTTTAAATAAAAATTCACAAACATTTGTATGACTATTATATGTAGACACACTATGAATAAGTAAATTACTGTTGAATTATAATTATTTTATTTTAATTATCCACGATGTAATTAAAATTAATATTTTTATTAGCATTTTTTGAAAAATTTATAAAGTAACTCTTAATCCCCCCCTCTTTTTTTTTTTTTTTTTTTAATGATATTTCTATATTAAAGGAATGCTACAAGTACACAAATTGAATCTACTTTTATTTTATTTTATCTATTTAAATAATGAATAATGAGTTTTCCCTTTTATTCTTTTGTTGAATACTTACCAATATGAATTACCGCACATAAGCAACATGTTCAAATTATTTTTTAATAATTCATAACTCAATTAATTGAAATTACTGTAACATTATAAACTTGGTCTTGATTTCTTCAAACTCTTTTATTTCCAAAGAAAATAATAATAATTACTAATTTAATACGCTTTTAAAACTTTTATTTATTTATTTTCCTACTTAAGCTCTATAGAGCATTCTATAAAATTGAAAAAGTTTTTAGCTTTAATTGGTCTCGATTATCAACTTCTTTCCAGTTTCATACATATTACATACATTACCAACATAACTGATATTTTTTTAATAAAATCACAATCAACTGATTGGAAGAAAATCATATTTAATGAAACATAACTGATTTTTCCTAACTGATATTTGACATTTTTCATAACTGATATTTGTTTACACAGTTTATATTCAATTTTCATTTGTATACATGCTGATTATTTTCAGTGTATGTATAACATACTGAAAATCAAATATTCAATTTTCAAATGTATGTATATACTTCAATTGTAAAGTAATATTTTTTTCATATAATTTATGTTAGTAAGTAATTTAAGTGAAATTTGGCAAAATATACACGGTGTTTACTTTCTGCATAATTCAAATTTTATAAGATAAATTTTGAGAAATGGATTGTTTAAAGTATACTAGTAATTCTAAGTAAATCCTGGATATTACAGTAAGGAATTATAATATCCATTATATTATAATACAGTTATTATAATGTTATATTTTTAGAAAGCAGGAACTTGCTTATGATCATACATCAGGAAAAAAGACTTGAATAAATCAACAAACAACAACATCTTAAAAGTTCTGTATTTTTTATTTTATTTTTAATGTTATATTATCAAAGATTAAAAACATTTTAAACTAATTCCTAAACTTTAAAATTTATAAGAAAATTGGTAATTTTTTGTGTTTTACATGTAATTATTATTAATGTGCATATAACATAGAAAAAAAATTCTGACGTTAATATAGCGATAAGTTAAGAAAATTATTTTGTAGAATAGTTATAAGCGAAAAATTAATTTACTTTTCTTTTTTCATTTGAAATAAATATTCTTTTGATTGCTGATACCCATCTTAGTCAAATATATTTTTCTTTTAGGAAATTATACACAAAAACTTTCGGTCAGATATGACTGAAATAAAATCGTTATAATAAATTTAACTTACTAAATCAATACTAAAGGAAAATTACATTTTAATGATACCTATATATTTCTTTGTAAATTTAGAAAAATGGAATATTTCTATGGAAAAATAAGTACATTTGCCATTATGTGAAAAATAATCTGAAAAAAATAAAATAAAATAAAATAAAAAATAATACATGCTTCAAAAAATTTATTTTTCAATAGCAAAACGAATCATTTAACAGAATTAAATGATTAAAAATAAATTGATAAAATTTTCCAATTATTTCTTAATTGCAAAACTTTGTAATAGATCTATTTTTTTTTTATTTTTTTTTTTTTTTTTTTAATAATATTAGTTTATTTTTAGATTGAAATAACTAAAAATATGTATTTTAACAAAAAAAATATATCATCAAAGGTAAACATATTTCCATGCATACATATGTATAGTGTAAATGAGAATATTATATTGGGAAAAGAAAAGAAAATTTTTATCATATCAGTTAAAAACTTGTTGTGACGTTGTTATATTCCTTTTAAATGTGTGTATGAGTACTTAATTACAAAGTACAGATAAGTTATTTTTATTTTATTTATTTATTTATTTATTTATTTTTTTGTGAATGCAAGAATACTTAAGTACAAAGTATAGATATTGTTTCGGTATCAGCTAAATCCAGAGTTATTTTAATTTTCTGTGTAACCCCAAGTCTACTGACGTCATCGAGGGTTGAAGTGGCCTTGTGTTTCGAGGGTTACGGCTAAGGGCCCTTAAAAAGATTCCGGGGAGCGCATTCTACCCAGGGCTATGACCTGGACACGGATACATGTGCAGTCAATCGGCTAGTATGCCATATGCCTGTAACCATGACCATATGCCTGTAACAATAACTGTTCCATAATATTCTGTCTCACCCTCAATGACTAATTTTGAAAATTATGGTTTTTTTTTTTTTTTTTTTTTTTTTTTTTGTTTTTTTTTATCCTTTTTTCACCTTCAATAGTATGCACAACAATATCGCTTAATTTTTTAAAATTATTTCTTTGTATAAACAGTTTTAAATAACTGCTTATTTTGTAACAATTGGGTTTAAACAAATTTGCCTATTGCTACACATGCACATTTTCAGCTACTGGACATTCGTTTTCACACTTTTGCTTGATGTTCACATTTTCACTGGATGTTAGAATCATCTATCAAAGAGGTAAATAAAGTAGATAACACATTTAATGAATAAATAAATGTCTATCGGGTAATGTACCACGTGGGGTACATGTCTGAGAAATTAGTCATGATGTCTCAATGAAAGATCGCGTCCTGCTTGTGCAGCTTTTTCACATGGTACCTCTTCAGAGCATAGCTCTAAAGTCCCTAATAGAAAACACTGTAATCTAAAATGAAATATAACATAAAAAGTACAATAAATAAATTACAAAAAGAACTAGAAAAATATTTGTATGTAATTTCAAGGCATCAAACATGAAAAACGATGGAAAAATTTTTGGGAAATTTAAAAGGTTTAAAAGCTTTATGTAAATCTAAGCAAAAATAAGTACGACAAGAAATATCAGCCTTGGTAAAGTTGCAATGATCATAAGACCATGTGTGAGAAAGAATAGAAGATATAGAATTTTTCCACTAGCTTTTCTGCTGCATTTGTGTCTTATTTTTTCAATTGATAAAAGGTCTCGATTAGTTTCTTCAATTCGAAAATACTCTCTCTCTTTTTTTTCATGAAATTTATAATATTTGTTTACAAAGTTCCTATTTTTCATAATTCCATAAGATATTACTATTCTATCTATAAAGTAAACTTGAATTAAATCACCAAATTATTCAACATCACAATGTTTTTAACGTTCATATAAGTTCTGTTTAATTTAAATATTTTATTAAGAATATATATATATTTTACCCTATATTCTTTCTTTATGCAATTCAAGAAATTTATAATCGCGACAAAGATTTGGAAATACTTAGATTTTTCTCCTGCCCAAAGGTTAACAGCACTGCAAACATACAACTAGCAAATAAGGTATCTAGAAGTAAATAAGTTTAATTCTTTTAGGAAAATTTGTCTTTGAAACTTAGAATCTCAAACTATTTTTCAACACTTCAAAATATCTTTCTCCAAATTAGCTTTAAAATAATCTTCTGGGGGTATTTTACTTCTTCAAAGACAAAAGAAGAACTTTGTTTGACTTTGATAAAATATTCTATTACAAACAAAAGTTGATATTTTTCGAATAGGAGAAAACTTCTACAATGGCAGGGATTAGAATTCTTCGAAATAAGAAGAAAAGAAAATTCATTGAATTATTTGAAGTCTTTGTTATTCTGGATACATATCACTGATATCTTTTCGTCATTTTTAAATCTTTGATTAAAGCATAAATCTAAAGCAATGCGTCCCGAAATTAGAGAAATTCCATTTAGAAAGCAAATTAAATCATTTTATTTTGAAGGAAATAAGTTATTAATGTTTTTTTTTTCATTCTTTCACATATAATATTCCATAACTTTCAAAGTACGACGAATTTGGAAATGTTTTCAGTGAACATGTATTCCTTTTCGTTAAAGTATGGATTAAAGGGACTTTCAATTTAATTACGAAGATGTACTTAGTTTATCTTATTAAAAAAGAATTCTCAAATTTTCTTTTTTGAAACGTTAGCCAGAATAAATTAATTTAATTCGAAATTTCATCGCCCGAAATATAAAAAAATCGTCCTTTGTTCTTGTCAAATGTATGCTTTATTTATTTACTTGTTCATTTATTTATTTATCTATTCACAATAAAAATCACAAACACAGTTACTTTTTTTCCTAATGCTTCGACATAGGAAGAAAGTACTAAAAAGCATTTTTCACATATTCTCTTTAAACTAGTAGTAACTCATTATTTCTTTCGAAACACTTTCTCATACAAATTTAATATGCTTGGTAGATCAAAATTTGTAACTTTGTCCATTAGGTTTATTTATATGATGCATTACGATTATTATTACTTCCTTTTTCATCAAAAAAAGGAAATATAAAAAAGAAAGGGGGGGGGGGGTATTTGATTCGTGAATATTCTCAATTTCTGGTTCTTAAGGTCAAGAGAGCTATTTTTAACGAATGATTGGGAAATTAATGTGATTTATTGATAACAGCAGTAGTACACTAGAAAAGTGTGTAATAAACTTTCTTTCGGAATTTAGTGTTATATTCTCTGAAATGAAAATCGTCTGCATTCATCATCGAAAATAATTTTTAAAAATAATGATTTGATAAATGAGTTGTACTGCGGGAATTCGTGTAGGAAAATACTGAAGAAAGTCTTGTGGTGGCTACAACATGCTAATTTATTGGAACCTTAGAATAATGCAATTAGATTAAACTTAATATGCAAGATAGCGTAAAACTATGTGGATTTTATGCTGGTGCATACCATTCACGAGATGGAAAAGCTTCCGATATTGTTTTTACCGATTTGCATGGTATTTATAAATCAATCTCTATTAAATCCAAGGAAACAGAACATTAGCATATATTCACTGCTCAAAAAAATTAGGGGAGCACACAAAAAAGAGTATAAAATGGAGAATACACGTGTAGCAAATGCAATAGAGAATAAAAGAAGAACAATTGTATGGAAGCTTTAATTCTTTGGAATGGTAGAAAAGACATGAAGTGATGCTTCAGAGCAACAATTTGGTTACATGTAAATGACAAAATCTTAATGTTTGAATATTATACAAGATGATTAATATGGCGTGTTGTCCCCCCAAACTGCTAAGATTGCCGCACATCTGTTTGCGATGAGTTTATGGATAAGACTTTGGGGAATACTGTTCCATTCTTGAAGAAGTGCGATCTCCAAGTCTTGGACAGTAAAATAAGGACTTGGTCTTGCAGCAACGCTTCGTCTGAGTGTGTCCTAAACATGCTCAACCTGATTTACAACGAGAAAACATACTGACCACTCCTTACGCTGTACTGTTTCAGCTCCAAGAAAGTTCTCCACAAGACGAGCTGCATAAGGTCTGGCATTATCATGCATTAAAACAAAGGAATATCCAATTGCGGCAGCGTAAGTTACGATATGAGGTCTCAGAATCTTGCCTGCATACATTTACTCCGGTAAATTGCTATTCCGAATGTTATACAGGTTCGTACGTATGCCTATGCTGATTCCAGCCCATACCATCGAACCACCTCGTATGTAATGTAGGCTGACCATATGTCCTCGAATCTCGAGATCAAAACTACCTTCGTCCCCAAAAAATTACAACACATTTGGGGACGCCGGTTATAAAGTTATTGTTTTATTATAGTAATTTTTTATATGTATAATAAATAAGCTGAAATAAGTTCTTTTAGGTGCTTTATATACAAAAATTACTAACATTTTACAATTTAAGGTGATTTAATTAATTATTAATTTTTTTTGTCCTCGAAATTCGAGGACACTGTCATCTTTACCCCCAAATTCAATGAAAAAAATATGGTCACTCTAATGTAAAGTGATCTTTTTTGAATGAATATAGGGTTATTTCGGGTGCCCCGTTCTCATTAAGCCAAAACACGTCTGATATCACATTCTAAAGTGAATCGGGACTCGTCAGTAAACAGCATTTGTCTCCACTCACTTTGCATCCAATCTCGATGTTCAGCAACCCAACTTCTTCTCTCCATACGGTGTCTTACTGTCAACGAAATACACACCATTGGTCTAAGTACATAGAGACCACCCTGATGAAGCCTATTTCAGATTGTTTGGCTTGACATCCTTCGTCCTGTTGCCAAAACAATTGTCTTTGCAGCTAAGTAGCATTAGTTGTTCTGTCTCGACAAGCTGTTAACAGGATATACCGGTCATTATTTGCTGTGGTAGCACGTAGGGGACCTTGTCTCCTTGTCCTGGTCTACGTCTAACATTCCCTATTCCTTGGAATCGATTCCACCCTCTGGAAATGACACTTCTTGCCCCTCCAACAGCATCCGCTGCACTTTTTTGAGTTTGACCGTATACAAGTCTCCCGATAATATGTTAAGCCATGGATTCCAGTAGATCACGTTGTCATGACATTTTCAAGTCACCTTTTCTCAAAACAAAAACCGAACGGTTGAATTTCACCAATGAGACAGTGAGAAAAAAAAAAGCTTCGGCATAATCACGATTTCTGTACTTATATTCTTTTTTCAGTTTTTCACCTCATGAACGTTGATTTGCATATAAAAGTTTTCTTCTTGTGTTTTCTGCCATACTTTAAATTATGGATGCTTCATTTGCCATTAGTTATAAGTATTTAATTAATTTCGTTAAAAGGATGTGCTCCCCTAATTTTTCTGAGCAGTGTATTATTTAATTTGAATCTTATAAATAAACATGCTCATTTAATCTTTATTTCAAGAACATAATCGAGATCACTACTCTTCTATTAATTTTAGGATAATATTAGCGCTGCTTCTCTTGTTTTATTAAATAGAAATGGAACAAATAAATAAATAATATCCGCGTAGTACGACGTACACAACTGTAATTTTTCCGTGTATATGAATAATCTAATAGAAGGATTTATTAAAGTATCAGTATACTTGTGTTTTCTATCATGCAACACAGATACGCATAGCTGCCAACTTGTACGTTTTTTTTTTTTTTTTTTTTTTTTTTTTTTCTACTGGAAATTTTTAATAAGTTTTTTAGTAGTTTTCTGTGATTAAACGTGACGAATTTTTTTACGAAGAAATAGCGGTGTTAAAAAAGCCGTACAAGTTGGCACCTATGCAGACGGGAATCAACGGAACTACTTAAGCATGTTCTGAAGCACTGCAGAAGACTTCGGTTCAGAAATATACTTTCTTAACGGTTACAGTATAGTAATATAATTAGATTATGCGCACTTATATGGTACTAAGATAATATTTTTTAACCCCCTCCCATGTTAAAAAAAAAAATAACCTGCTGTGTCACTCATATGACTTTCTCTTACCCTGCATTTCATTACTATACAGACAGTTTGCAGATTAAATCATGAGACCAATAAGGAAAGATAATAAATTTCAATCTACTTTAAAAATAACCTAAAATAGTTTTAGATACAGTTTTATTTGACATACAATCCTGTGTGAGGGGGTTAGCTAGCGCTCCATTCAAGCCCTCGTTCAATTACAGTACCTATATTTATTTAAAAAAAAAAAAAAAAAAAAAAATCAAGACAGTTATTAATTTGCTTTCAAACTTGCCATACTTTATCAAATGTTTTAAGTAGCAACCTAATATGAACTTCAAAATATCATATTTGTATTCCCTGCAATTGTTTACTTTTCCGTTAAGCTGATAAATGATACACATACAGATCAAACGCTAAAAATTGAACTTTCGTATTCAGGGAACCTCAAAATATGATATTGCACGAAAAATCAGAGTTAAAAATAGAACATTAAAAAATACTTTATTTATAATATGGGTATGAAAAATTGGTTTTTCTTCTTGAGTAGTGTTCGTCGACATAGTAAAAGGTAGCAAAGCACTTCCATCAATTACATTCATAAAAAAGAACATTTAGCATAATTTTAGGTAACCCTGTATATTGTCTGTAAACTATAAGCACACCAAACTGTGTACTTAAATTTAGTTTTATATTAAACTCTAACACAAAATGAAATACACTTCCAGTAATTTCCAAAGTATACTTCTAATATATTCAAATACTTTGGGCAGCCCTCTAAACGAATGATGAATGATTTCCGTACCACAAATTACACAAAACATGCTTTTATGCATATAAAAAATATATGTGCATTCCATCATGTTTAGCGCAGCCTATAGATGTTACACTGTACTTACCCAAAATTCCCCCCATAGACATAATGTATTTTAATTCCCTTGAATGCCTCTGTACATGAACCATTTGCTTGATCTCAATGAAAAGTTTACTGTAATATCACTATATTATATAGATTCATAATACCAAGCTTGGATTTCCTGCTGCTATTTGTTCTTGAGATATGATAATAACAAACAGATATACAGACAGACACACAGACATATACAAAGACCAACCGCTAAAAAAATTATTTTCAGATTCAAGGAACCTCAAAACGTGTAAATATAGCATAAACTCAGTTTCGAAATTTTGACCCAAAAACACTACTTTCTCTACCATATACATGGGTAAGAGAAAGTAATAATATTATAGTTTTAAAAAATTAAAGAACACGTTTTTATAGAAATGTGATCTAAAAAGCACAAAATATCTATCTTAGTATTAAAATGCAGGGTAAGAGAAAATCGTGTAAGTGACACACCATAATATTTACATACATTTAAATCTTTAATTAAAATAATGTAGAATTAAACAAAAACCATTTTTAAAAAATCTCCCCTGACTGGGATCGAACGTTAGACCTTTAGGCTCGTAGCGCGGCGCCGTACCTCACAGCCACGGCGTTCACGTACGGAATGTCTTTTTTTACAATATAGATTTTTTGTTTGCTCCCAGAGTGGTTACAAACATACATACAAACAAACATACATACAGGTAAAGCTAATAAAAGCGTGTTAAAAAGAAGGTGACACAAATTAGTCTTTGTCTGTCTGTGGCATTATAACTCACAAACGAATAGACATATTTCAAACAAGTTATTTTTAAAAGTGGCGCTGGTTTATTTGAAATTGTTCTAAATTATGTTTGATAAAAAACTTTTTCATAGATACATTACGAGATTTTTCAGGCGCAATTTACTTTAATATTTCGTAATATACCTGTCAAGCTTTCAGCTAATCTTAGCGGGCCGAGATAGCCTGTTTGGTAGAACATCGAGCTCGTAATTGAAAGATTGCGAGATTGCGAGTTCGATACTCGAGCCTGCAATAGACTACCATGTACATTATGGTTGGTTGATTTGTTGAGAGTCTTTTGTTGAATAAGTTTGGAATATTAAAAAATGATTTATATCGACAAAATAATTTTCTTTATTTTTTTTTCTGTCAAGTATTACTGATCCGATTAAAAAAAATATTCATTTCGAAAATTCGAGGTTATTTATTTATTTATTTTATTTATTTATTTATTTATTTATTTATGAAATAGCATCTAATAAAATAAACGAGAATTTTTCCCCCCTAAATATAGATTTTTTTTTTTTTTTTTTTTTTTTTTATGTTATTCTTATTTTTAAGATATTAAAATTTTTTACTAGAAAACGTCTTCTTTAAAAGTATCTGTATTTTATATTTTAATTTTATTTGTTAAGTCAGCTATAAATAGCTTTTACAAAGTTAGATAACTTTTTTGAGGGGAAGATAATATTTTTAATGTATTTGAAACGCAAGTTGACTAAAAATGAAGTTTTGAGCATTGGAAAAATAATGTTACATACTTTTAAGTCAATACAATATAAAATAACTCTTAACTGAAAAAGAAAAACAACTTTTTTTCGAATTGAAAATAATTATAATAATACTAATAATTCGATATATTGATTAAACTGTTAAAATAGTTAGTATAAATGGCTGCTCTTTCAATTTATTACATTACGGCAAAAGTTAATCGACAAATAAAGTATATTAGTATTGAACAGTGGTCGAAACTCGACCAATTATTTTCATTAAGCATTTAAATAATGAATACAAAAATTGAAAATTTCCTTGCAACAATGTTTTTAATAATTACTCTATCCTTAAAAAAAAAAAAAACCTATTAGCTTTGTTATTTACATGAGGATGAACTTCTTATGAACCTTTTTCTTTCTTATATGAACTTCTCTATCTATTTGCATCCCCCCCCCCCAACCCGCAGTTCGACCAACCAAAGTTCTTCTTCTGTGCACATAAATAGCAAAGAAAACACTATGTCAACAGTTTGAAAAAAAAAAAAAAAAAAAAAAACCTCACGTCTATTCTTAAACAAGTAAATAAAATAAAATATACTAACTTCTGTTGTTAAAAGACAAATCATAAGAGAACGTTAGAATAAAGCAAAGATCGATTTCTCCTACGTTGCGTTATGTTTTGAGGTATTAAAAAGTAAATAGGGTAAAAATAAATACATAAAATAAGCTAAATTATAAGCCATTGTATTCAATTTTTAAAAATTGCACGAGCATATTTAACAACTTTCTTCTACAGGAATTTTAAGCACAAAGGATTGCGTGAATAAAATGAAAAAGTGTACAAAAATATAGATACTTTTATGTTTACTTGACACCATAAGGATATAATTTTCGTTTTCTTCAACGCACATTAACCATGCCTTTCGAACGATACTTCTTTTATGTCCCTCTTCTTATTAAAAATACGTTAACGCACAAAAAATTTTATGCATCCGTATTTATATAGAGAGAGAAGATATTTCAAAAGTATAAAACATTGTACAATGTAACCTAAATTATAAATACATAAAATAAATTTATCAAACAAATGCAGAAAAAAAAAATTGATAATAATTGCTTCACCATGACTTTAGGAAGTTAAAAGAACCATTATAAATTTCCCAAAAAGATGCATAGGGCTAAATAAATAATTTAGTGGATGAACAAATTTGATACATGTTGATTAACCCTTTCGCTACCAGCGTCACATATATGTGACGATCCGATTTTCTTACCTGAGCCCGGCGTCGCAAATATGTGACGGGTGTTCATTATCAGTTTGTGATAATGTGTCATATATATGTGACGACGGTGCTACCAAAGGAATTATCTATCTATAGCCCAGTGTCACTTATGTGTGTCAGTTTGCAAAATTGCTAATTTCACTTAGTTAGAACGTTATAGATACATCCCACAAAAATAAATGACAATTGGTATCATATTCGAATAATAAGACGTCTGGGCTGTGGCGGCAGTTTTTCTCCTGAGGCTCTGGTAGCGAAAGGGTTAAATTACTTTGTTCTGAATAAATTTAACCCTTTAATGTCCATTGCTTTCGCAGTGATACAGAACATTTGATAACATTTAGTATACATATACATATTTCAACAACGTTTTAATATTTTTCACTGTTGTAATCTACTTTTAAATTGTTGTTCTTTAACTGTTCAGTAGATGTAGTCAGCAGCAAAAATATTGAATCCATATTTTTCATATATTTTTTTTTATTTGTGGTTGCACTCGTGCCTAATATTTCATATTCATCTGATGAAGAGCGGAGCTATTATTTTGATCTGAAACAACTGTTCCGAGTTTATCAACCCCTAAGTGGGATATCAATCAGGTTTTCAATGAATGATTTTGCTTTGACTTCAAAGATTAGGAAAAGAGAAATTTTTTAAGATAACTATGATAAGATATCTTTAGTAATAATCAATTATTTAATAAATATTCTTTCGAATAATTTCCTTTTTTTTTTCTTCCCACCTCCAAATATTTTAATGCAGTGATTAGAACCGTCACTATCGTTATAAATTCAACATAAAAAGAAGATTAATTACTCTAAATCATTCTACAGCAACATTAAATATCTAGAATTAAATATTCATAACATTCACATCTTCCTCCTCAAAATATTACAACTGTAACAATCAATTACAAATTTAGCACAAGAAACACATGAATGTTTACAGTTATTATGCAGCAACATTGAATTACCTAAACATAAATATTCATTATATTTCCTTTTTATTTCTCTTGAAATACCATTTTATATAGTAAATAAAACTGTAACAACTACTTATAAATTTAACACCAAATGTACATGAATTATTTTAAGTTATTCTATAATAGTAACTAATTATCTAAACATAAATATTCATTTTTATCACTTTGAACACTTTTCACGCAGCAGTTAAAATTGTTAACAATCACATATAAATTTAGCATAAAAAAGGAAAGGAATTCTTTTTGGGGTCATACAAAAGTAACAATGAATTATCTAAACATAAATATTCATTACGTTTATGCTGTCTTTTTAATGATATTTTTTAATGCATTTATTAGAATTATTACAATTCTCTAATAAATACAACACGAATAATACATAAAATCATTAGTCACAATACTGAATTATCTAAACATAAATATTCTTCTTTTTAAATCATTATTTCATATGTCTGTATTTTTCTAGTTTTTCGTAAGTCAAAAAATGCTATGCATTACGCAGTTTACTTACATTTACTTATATTTCTAAAGAAAATATCTAGAAAAATTCACTTATTGATCCAAAAAAAAATATCTGAAATGCCGAATGCTGACTATTTTTCCGTTTAAGGCGTATAAAATAAAAAAGAAAAGTATAGTGATCAATAAAATGACAAGAAAAAAAAAAAAAAAAAAAAAAAAGATTTATTAAATCACCAGTTCGATTTTTCTGCATTAAAGTTCTTTTCTTTCTATGCTGTCATTTTAGTTCTTAATATGTATGGATGTATGGAATTTCAATAACAAATACTTTTTTAACTATAATATTTAAGTAAAAGAAACTTCAAAATTTATACTTTTGGTATATTTGTTTATCGTTAATATCATTATTTGCCAAAAGTATTTAAGTATATTGATGCAAATGCCACTAGAATATAATGGCTTAAATGCAATTGCGTTGTACGTTAATTGGTTGGATATTTATGTTAACTTTTGCCTTATTTATTTCCATTGCTTTAAATTTCCTACATTATCATGTTTTACAGAAACTAATTAATATTTAAAATAAGATAACATTGCAAATATTGTGTATAAAAAATAGAATGTTGCTAAAATTTTTGTATATATTTTTTTTCTTTTTTTACTTTTCTCGTAAAGTACCGTACTTTACACAGCACATTCAACTTCATGGCAAAATAAACTCAGTGTGATATATATTCTCAGACAGATAAAGTATACAAAATTTGCAATTCTAAATTCTTAACGATAATGCAAAGATGTGATAATGCTCGAATATATAAGAAGATGAATTGGAAGTAAGGCCACCTCTTATGACTAGCTTAGTAGAATTTTTCCAAACAAGGGAAATAAGCTTTCAGGTAGTGCCTTAAATCATAGGTGCCTTAAATATATTGAGAGATAATGTTACAAGCTTGTACAATGCAAGAGAAACATATTATCAAATGCTAAATTTAATCACAAAAACAAAAATAAATACATTCAGTTAAAGTTAAAAGAAATATGAAATAATCCCTAATATTCACGATATAATGAAAATGGATAGATTAAAAGTATCAAATTGACAACAAAAAGGAATGTCCATTCATTCCTAAAACTCCAATACACGCACATGTATATCTTCGTAAATAATTCACGCACCGAGTGAGAATAAGGTAGATCAAGTACCAGAGGCGAGGCATGGTTTAGAAAACTATGGAAGCGCCGAAGTGAAGCGCTTCCAAAACAGAGGAAGAATCAATTCAGTCTTTCGACGAGGCGACGTTACTTGATTACTTTTTTAAAATCTTAAATAAGGGGAGGGCTGCTTCCATCGCTTCCGTGGACGCTTCACCACTGTCAAGTACGAAATATAAATGACATAAAATCACATCCCAAAGAAGTTGGATCGGTGAAAGAGCTAAAAATACTGGTGATCCTTAATTAGGGTACTGCATTATCAAGCACTGTGACATACAAGCGTCGCAAAAAGTTTGCCTCTGTCTTCTACCTGGTGGCTGCCATTAATAAAACATATGTAAGACTTGTCACCGAGCATACTTTTTATGTCAATCAACCTTTTGAAAGGTTTTGTAAAGACTCTATAGAAACCTTTAGTTTCGGTGGTTTCTTTTAATGGTATTTTTTGTAAAAGAATGGACGACTATAAGACGCTGTCTGTCAATATATCATCAGGAAGTTAATACTGATATTAAAGCACCAAAATATGTTGAAATTCAGCAAAACATCACAGATGGGAACTGTTGCCCGAAGGCCTTTGATGTATTCACCCAAGCAACAACTTCCGTTAAAATGCACCTTCATGTGTAGCCTAGTCCAAGTTTCCTTGTTAAAATATACTTTCTTCAAATTACCATCGTTTCGGATTCATTCAAGTACGTTTCAATTGAAGTCAGTTGAAAAGATAGACTGAAACATATCTCTTCATTATAAATTATGTTTGTCAAAATTGACCGCAACGTCTTCAGTCACGCAACTCTTTGTCATTATGAGCTTTGTAATCAATAGAACAGCTGACAGCATGGCAACATTTACCTCGGATAATTTTTTAATATACTAAAAATGTTTTTTTTTTTTTTTTTTTTTTGTTTTGCTTTTTCAATTTGTACAATTATGCCTAAAATGATGTTGAATTGTCTTTGTGAATATCTGTAAAAATATTTTTTAAATCCAAACAGTAATGATGAAGTAACATCTATTTAAAGTTAATACTGACAAACCTTCCTTTCACAAACGTGAAATGATTCTGGTTCTGACTCATCCTCAAGGAAGTTTAAAATTTCTCGACAAAACTCAACAAAAATAATTCTATGTCTCTAAATTCTAAAATCAATATTTAAAAAGAAAATATATTTATTTAAAAATTTCTAAGTCCGAAATAAATCTTTTTATTTCTTACCTCCTACCACCACATCTGCAATTCCTCAATGCTTTTCGCCTCAGTTATTATCATTCTCACAACTCCTTTTGCCAAAAGGATCCTTCAGATACTAGCAACATACAGAGCGTCAAAACTCATAAATTATCCATTGTCCGAAAGCGACCCTTGACATTTTGCACACATTTACAATGAAGTACATTACTTTTTATTGCTCTTTTACGAAAGAGACCCCCTTCTCATGCAATTATCGCACCAGGAGGTTTGTGATCTTCGATTGCAGCCAGCGTCAATCTCCTAAACCGCATCAAAGAAATATCAATAGAGCCGACTTGCAGAATTTCTAAAGTTGCCAGTCTCTGAAGGAAGCCTTCGTGTCTCAAAGCCAACGCCTAAAGGCCGGTTTCCATTGCAGTTGGAAGTTCAAGGTTCAAAAAACCATTAATCACGCTCCCGACACAAAGAGCCAAATGTTTTGTCATCAGTTATAGCCTTTTTTTATCAGATTGCGCAGTTACTTCAAAGGAAAGCATGCAAAATCGACAAAGATGACCTCTGGCCCCTCATTGAAACCTTTGGACAGCCCCTGCCTGCCTGGACTCGCCAAGCTTAACGGGTTGGATGCTGTCCGCCGGAGCGAATAAATCGCCGGATCACTGCATGATAACCACCTACTGCCAGACAGTAATCTAGACGCAACAGAGAATGAGCTGTGTCCGATTGCTCGTTCAGACTTCTAACTTCAGTCGGGAGAGGACCACTCTTCTGCTAAGGACTGGGTGACTTCAGATGACAGCTCTGGTACGACAGGGTTGCGACATCTTCTTCTGGACACATTATGCTCGACTGACACACCACACCTCCAGATCGCACAAGGTAGGAAGCGCACAGTCACGCTACCTGGATGCAGGAATTTAGAATATGTGCACATTATCGGAAAGCCAGAAGGGAAAAAAAAAAAAAAAAAATTAATTTTGAATTTTGGAATGGGGGGGAAACTCGGGGGGACCCAAAATGATAAGTTGTGCACTCAGAATTATGGACCTCTGGCCCCTCAATTATCTCAGCAGGGGGTTAGGACCAGGAACTTTTCCGGCCTTCCAATTCCGTCCAACCGCTTGACCACATCAAAAGATCCGCTTGACCACATCAATAGTGCCGTTCGAACCAAACCTCAGTGGAAACTGCACATAATGCTTTCCGTCCCTCACTCTCCATGCTGCATTCTTACTGACACCAAATCCCCTTTTCTCCTCCTACTGTAAATAATGTGCAATGTCATTGTTCATGTGTTTATTTATTTTGTTATTATTTTCTTGTGTGATGTATGTTTCTTTCAGCATACTCTTTATTATTCTATTATTATTATTTTATTATATTTCTCGAGATGCATTCAAATTCATACTTCTCTTAATATTATTTCTTTTACGTAGTCGTTTAACGCAAAATGATAACACCATTTGCTTATTTTACTGTCTTAAACAAATTGTCCTTTTGTTCTAACAAGATTATATGGAGACTGTGTAAATTATGCATAGTGATTATATATGTTCTTATTTTGTACAGTAAGAACATGATTCGACAAGGATTTATTTAACGAAACAGTATTAACTCTACTTTTTTTATATAGGAATTTTTACTAGTGCTCGGATACTTTTGTTACCGACTGTATGTAGTCTGTTTTTTTTTTTTTTTTTTTTTTTTTTTTTCAAAAATATCTCCAATAATCGTAAAAGCAGGTAGAGAGAGGGTACCAAAATAAGTAGTGTTTTTGTAGGAAAGTAAGAGTGAAAATAGATCATGTAAATGCTAGTAACAAACATAAGAAATAATAACAAAGGATAAGTGTAAAAAAACGAAAAAGTAAAATAAAATGTACGTTATAACAATTAAACAGGTGTACAAAAGTGCGACCGCCAACGGTGATATAAGATCAACTGCGGCAAAATTTTAATTGGCATACATTAGTAGATATATCAGGAATATTACACTACACACATTTCCCAGCAGAAACTGACAGTCTAGCCACCAAATCTTCATCAGATTCAATTGGATGTTCTTAGACCATACCTATAAAATGACTCCAGAAGACAAAATCCAGATAAACCAAGTCAAGGAACAGATAACCTTCCTGCTTCACAGTCCTATTTAATTCCTATTGTAGTAAGCGGCGTCGAGGAAATTCCTGAAACTACTGCTGACACCATCATACTGAAACCATATTCATATACGAACACAAGACCTTTTGTAAAAAGATGCCTCCCATAAAATTACCTTCTGTATTTTTATCTCTTTTGTTAGCTGCCCCATTTCCATTTGCAACCCTGTACATGTAATACATATCAGCGAACTCTAGTTGATGTACCAATGCATTCGCTTCAAAATCCGTGCGGACAATAACGATTACAGCAGGTCGCTTTTACCTACCGATCTCGACAGCGCTATCTATAACCGCAACGCTGCATTTCTGCACCCACATTCCTATCCAAAATCTCCTTATCATGCTTCTGTCTACCTACTTTTATATTTGAGCAAATAATTTTGAAAAATACTGTATAAATGTCTCATACGAGCCGTGGTTGTTCTATGTATGAATGCATGCATATGTAATGAATTTGTTTTGATAGATGCATTTAGGCTTCTTTTCATCTCTTGCAATTTGCCCATCTCCGGTCAAATCCCATATAACTCGATGGATTGATTGGTTGATTGGGTTTTACGTTGCACTAGTGCTGCGCAATGGACAATTGGCGACGTTCTGGTACTCACCCCCAAAGGATGTCCGGAGACATGCCATCACAATTTTGATCCTACACGGAGAGGCTATAACTCGATGGGAATATTTGTTGTTTGTATAACTCTTTAACTAATGCATTTTTCACAGTTCCATTTTAACATTCAGAAAATTTACAACCGTAAAATTAGTTTTTGTTTTTTCAAAGTTATTTTATTTTATTTTTATTTATTTATTTAATTATTTATATTTGCATTTTTTAACTCAAAACAATATATATATATACATATATATATATATATATATATATATATATATATATATATATATATATATGTGTGTGTGTGTGTATATATATATATATGTATCATTTTTTGTAAAGCAAGAACAAATTTAACGTTATAAATTTGTGTAAAAACGAAATTTTAAATAATACATTAGATAATGTGTAACTGTAGTAACAAATTTCCCCATAGAATAATATGGGTTTTGGCTTCTGGCAATTATAGCTATATACCATTGCCGGATTTGCTTATCATCTCCTTAAGTCGACAAAATGACAATGTGCTCACGAATCGATGAATAAAAGTAGATTTGTTGACTAATAAACGAGTAGATTAATTAATGTAATTTATACTGTGTATTTAATTTTATATTATGCATTTACAAATTATATGATCTTCGCTCATTTAATTACATAAATAAAATTCGTTAACAAAATAGCTTATTTTACATTTTATTTTATAACGGTACAGCTGCTTTTAAAATATAAAACATAATGAAATTGTTTTCGTTAAAAACATTTCGAACTAAAATAAAACTAAGACACAAAGTTTTTCAATTTAAGTTTAGTGAACATATTCGATTTAAAATTTCTGAGAATCTTTCGTAATATCATTCTATCACTAACGAAAATACTACTTTTTTTCTATTTGCCGATATCACTGATAAAATTAGCTTAAAAGGCATCTGTTTTTCCAGGAAAGAAAAGAAAAAAAAACTTCTCCTGATGTTTGCAAGAATGTCTGGATTATCTGTAAATTCTCATGTTCTCTCGTTTACAGAGGTATCAAAACATTCAGAAAAATAAATGTTATTGGAATAAGAAGGAAAAGAAAACTTATTCTATCACCATGTCCCGTATAATTTCGTTCTTTATAAAAAGTATTTTGAAATTGTTTAATATATCCAGATTGAATTATTTTGCTTATGCAATAAAATAGTATATATATATATATATATACATTTATTTATTTACAGCATCATGTAATAAATAATAATTAAAAATATATTATCTTTCTGGTATGATTTTATGAATCTTGTTGGTTTGGAAGATTACTTATTAAAAAATTCTTCGTGTTTTTTTTTTTTTTTTTTTTTTTTTTTTTCAGGTTTTATTATATTATTATTATTATTATTATTATTTAAGTTTTTTCATTGTACATTGGTGAAAATTGTAAATGTATTGTTTAATAATTGTTTAACAGAATAATGTGAATAGATTAAAATGAAAAATAGTATAAAATTTGAGAGTTCAAAACATAAATCTGAAGATAAAGCAAGTTCTTCCGGCTCAGTCGTGAGAAAAAAAAAAAGAGTTTATTAATTTTATTTTATTTATTTATTTTAATGGTTACTATTTTCAAACAAGATGGCGGATACAGAGTTCATTAATAAACTTAGTTGAGGAATTCCTAAAGGCGTACATACAGGGTTTCATGAAAATCGGTTCATAAATACGTATTTAGAGTGAGATTGACATTTTCATGTGGCTGCCAATTTGCCAGGAAATGACGGTAAGAATTATTAATAAAATAATAATAATAATAATAAAATTTAAAAATAAATAAATAAATAAAAAACTTGATTGAAATCTCGATAAGAACTATATATGTATTGAGTTTAATGCAAATTGGTTCATAAATACGATTTTTATATGTGTTTGAAATTTCCTAGTAATCACCAGTTTGAAACGAAAGGGCGGATTGAGTTGATAATTAAACTTGGATGAGTCCTTAATATGGGCTATGAACATACGAAGTTTCAAGCAAATCGAATCAAAATTACCATATTTCTAAGAATTTGAAATTTTCAAGTGAATGCCATTTATTATTGATATCAGATGACGGAACCAGTTAACCGACAAACACATCCAAGAAAGAAGTCTTAAATAAGATTTTAAAATAAATCCACTGTGCAGCTTTAGTTTTAATTAATTCATTATTTTAGAAATTTATCGTGATGACAAATTTTCAAGTGGCCACCAATTTAAACAAAACTAGTTAATACCCGTCAAAATTTGACGGATCATGTGCATCTTAAACCTTTTCACGGCATAAAGTTTTAAACACCCTGTTTTAATAATCCGCATTGCTCTTAACCAAATTCACTGCTGTAACCAATTATTTTTTGGTTGGAGGGGAAGGGGGAATAAATTTCATGAAATTTCAATATACAAATTTAAGCGTAATCCATATCAGTACAAAAACCCTTAACGAGTTAAAATTTTGTGACGCAGCTACTTTATCGCTATAAGAATTTGAAATATGGGTCTTAAAAATAATGATATCAAATTATAAGTGACGCTTTGCTATTAGTTAAAATATACATACATTTTCTTATTTGATCATTTGCGTTTTTCTTTTATTTATAGTTACAATGCAAACATATTTTTAACTTCAAGATAAGACAAATATATAAAATATACTCACTGATGATTTTTCATTTGCGTTTCAATTTAAAAATAACAGTTTTAAAAGGAATGATATCAAAATTCCAGTGATGCCTCAATGTCACTTTAAAAGATTTGTTTTAGATTCCACTAAAATTACCTTTGTTTTGTCTAATAAAGTATATTTACACATTGAAACAGTGCTTTTAATTTTCAAATATACTGTCAAATAATCACACTTTCACTGAGCTTGCATTATAAATTGAAATTACTTATTTCAATAAATCGATTTGCCTTTTGCGTCACGCTATCCAAAACTGCAAATAAAATTTGTGCAAATGTTTTCTTTGCATCACACTATCTCTTTGCACAAATTTTCACATAGTTGGATACTATTATACAAAGTAACATTTACAAAAATATTTAATGTTTTTCATACATATTATTTGAATTTGCTGGCATCTATAATATTCCATTTCAGTTACAATATAACAGTGGCGCCATCTATAATCTGTCAATAATAATTTTTTTTTTAAATCTCGGAATTTTTTTTTTTTTTTTTTTTTTTTTTTTTTTAATAAAAACTAGGGGACTCTGCCCCTGCTCGCTCCGCTCACCAACCCCCGAAGGAGGCTTCGCCTCCCCCCGACTCACTTTACTTAGTAACACATGCAGAACTCTGCCCGCCTATTCGTTGCTTTCATCCACTGAAAAGGAATATTAATAGTGCATATTACAAGACAAAAGCAGAAAATTATGGAAATCCTCATATTCAATGTGAAATTGGAATATAATATATATATATATATATATATATATATATAATTTTAAATTTAATAAATATTTTATCTAATGAAACTGTTCTGAAGTCCATTCGATTAATCGATTTCTGTAGAGCTTTTATTTTTTATTTCAATTTCTGTTTTGGCATCATCCTTTTCTCCAGTTTGTGTTAACTGTTTGACATGTGGTTGATGATATAATGATATAAATTGCTATGATTAGCAATATCGTTTTACGAAATCGATGCAGCTTTCACCGCTTTATGAAGTTTGCGTCCCTTGATAAGTATGCTTCTAATTATAAGCATTTATATCCAATTAATTCTGTGGTTAATTAATTGTTTTCTTTGTCATTAGTTTAATGGTCCTTTTTTATTATCATTCAGGTCGGCGTATGTATTTTTAGTTATTATTGTAACTCATTGGTTCTTAATCTATATCGCAATTTTTTGTGTCAGTCTTTCCTCTATGTTAAATTCAGTTCTATATTTTTGTGTGCTGTTATTGTTTTAGTTCTATTAATTGCTAAATTTTAAGATTAAATTTTATTACGTTATCTATTATTTATATATATTTATATATGTATTAATAGAAAGGAAATCATAATATCTAGACCGTTTTCCATTACAGCTTTAGTATATGACATTTTTTATTTCTTTTTACAACCTTAAATCCGGACCACGGTACCCCAGTCGGTAGAGCGCCGAGCTCGTAATTGGAAGATTGTGGGTCCGGTTCTCGAGCCGACCAAAGACCGTTGTGTACACTAATGGTGGCTGGTGCACGTAAAATATGTCGTGGCCACAATATCCTCCGTATTCCAATCAAAATTATACTTCTGGGGGCCACCAAAGCTGGGGAGCTATCCCCTTCGTGTAGGACCAAAACCATGGTGGCATGTCTCCGGAACATCCGTAGGGGTGCGTCCCAGACCGTCGCCAATTATCTATAGTGCAGTAATGGTGCGACGTCAATCACAACCTACTTAATTATCTACCTATCTACAACCCTGGATCACATTTTAATTTCCCCGTGTAAGAAGATTAATTTTCTAAAAGTAGAGAAAGAAAAAGTTGATATTTATTTTCTTTGTTTTTTTACATCCATGGTTTCGGGCCGCAGTACCCTAGTCGGTAAAGCGCTGAGCACGTAATTGGAAGATTGCCGATTCGATACTTGAGCCGGCCAAAGACCGTCGTGTACACTAATGGCGGCTGGTGCACATAAAATCTGTCGTGGTCGCAAAGTCCTCCATGTTCCCATCCCCACTAAACTGGGGATCACCAAAGCGGAGGGGGATCCCCTCCGTGAAGGTTCAAAATTGTGACGACATGTCTCCGGAACATCTCTAGGGGTGCGTCCCAGACCGTCGCCAATTACCCATAGCGCAGTATTTGTGCGACGTTAAATCCAACTAACCTACCTACCTACGTACAACCATAGATCATATTTTAATTCTCTCGTGTAAAATGACTTCATGACAGAAGAACAACGTCACTGGGAGAAACTTTTTTCAAAATGGCAAACAGAGTACCTTCATAAACTTGTCGTTTTTAGTTAATAACTTCTTTAATTAAAATGATAAAAATTTCTAAGCGGCTGAAATGTCTACCTTGGAGTACTCGGAACACATTGATACCTCTCATGACGCGAAGGACCCTGCCCTCCGTTAGAAGATGCTGTCGCAGACAAAAAAAAAATTGACGCCAGTGACAGTAACTTTTTTTAATATATAGAGATATTTTTAAAATCACATAAATTTATAAGGCAAAATAATGTAATTTAAAATAAATTTTAAAAGTTTTTATGTTTTCTTTACATTCTATAATTACAATTTATTTTCCCTTAGTAATAGAATATACTACTCAGGGCCCGAATAAGAAAGAATGCATTCATTACTTTAGCAAGTTAATTTGCTCATTAAATTTTTTATAATAAATTATTCTATACATATTTTTACTCGTATAAAATATTAATATTTTTAAAGTTATTCTTTTTAAATTATTTTTTTCTGTAATATAGTACAGAAATGAAATATAAGAGATCAATTTAAAATTAGATTAAAAAAATAAATAAATAAAATAAAATAAAATAAAACTTCCTTTGAGTTTAAACATCTATCTTCATTTTTTCTAAACAAAGTTTTCAATTGATAAAAGTTAACTTTTAAAGAACAATAAACACCGACAATTTATTAATTTTAAAAGATTTATTTTTCTTTTAAGAAACTGAAAAAAATAATATTCGGAATACGGTATTTTATGTTTATATAATAAGAGATGGCGCCACAAAAACTTTTAAAATATTATCTTGTGTAGGAAAATTTTCGGTGAAATGAAAAATCATACGGCGATAGCCGATAAGTATTCGTGAATTGCTTCATTTTTAATATACTTCTTTCGAAAATATGAATCAATGAATTACTCGTGTGAATTGTTTTTATTATTGAGCTTTAATCAGGCGTCTGCCACAGACATGAGAAATATCATTGTCGTCTGCTCGAGTTCTATAATCGATCTTCATATTGCACTGCATGAAGGGGAAGGAATATTCCCGTTCCGAATTGGTTCATAATTTTCTCGCGCATGCCCAGATCGGGCGATTTTGGTCTTAAAGAAATACCCTTGTGTTTTAATATTATAGATGGGGAATCAAGTTTATTATTAAACTTGTTTGAGTCCTTGATATGGGCTATGCATATGTTGTGTTTTAAGCCAAATTGGTTGATCAAATTTCTTATGTGAGTTTAAAATTTTCAAGTGGCAATTTTTCAAAATAAACAAATAAATACATAACTAATTAATTACTTAATTAATTAAATAAATAAATAAATAAGTAAATAAAATAAAATAAAATAAAAAAAAAAAATATCGACGTAAGTGGAAAGGAACAAAATTATGAATTAAGAAGAGTTTTTTTTTTTTTTTTTTTTTCTTTTCATATTTTGGCATAATGCTCTCCTCTACCTCTTAAAATTTCAGGCAGTCGAATTCCGTGTTATTCTGTGTGTGTGTGTGTTTTTTTTTTTTTTTTTTTATTACTCACTACTTAATGTTTTTTTTTATTCCGTTTTTACTTTAAGAAAAAGCACAATCGTAAAATTTTTTCTTGTTTTACAAAAAAATTAATCTTTAAATTTATAATACTTTCTTTTGAAACTTTAAAATGTCAAAAATGCACTTGAATCATTTTTCACATTTTCCAACTGAAAAAAAAAAAAAAAAAAAAGTGAAATTAATAAAATTAAGATATTAAAAACTAAAAATATATATAAAGTTTTTCGTTTTGTTTTGGGTTGGTTGGATTAAGGCCGATTTACTATTCTAGGGTCATAGGTCTGAGTGAGAGTGCCCTCCCTGAGAGTCTTTCTAAGAGGTCCTAGCCCGTATTTACGCAAGTTTCAGTTTTTGGAAAACAAAAAAGACCAAATTTAATAGGTTTTTTATTTTTATGAAAAAGAATTTAGAAAAGTACATTAAATAATAAGTGATTCCATTAACAAATTTTCCCGTATGATAACATGAGTGGTGGCTGCCATTGACGATATGTAAAGAATCCTCATAAGGATTGAAAATCTGTTTCAAAAATGCTATTTTTTCTTTGCGATCTTTCTTCGCTTAGGAAAAAAGAGATATCTTTTCCGTAACACCAAACTACACATAAAAAGTAATTGACATTTTAACTAATATCTCAAATAATAATAAGATTTGTTTTTAACGTTACACTATTTAATAAGACAAGACTATTGTTTTCAACAGTGTTGGGCATAATTGATTGAAAAGTAATTGAATTACAATTGATTTACAATTAAATTACAATTATAATTATTTTACTGTCAATCGATTAACAAGTAATTGATTACAAATAATTTGAATAAGTAATTCAATTTATTTGTAATCAATTACTTGTTACTTGATTGACAGTAAAATAATTGTAATTATAATTTAATTGTAATTCAGTTGTAATTCAATTACTTTTTAATCAATTATGCCCAACACTGGTTTTCAATGAGCGATTTTAGCGTTATGGAAATTCACTGTAGTCCACTTTGAACCAAGTATATATATATATATCATATGTCAGGATTTAATTCACTATACAAAGTATATCATTCAACCGATCGCTGCAAAAATTGGTCAATTTATTAATCAGGACAAAATTTAGCTAATTCTGTATATTTTAGTTTAAACGAATCATTGGTTCAAAAGATATTAATTAAAAAACTATTTTATTTTTTTAACTTTTTACAGTCATTTGCAAAAGTTTAAGAGCAGTAGCCGATTTTCAGATGCAGCACATTGCATCATTTGATCAGATTATTGCGTCGTTTCATGTGCTGATTGCATGAGACGCATTCTAATGCTATAAATAAAAGTGGCCGGCACATTTATCGCTAGTTGTTTATTGGATTTTCTCGTAGACAGTGATGTTGTGTAATTATTGTAATGGGTAAAAAACTTCACTTTATGTTACAAAAAGGTCAGAAATATTGACTCTGCATAAAATTGGATTTTCTAAACGTCAAATAAGTTCCAGGGTAAATGTGAGCAAGACAGCTGTGCATCAAGCTATTGGTAAATTTAAAATTTCGGGAAAATTTATGGACCTTAAGAGAAGCGGTCGCCCTAAAAAAAACGAGTGCACGTGATGATCATGTGATAAGAAGGATGGTCGTACGAAATCCAAGAACCTCCTTCAATACTCTTAGACATTCTCTGGCTGCAAAAGGCCCCAACGTCAGTTTGAGGACTATTTCAAGACGTTTGGCCAAAGATTTTGGTTTGTCATCCCATAAACCTACAAGAAAACCTCAACTTATCCAAGTATGAAAAAGAAACAACTGACTTTCGCCAGACAATATTTGAATTGGACAGTAGTGGAGTAAGGTCTTATTTTCGGAAGAGTCGAGTGTGCAGCAATTTTCGGCACGTGCTACAAGAGTTCACCACTCAAGGGGGAAAATATATGTGAAAGATATACGATTCATAGTGAGAAACATTCTCCAAGCCAAATGATATGGGGTGAAATGTCTGTGTTCGGTACTGTTAATCTATATTTTGTGCCACCTAAAAGCACTATGAGCGGAAAGCGGTACCTTAATTTGTTACGTCAGAAGTTGAAGCTCCACATGTGTGTTTGTAAATGTTCAATTTTCATGCATGATGGTGCTCCGTGTCACAGGATGAATATTGTCAAGAAATATCTGAGGACACAGAAAATCAAAGTGCTTGACTGCCCAGGTAACAGCCCAGATTTGAATTCAATAGAGAATGTGTGGTGTATTGCGAAAAATAAAGTCGCCGAAAAGCAAACATCCACTGCTATGGCAATTGTTGAAGCAATGAAGCATGTCTGGTGCACAGACATTTCTAAAGCTTACTGCAAGTCTCTTATTTATAGCATGCCTAAGAGGATTGCACGTTATTGAAAACAAAGGAGGTCCTACAAAACACTGACTTTAATTACAGTAAATAACCATGTACAGTCTCTTTTGTTCTTTTATATGTAAAATATGTATGTTATTTTTGCGGGATTTCATTAAATTTGATTTTATATGGGTGGTCTTAAACTTTTGCAAATGACTGAAGTTCACAGACACTATACAGAACTACCGTAAATTAAGCTGAACGTTTTTTCTGAAGTGTTTTGCTCCCTTCACATAGAATTAAGTGTCAAATAAAACTGTTCCTAAATCTGTTTTAGATTATTTTAAAACTGGGTTGAACCTTATTATCTTAACTTATTGATCGTACGTCTTAATCTGCAATCTGTTCCTGTATTGGATTGCAGGATAAGAGAAAGTCGTGTGAGTAACACACCAGATTATTTACAGTGGATTTAAAACATTTTATAAATCACTCTCAAAAAAATCAGTTTTTTTTTTTTTTTTTTTTTTTTTTTTTAAGAGACGATTATGTGTACTACAGTGTGTCCAAAAAATATAGATAAAAGCATAAAATACAATTCACAGTAAAAATAAGAATGGGATTAAATTTTCTTTATATGTGTATAATTATAAACACTACAAAAAGCACAAGTTAGGACTAATTTATATTAGAAATCACAACAAATGCTGAATTTATTTAGAAAAACAAAAGATAGGGTGTCCCATAATTATAGACAATATTTGTTTTATGCATTATATTTAAGGTTGAGGAATGCAGTTACAAATGTTAGTATTTCATCACGTTTCCACCTCCTTTAATTACATCAAATACACAGTTTTCCATCGAAAGTACTAAATTTTGATTACCTCTGAGTACAGTTTATACCATGCTTGCTGTATCACTGTTGTGAGGTCTTTGGTCGAAAAATATTGATGTCCATTTTCATATACTTTTCGGATTAAATATCCCCACACATTCTCCATTGGATTTAGGCCTGCACTGAGCGACGACCAGTCCATGACATTGATATTATACATTTTAAACCACATGTTTGTCGAGTTAGACACATGAATAGGCACCTTGTTCTGTTGAAATACATAGCTTGGTCCCCCCAGCAAATTCTGTAATGGAATAAAATGGTCCTCTAAGGTTTGTTGATAGTCCTGGGAGTCCAATCTCTTGTTACAAATTGCCAAAAATGTTTGCCCATTAAATCCAAAACTACCTCAAGTAATTACTGATCCTCCACCTTGCTGTCTACTAAAGAAATTTCTTGGTTCGCTTCTTAAATCATACCAGTAAAATTTATATTCATCTAGTCCATCCAAGTTCCACTTTTTCTTATCACTAAATGTTATTGACAGCCATTCATCTCCATAAGACATGATTTTCTTCGCCCAGTTTTAACGTACACACTGTTAAATATTTCAACAGAAAACTCCGTGTAATGCATTATCTTAAGTCTTACGTAAAATTACAGAGAAAACTAAACGGAGATGTTAAAAACTTATTTTATACATTCACTTTAATAACTAATATTAATTTAATTAATTAATCGTGAGAATATACTTCGGACTTACAATGCTTTTTCTAAAGTAGAAACACTAATTTTTAATTTTAAATAAAAATTTAAATAATAAAATTTGGTAAAAATACAGAATAAAGATTGAGAATCTCGATTATTCACTTTTAACTAAGAATTACTGTAAATTTACAGAGACTCTGGATAAATATTTACATTAAATTTACAGGAATGTTTAACAGTGCAGTTTTGTGGTTTACTTTTAAGTATGGTTTTTCAAAATTTTCTTGAAAGTTATTCATTTAGATTCCAGTATTCTTCTGTAAATGGTACTTTTAACACTCCAAATTTGGATACGATTTTTCAAAATGAAATAGTTTTTCTAGATGCTTTGATTAGAATTATTCTGACTTCGGACATGGATGTAAATCTTTGTCGACCAAGTCTTTCTTTACAAGACCAGTTGTCGCCATTATGCAAAAATCTGTGAATACTTTTTAAAGATCTTTTTAAAATCTTGGATAACTCTTTCGGATTTTTACCTTTAAGTTTTAAATCCAAAACTTTAATGATCTCCTCTTTCGAAATCTATTTACCTCTAAGCATTTTGTCGAATTTATAAAAATATCGATTTGTCAGTCGAAAACTAGCCAAAACATGATTCCAAACCAATAAAAATCAGAACACAAGACTATACATACCTTCAAGAAATGTAAATAAATAATTGTCTGGTGAAAAAATTATTTTACTAATAATATTTCGAAGTCAAGTCATACGATGTCTATATTTATGGGGCAGGCGATATTACATTAAAAAAAAAAAAAAAAAAAAAAAAAAAAGGCATCGTTTTCGTGAACTTTTCAATTCTTTTTACAATAAACCGAATAAATCAATAAAAAAAATGTATCTGGATCGTTTCTGAAATTACATGAAAAGTATTTTAACTTGAGATGTCATTTTTGATCTGTGTCTATATTTTTAGGACAGGGTGTACTTGTATTGAAAGTACTGTCGGCATCAGAAATTGCAAGAAAATAAATATTTTATGTATTCATACCAGAAATAAAAGTCAACACATACGTTATACATAAAAAATATCAATTTACTTTTTCTCTCACTGTAATTGCGTTCATAAATTCAGTCAGTGTTAAAAAACCTTTACGAAAATAATCTCTCATTCATTGAAATATTAACAAACCTATAAGAAGCTTATATAATGATCCAGCAAATGCCAACAAACTTAATTTAATTTCCCCTCAACTATTAAGGAAAGAAGTAATAGATTATTCAATCTCTGCCCTCGAGCTCTGTTTAAAAAGACATCAGAGGATTATAATCATTGCAATGTCTAAAACCTCGTTATTTCTTCTTAACTGCCTAATGTAAATACTTTTGCGTAATTTTCTTTGAAGATTATTTGTGTAGTAATTCCCTTAAATTATTCAGATTATCATTTCACCAGAAGAATATTTTTAGAGCCTAATCACATTTTCCCATCAAAGTAATGGAGTAAAAGTAATTCTGATTAATTTAGTTTTGAAAGATTTTTCCGATGAAATTGGATTCATTCTTACTGGAATAGAGTTGCAAAAGGATTATTTTTGCAGTGATACTTACTGTGATCAGAAACGTTAAAAAATTACCAAGTTCCTTAAGAGAGTAAATCCTTAAGAGAGTAAATATTTATTAGATAGAAATTTTATTTGCAGGTTTTATATCAACATCAGATTCTGAATTAAAGCTTTTAAGATATAATTATTTCCTTTTTAAACCATGAATAACATGCTAAAATTAAATTTATGTTTCAAACTGAGTAAAGGACATTTAATTTTTATTTAAATTGCTACTTATTAATATATATAGATACCTTCCTTCGGATAAATTTCAACGTAAGAATTTAAAAGTTAAAATATATTTATAGCATTTCATACATTTATTAAGACATTTAAATGAAAGTACATTATGCATAACTAATATTTTTCCTCATTGATACAGATTTAGCTAAGAACTCTCTTGGTGACTTTTAAAATTTCGTCGCCATGTTTTTTTATTTTATATATATATATATATATATATATATATATATATGCGCAGATGTTTGATTAAGGAGGTAGGGTGGTGTTGTTTGGCTGGTTGGTTGGGTGGGTTTGTTGCTGAATAAAATTAATTAAAAAAAAAAAAAAAAAAGTGTGGGGGGGATTACTCATAGTTACATGCTTATATTTCTGGTTGATACTATGTATTTTGAAATCTTTTATCCTTAAATTTAATTTTGTACATCTGGCTACTTGAGGCTTCCATTGTTAAGTTTGAACAATCAATCTATATGCATAACAAAAATAAGATCTTATATTATTTGGAAAAAAAAAAAATCTTTTAAATTATAATTTTAATTATTAATGACTGCCCTATAATGCTTATCCTTATATGTGTACTCTTTGGCATTATTGCTTGTAATTGTGTCTGATTAAAACTTAACATTTAATACTATGATTTCAAGATTATTTAGTTTTGGGTTAATCACAAAAGTTCAATTCTTCTAATTACTTAAATGGCGCTAAAAATTATCTTAATCTTGCAGTCAATACTTCTAATTACCTTAATCTTTCAGTCACTACATCTTAATTTCCCTTATTGCATTGGATTCTTCTCCTGAAATAATTTTACTGACTTAATGTTATTATAGCTCACCGATAGATGGCGCTTGCACTCTGTCTTATGATTTTATTCTTCTGTATTTAACTTTAAAGATATATTATTAATGAATATGGTACGATTTAATTCAACTCTACTAGTTTTAAAATTAATTAGATATAAAATCTATTTTAACATTATCATTTAATATTAACTCTGTGTAATTTATCTTTAATGAAAATGCTCTGAAGTTTCTTCGATTAATCGATATCTGTCGAGATTTTATTTTACTTCAATTTAAGTTTTGGCATCATCCTTTTCTCCTGTTAGAGTTAATTGTTATACATGTGGTTGCTTTGCTTCATTCATGTGTTCACTTTGGTTTCCATTAAGATTAAATTTAATCTTTTTTTAATCTTTGTTTTAATTTAATATTTCAATTATTTCTAATTCTTTTTGGTTTTGCTGCATCGATCGGGGTGTGAAACGATATTAATTGCTATGATTAGCAATATCGTTGTACGAAATCGTTGCGGCTCTTTAAGCTTTATGAAGCATGCACCCCTTGATAAGTATGTTTCTACGTTTAAGCATTTACATCCAAATATTTCTGTGATTTATTATTTATTAATCGTTTTCACTCTCATAAGCTTAATGGTCATTTTTATTATCATTCTGGTAGGCGTAAGTATTTTAAGTTACTATCCTAACTCATTGGTTCTTAATCTACATTGCAACTTTTTGTGTAATTCTTTCCTCTGTGTTAAATTCAGTTCTATATTTTAGTGTGCTGTTATTGTCTTAGTTCTATTAATAGCTGAATTTTATGATTTAATCTTATTACGATATCTATTATTTATATATATATATATATATATATTTAAGAATTTTTTTTTTTTAAGTCTGTTTTTTTATTATAATTTTATTATTACAATTTCTTCGTTAATTTATGGCAATACTTAATATAATGTTTATAGGGGAGAGTTTGATAAAACAGGATACGTCACCTAAAGACCCGAATAGGGCTGATATCTAGCGGACGATGACAAAAACTTGTTCTCGGACGTTATTACATCATTCTCAGTTCGTCCCACCTCGAGACCACTAGTTGATGGAAAGTTGTAGCTCTTAGAACTTTTTACTCTGTTTTTTTTTTTTTTTTTAGGCACTTTCAACATTTACATGCGTTGTTTTCTAGATTATATTGCCTACATATATGGGAATACAATTCCGGTGAGTATTACATTTCATTAAGCATTTATTAACGAATATTCTCATGTGTAGTCTATCTAATTTTCCTTTCACGTTTATGCAGTAGCCATGTTTGTTTTGATAAGTGTCGGAGTTGGACAAAACGAGGCACTTATGAGTTGGATAAAACGGGATACAGTTTTTTATGTCGTATATTCGTCCCTCCTATGTTTGTATTTCCTCGAGTGAAGGAAAACCCACGACTCACGTATGATGCTTTCCCAGGATCATTTGCAGTGTATCACAAGACCGGCTGGGTCACTAAGGAGACCTTCATTGTTTGGTTTAAAAAATTCGTAGAATTTTCCAACCCGACCCATGAGAAGCCAGTGCTGTTGCTACTTGATGGACGCAACAATCCCACCAAAAATTTGGAACTTGTAAATTTGGCAAGAGAAAATAATGTAATCATCCTATCCTAACCTTCCCCCACATACAACTTATCGCCTTCAGGCCACCTGGATGTCAGTTTCATGGCTCCACTGAGCACATATTATGAACAAGAAGTTTAAAAGCAGCTGTTCAACCATCCAGGTAGGTGCGTCACAATTTACGAAGTTGCAAAGCTGTTCAACGCAACCTATTCACGGGCAGCTGTTACAGAAACTGCCGTTAAAGGGTTTAGCAAAACTGACATAAGTCCTTACAATCCTGACGTCTTTCCAGATCACTCTTGTTTGCAACCTTTGTCACCAGTGACCACCCTACGTCAGACCTGCAGCAAGAACCTCCAGACGTTGGGCACCAGACTGATGTGAGAAAAGACCAAGAACAACCTTCAACATCTTCAAGAGACATCGCAGGAGTAGACAAACCAACGAACCTGTCAGGAGACAGCCTGGCCAGACCAACTTACAACATCCTCAGGGGAGAAAGGATCAGAACTCTCTTGTTATCGACCTAAGCTACCCTTTTCCATCTCTCCAAAGTTTGTTCTACCTGTACCTCAAGTAAAAGGACCTCGCCGAGAAAAAAGGGCTGATAAGAGAAAGAAGGAAACTGTAGTAATAACATCATCTCCATATAAGAGTATGTTAGAAATGGAAGAAAAAGAAAGGACGACTAAACTACAAGAAAGAACCAAGAAAATTGAAGAAAAGGCTGCTAAGAAATCCCTCTTAAAAATTCCAAAAAGAGAAGTTTGTAAGAAAAGGAAATGAAAAAGAGGAAGAAAAAGAGCTACCAGGTCCAGCCAAACCTGAAAGTAGGCCTACAAAAAAATCCAAAGGGATGCCTAATCCTGATGTTAAAAGTCAAAACACAGAACAGTTTAATAAACTTTCAGCAAGCATCCAAGAATGCATATCGTCATCGTCTGAAGATGAAACAAAGCAAGGAAAAACTTGCATATTTTATAATGCACTGTAAGTCCACTCTAAGGCTGGTGAAGGTTGGATCCAATGTTGTGGATGCCAAGAATGGGCTCCCGAAGCGTGTTCTAATGGCGAAGAAGAGGACGACACCTTTTTATGCGACTTTTTTTTCTGCTATAGGCCTAAATAAAAGGTCTTCTTTCCCATTTGTAAATAAAAACATAAAAAGCTCTTATTTTAAGTCTCTGATTACTGAAGACATTGTTCTTTCAAGCGTCAATATTGCTTTACAGTTTTCTGTCAGTTAATTATGCTTTTCAGTTCGTTTTACACAAAAAATTAAACATTGTAATCCCTATCCCGTTTTGTCCAACCCAGGTATGCTAAAACGGGATGTGTAAGAGTTTCGTAAATACTTTTTTTTGCTATTTCACAGTCATTAAAATTAGTTTAAAATATTTTTTTGTGTGTGTGCTTTAATAAATGTTGTAGTTACAATAAAAATAAAAATAATAATAATGAGTGGTTTTCTTAAACATATTTTCCGTAGAAAAAAAAACAAGAATGGTATCCCGTTTTATCCAACTCTCCCCTACTTGTAATGTTGAACCAGGTAAAAATGGCGTTTACAGAAATAAATATTCAATTTTTTAAAACTTTTTTTTTTCTATAAAAGGATCTAGTCAAACAATTTGAAAAAAAAAAAAAACTTATGTGATTTTTGTTTTGTTTTATTTATTTTTATTTTTATTTATTTATTTATTTATTTTAGTACGACAAGTCGTACTATTTTCTTTGAGATAGCGATTATGCTTTGTCGCCATTTATTATATTACACCTTAAATGAAAGAGCAAAAATTTTTGTTATTATTTGAAATATATAAAGCTGAAAGTTTGCCATTATATCTGTCCGAAAAATTAGATTTTATCAAAAACTTTTACACTGGTTAATAAGGACAAAATCTAGCTAGCGTTGTATTTTTTAGTTCAATCGGATAATTGATTCAAAAAATATTAAGTAAAAACCCCATTTTAACTTTAAAATTATTTGAAAGGAAAAACGAATTAATGACAAAAATAAATAAATAAATTTCTTTTTATGTCCCCCCCCCCCAAATAATAATAATGATAATAAAATATTAATAAAGTGCAATTTTTTTTTTTTTTTTTTTTTTTTTTTTAATAGTTAAAATAAAATTGAAAAAAAAAATCGTGCTAAAGAGAAATAGAACAACTACAGTATAGAACATCATTGCGAAATTTGAAATTTGGCACCAAATTAGCTCGGATGTTTCACGCTAAAATCGTTACTTACGCAATTCCGATAGCCATATTAATTCATTGCCGAAATGACAATAAAGATTTAAAAGCCGCTAAGAGGCTCCTAAGCTAAAGCTATACCAAAGAAACTTAAAGAAATTAATATAGTAACCGATGGTAAGGGATGAATCAAAGTTACTGAATGCCTTTATATTGAAAAAAAGATTAAAATAAGTCCTGTCGTTCTAAATTAAATTCTGTTTACAAAGAGTGTAAGCAGAATTTTTTTGCATTGAATTTTTACAGTATTTTAAAGTTTATTTATATTATTAACACGCGGCTTACTGAATACCTTTATATTGAAAAAAGATTAAAATAAGTCCTTTCGTTCTAAATTAAATTATGTTTACAAAGAGCGTAAGCAGAATTTTTTGCATTGAATTTTTACAGTATTTTAACACGCGGCGTACGTTAACGTATAACGTACGTAAACGCGTATTTTAACGTACATTATTAACTCGCAGCTTATTGAATGCCTTTATATTGAAAAAAGATTAAAATAAGTCCTGTCGTTCTAAATTAAATTCTGTTTACAAAGAGTGTAAGCAGTATTTTTTTGAATTTTTACAGTATTTTACAGTTTATTTATATTATTAACACGCGGCTTACTGAATGCCTTTATATTGAAAAAAGATTAAAATAAGTCCTGTCGTTCTAAATTAAATTCTGTTTACAAAGAGCGTAAGCAGAATTTTTTGCATTGAATTTTTACAGTATTTTAACACGCGGCGTACGTAAACGTATAACGTACGTAAACGCGTATTTTAACGTATATTATTAACACGCAGCTTACTGAATGTCTTTATATTGAAAAAAGATTAAAATAAGTCCTGTCGTTCTAAATTAAATTCTGTTTACAAAGAGTGTAAGCAGAATTTTTTGCATTGAATTTTTACAGTATTTTACAGTTTATTTATATTATTAACACGCGGCTTACTGAATGCCTTTATATTGAAAAAAGATTAAAATAAGTCCTGTCGTTCTAAATTAAATTCCGTTTACAAAGAGCGTAAGCAGAGTTTTTTTGCATAGAATTTTTACAGTATTTTACAATTTATTTATATTATTAACGCGCGGCTACGTTTAAAAATGCCTGTCGCAAAAACAAATCCCTTGGCGCTTGGCGATAAACACCCGGGCTGATATTTCGGCACCAAAACTTTAAAAGTCGCCAAAGAGGATCGATATTAAAGCTGTTTCATTAAAATAAGGGCAATAAAATGAATTCTAACTCTTTATAATAATTAATGATAATTTAAATAAATTTAAATAATCAGTAATTGATTTTAAAAAACACTATAATAAACAGGATTTAAAGTTGGTGATAGTCTTAAAATATAGTTAAAATAAATATAAATTAAAGTTCAGCTCCGAGATGGATTATAATCTATAGATATAAAGTTCAATTCCATCTATCAAAATAAAAGGTTTTGTTCCAAAGGGTGGCCCAGTAAGCATGTCTCTTAAAGCATCAATATTCACCCCAGAATTTATTTTTAATTATTATTATTATATATATATATATATATATATATATATATATATATATATATATATATTAAAAGCTTATCAATGAACTTAAAGAACTTAAAGACTCTGTACCAATATATATATATAGCAAACACTAAATGTCTGAATAAGGTACAGTCGGTAACAAAAGTGTCCGAACACTAGCAAAAATTCCTATGTAAAAAAAGTACACTACATACTGTTTTGTTAAATAAATCCTTATCGAATCATGTTCTTACACTGACTAAGAGAAGGATTCGACAAGGATTTATTTAACAAAACCGTATTAAGTGTACTTTTTTTACTTAGGAATTTTTGCTAGTGTTCGGACACTTTTGTTACCGACTGTAAGTGCACCAGTGATTGACACTTTTAGAACCATCACTCATGTTTTTAATATTCTAGTCATTAGAAAACATTTTTAGAAATATTTATACATATGGCATGAAAGACATTCAAAACCACATATATGTTAAAGTGTATACATTTGATAACAATTATTTTTTTTTATGAATTTTTATTTGATACCCACTCAATGTTCCAGTAATTGACACTGCCAGTTTTTCATTTTATCAGTAATTGGCACCCTATGTTCCAATGTTTGACACTGCTAGTTATTCATTTTACCAGTTATTAGCGCCCTATGCTCCAGTGTTTGACAAAAAATATTAAAATTCTTATATGCAAAATATATGCTTTTATTATTATAGATGTCAATTACTGGAGCGTGTCAATCACTGGAGCACCTACTCTACTATATTTTATTTTAAATGGAAGTAAATAACAAGAATAAAAACGAGCATAATGTGAAACTTTCTAATGTATAATTCTAAGATATTTCAAAAACATAATCGTATTTTTCAGTATTAGATTTTTACTTGTATCGATCACAGATCATATAGACTTGCTTGGTAGAAAAACGGCTGATCACAGATCTACACAAATTAACATGGAGGTTCCTATTGATCTCTTCTAATGCCCCTCAAAGCCCAGTTTCAGAATTTTATAATATATATATATATTTATTTATTTTTTTATTTAATTACTTAAAATATGAAAATAATTTCCTTATAATTGTTTTGAAATTAGCCACATAAATATTAGTTTTAAATTTGATTGATGCCAAAAAAGTTTACGGATTTATTTATTTTTATTTTATTTTTTATCTTTATTTATTTTTTTATTTTTTTACCGACGTAAAAAGAAATATATTTTTAAGTGAATAATAAAAAAGTTATCGAAAACTAAATTTGCTTATGCATATGACAAAATGACGTCATTATATAACTTTAAAATTGTAGCTGATTTGGTATCTGTAAAACAAACATATTTAATAAAAACATATTTAATCCTTGTCGAAAATCATGGTTATTTTATGAGGTATATTAAGAGAGCAATCAAAATATGAAACAATACTTCGTACAATAAATATAACGAAAATATACAGCTGGCGTGTATATTTTCGTAATACACTTTTGATCACAAAATCCAAAAAATCTCCAAGGACGACAGATATCAAATCTATACCTTAAAATTAAAAAATAATAATAAAATAATAATAACATGTTCCTTTGAAATTTTGTTTCATAACTTCTTTTAATATACTTCAATTGTGGATTTTTTTTTTTTTTTTTTTTTTTTTTTTTGGCGCGGATAGTATGCTTGGTATAAAAACTAATTAAGCATTATTTTAAAGACTTTTACTAATTGATAATCCCGGGAATTTTTATTTATTTATTTATTTATTTATTTTTTTTTTTTTTAATGCTGAAGTAGACGGTACATTTTTTGCCTAGGATTCTACTTTCGCGACAGCCATTTTAAGCCAAGTAGTAATAAATTATAAAATATTAGAAAAAAGAAAGAAAGAAATAGAAATGATAATCGCGTAAATTACCTATCTAAAATGGCGACAAAAATTCCAAAGTCGCCAAGGACAGCTATAATAAAGCTGTACTATGATCAAGTTTATATATTTATTTATTTATTTATTATATACCAACCACTGTTAACTAACTATAGAATATTTTAAATGGAAAATATATATATATACATATAACCATAAATAATTAGTTGTCCTATACGATTGAGGTAGCGCTTATAGTATATTGTAATATTATATTGGGCGCGAAATAGCTGTCATTTTTATGGTCGACCGAATAAATCAAATGAAATACAGGAAATAATGTGAAAGTAAATATTATGTATAGTACGTAGTGTTGTTCATATGTAATTGGGATTCAAATATAAAAGGGCTACTTCAGTTTTTTCAATACAATCCGTTTCGAAATTGTCATCCGATAAGCACCCAAACTGAAGTTTACTGGTAAGGTAGCCAGTACCTGAGATTTTAACGGTAGTGAAGACGCTACCGAAGGCAGCGGGAACACGAAGTGAGCTTTTCAGCAATTTCAATGGATTTATTTTATTATTTTTTGCTTATAAAGCGATATAAAAAAGTCACACATTTTTTCTTGCGTAAATAGAAGAAAGAAAAAAGGAGTTAACTGTTGTTGAGTACCTTTTTTGATAAAAGTTTTTTAGTTTCTGAGGAAATAAGAATGATAATTATTGAATAAAAATGTTTTCTTTCTTCCTTCCCCCTCCCCCCCCCCCAAATTTTTCATTTTACGTAAATTTTGTAAATTAATTAAAGTGCAAAAGAAAACTTTTTTTTATCTGCATGTAGTTTGGACTGAAAAAGAAAAAATGTGAATGGAGTTTCGAAAATTACATTTCAGTTACCATAATCCTTTCTTTATCAATTTTGTATTTTCATTTACTATCAAAGTTTTAAATAATTAAAAATAAAATATAAGTATTCGGACGGGCGAAGATATTTCTAACACTCCTCTCCCCCTTTGGTTACGCCTTTAAATGAGATGACTAAAAAAATTTTAAACAAAAAGTTAAACTAATGAAGTAAAATGAAACACCGTTAATCAACGAATAAAAAGAAAATATAAAGCAAGATTTAAAGAAAATACCAAGCGGCGACACATAAATAAAACGAATCAAATACAATTAAACAGCGGAATTAAAACAAAACTGTACATATCAAACTTCTTTATCTGAATAACATTTCATTTGAAAAGTTTTAATTAATCTTTGTTTCCACAACTAAATTTTTGCGTTTCGACTAATTAATGAAACGCAGTGTCGCATTCATTAGAAGTCAGAATCGAATTAATTACACTGATGCTCCCATTTATTATCTTTTGCAATGAGACAATTTAGTGCTGCCATCTGTCAACAACATTTTGAAACATTTCGGATGCAAAGAGATGTAAGTTGCAATAAAAACAGCTGTCTGGCCTATGAAATGATAAAATATTCAAAAATAAATTTTCAGGATAGATTTAAAATGAAAGAAAAAACATAAAATATGTGACTTTTCTCTTAATAAATAACAATAAAATGTTCTAAGAACAATTTAAGTGTATCAGACAAACATAAAATATGTGACTTTTTCTTTATAAACAACAATGAAATGTTCAAAGAATAATAGGGGATCAGGAAAATCATAAAATGCTGAGAATTATTTATTCGTTGGTAAACAATTCTGAAAGAAATAAAATTATAAATTTATCTTTATAGATTTAGAATTATGCATATTTATTGATTACCTTAAATAAATATTAGCTACGTTCTATTTTCCATAGATAAAACATAATGATTTTGTAATAGCTATTGATTAAGAATATTTTCTAACTGTTATAAAAATTATTTTAATCCCAACTTTGATGTTGGATCAATTATTTTATTTTAGACAATCTTCTGAACACTCCTTTACACACGTCGTATATTTATAGACACAAAATAAATCGATAGTTATCGCAAAAGTGGCAATCGATATTCATTGTAGAAGGGAAACTAATTATGAAGGGGAAACATAAAAATTCATAAAATACAGAAAAAAAATGTTCATCTATAAATAATATTTTTTGATTAAAGAATGTGTTAAAACATATTACCAAAAAAAAAAAAGAATGAATGAATGAACAAGAAAAGAAAGAAGAAAAAATAAGAAGAAGCATCAATATATATATATATATTATACTTAATTATTATTAAAATAAATCCATTACACATAATTATTATTAATTATAATTATTTTATATATATAATGAATACTTTTCTTTCTGTTATACTTTGCTCATATTTCTTATACATGTTCTCATATATCAATGTCTCAGAAACAACTCATATGAAGTTTTAATTATTTCAATAGCTTTTGCTTATTTTTTCAATATCGTTTGCTTTCTGTTAGACTTCACTTCCATATGTAATTGTTTATTGATTACTTCAAGTCCTCCTTCCTAATGTTTGATCATCGTAAAGATGAATTATTATTATTATATATATAAGAAGAAGAAAATATTGAAATATTTTCGACTTTCAGTTTCTGGTGGATTTACAAGTTTCCGAATGCAATGTTCTTGAACTCGATTTGACTGATTTAGAAAATGCATGTATCTGTGTTACTGAATTTTTTTGGGCGCTGTAACTCAAAAAATAACTCACAATATATTATAAAACATTTTATTAAATGAAAGCTGATAGTTATTGGTGCTGATCACATTTTGGCATTTACTGTCCAAAAAGTGGCGTTGTTGTACTTCACTTTTTACGATATTCATATTGACTACATAGATATCTACTTGATTCAAATTCATCAAACTTAAATATAATATTGTTTATAAAACTGCGTTAATTAAATTTTGTTCATATAACTTGATAAGGGGTGCTTCTGTGAAGTACTTTTTAACTTCTCTGTACGATATAAAAGAAGCATTTTGAGCCTGATTTACGACACGGATGTTGTTGTATCTCGTAGAACTCAAAAACGGTTAATTGTAAATTATTGAAGTTTTATATGTATGCAACTTCTAGTTGTACACCTCCAATTTTGGTCTTTACATTAGAGATATGCAAATTCTCTAATATATTTTCTTTTACTTTAGAGATATCCATGAATTTGCAAGTTTCTTTGTGACGTCTGTATCATGTATATACGTAGATACATACGTGTGTATGCATCTCCCATAATTCAAAAATGGTCAGACGTACAATGTTGAAATTTTGCATTTAAGGTTGTTGTAACATCTAATTGAGCACTTTCCTTTTTGCTCACAATATGACCTTCCGTCTTAGAGTTTTCAACATAATCTAGTAATAGAACCCACGCAATTATATTGTTTCAAAAAATAACATCTCTTTCATTTATTGGAACTGTTATTGGAATGAAAATATTGTAAAGTTAAAAGGAAAATAGCAGCAGTCTATTAGTTTCTGCGAAATTCAGGGCAATGAATTTGACGACTTGGTGAATTTTGGCAACCAACTTTGACAAAAAATATTAGTTTAGGGTTGCCAAAATCTAGTAGCCCTATTTCCATTTAAAACATTAATTAGTTTTTTTTTTTTTTTTCTTTTCTTAATAATGTACTGATCTTCGTAATATACTAATTTTTGTAAAAGAGTATAAAAGAGGTGATTTGCTCTCGAGTAAATTTCATTGAACTCTAACTTGTACGTTTCTCAATGAGAAATTTTGTAATAAACTAAAAATAACTAACCTCTAATAAGCTATATTCGTGCTCTGCATTGTATATAACACTGTTTTCGTGACATTTACAGTACAAGAAATAGCTTTGTTGAAGAAAATATTCATCGAATAAAATACTGTCATCGACAGAAATCTGACTGTTATTATCGAACCACTGTCCAATAAAGATGAGGCAAACACTTACTTTTCAGTAATGGGTTATTACGATCCACACTAATTTTAGTAATAAGTTCTAATAATTTATTATTTTTTTAATAACTTATTATTGTTTAGTTGATATATGGCTAATAAATGTTCCAATCATTTTTGAGTATACAATATACACACACGTTGTACATAATGGATGTAGTTTATATTTTAACCCCAATACTTTCGAAGTAGTATAGTAATGAGAGTTCTGGGACACCTGTGCGATGCTGCGTAAGGGGTAGGAAGTGCGATGAGGGGGAGGTGACAGCGTGGGGACGTCTACCCTACGGACAAACAGATGTTTAGTATTCCTGTTAATGGATTTTTTAATTGTCAAAGACGATAATGGATATTTAATTTTTTTTGTTGTTGTTATATATATCTATATATATAAAAGAACACTTCCTGAGGGGGTGATCTATCAACGCCCAGACCAAACCCCTGGACCTAGAAGCATGAAATTTCGTGACAATGTTCTTTCTATGACGTAGGTTTCCACTAAGAAGCGATTTTACAAAATTCGCCCCCCAAGGGGGGAGGGGGGGGCAAAACGTGATTTCACAAAATCCTTCATATCTCAAACAAAAAAACAGATATCCGTAAAATTTTTGCTTTAAAATATAGCTAATACAAATGTCTAAAAACCTATATCTGGAATTTTCAAAATTCGGTCCCCAAGGGGGGCGGGGGGGGGGGCATAACGTGATTTCACATGCGTAAAACGTGATTTCGCATAATCCTATATATCTGAAACAAAAAAACAGATATACGTGAAATTTTTGCTCTAAAATATAGCTAATGCAAATATCTGAAAACCAATTTCTGGAATTTTAGAAATTCAGCCCCCAGGTGTGGCAGCAGGGGGGGGGGCGGGGGGCTATGGGGCAAAAACAAATAGAAATACAGTTAGGGCGTTCAAAATTGATACAGATAGGTTTTAGAGGCCTGCAAGTCAAATGAGGATATTTTCGATTGTGTAAAGTTATTAGGAGGGGAAAGAAGGGGGGTAGGGAGAGGGGGGGGGGGCAAAAAATAAAAATAGAGTTAGATCGTTCAAAATTGGTATATAGAGGTTTTCGATACCTACAAATCGATTGCGGATATTTTCAAAGTTGTAAAATTATTAGGAGGGGCGGGAAGGGGGGTGGGGCGGTAAGGGGGGGCTATGGGGCAAAAACAAATAGAAATGCAGTTAGGCCGTTCAAAATTTTTACAGATAGGTTTTCGAGGCCTGCAAGTCGAATGGGGATATTTTCGAAAGTGTAAAGTTATTAGGAGGGCCGGGAAGGTGGGGGGGAGAGGGGGGGCAAAAAAAGTAAAATAGAGTTAGATCATTCAAAATTGGTACATAGATGTTTTCGATACCTACAAATCGATTGCGGATATTTTCGAATTTTTTAAATTATTGGGAGGGGCGGGAAGCGGGGAACGGAGGGGCCAAAAAATAAAAATAGAGATAGATAGTTCAAAACTGGTGCATAGTGGTTTTTGATACCTACAAATCGATTGCGGATATTTTCGAATTTGTAAAATTATTAGGATAGACGGGATGGGGGGGGCGAAGGGGGGAAATAATAGAAATAAGAGTTAGAGCATTTTGGAAATTTTTTCCGAAGGCAGTGAGAACCCGGTGCGACATTTTTCCTAATCAGATTTTGTTTCTCTTTTCTTTTCACGTGATAAAAATGAATGCAATTTTGAGAATTCAGTAATTAGAGTGATTCATTTAAAAATAGGGACCAGCGAAGCGGGCGTTGCCTGCTAGTATATATATATATGATAAATGATCTTGTAGAGAATCAACTTTATGGAAATGTAATTTTGTATCATGTCAGTTTCATGAAAATGAAATTATTCATATGTATATATAGAGGATGTTTTCAATGATATATTAGATCGGATCTTTTTTAAAAATCTATGCAAGCATATTATTTTATTTTGAAACTCTTTACAACAATTCCTTTTGAAATTCTTTAAAAAAAATAATTAATTTTTATCTTTATTGTTCATACATCATTTAAAAAGAAATATATTCATTTTAGATATAACGTGGAATTGAACCAGATACCTTTCGTTTTTTTCGTAAAAGGTACTTATGTCTTCATGAAAATATATTTGTATTTCATTAAGGAGTCCCACCATCCACTCGCCGCATTTCTGGAAAAATGCGCCCCCCCCCCCATTTTTTTTTTGTCTTCAAACTTTATTTGTCATTTAATTATGATCTTCAGATCCCAATTGTTTCTTTTCATTTTTTTTTTTCTTAATTTTTCTAATTTGTTTGATAATAACCATAAGCCAAACTAGTGTACCCATCATTTAATAAATTATCGTTTATCGTCGAATGCACTGAGACTTTTTTTGTTTTGATTAAAGGTGAATAAGTGATGATTTTCTTGATTGATTCGGGTCTGTTCTTCATAGGTGTTTAATTGCTGCAGTAAACAATTTACATAATTTTCATGTCGTAATTTAGAACGCACGATCTGAGTAGATATTCCTTTCGCTCGTTTTTTTTTTTTTTTTTTTTTTTCGTTGCTAGTTGATTTTAAAGAATACATTTTTGCTCTTAAGCCAAACAAATTCCGATGCAATTTCCCCAATTTAACTCATCCTTTATTTTACCAATCATTTTTTTTATTTTCTGTTGAGTACACAGAATGTGTTTGTGAATAATCGGAAAAATATAAAAAAAAAAGTTTATTTTTAACACGCTTTTATTAGCTTCACCTGTATGTATGTTTGTATGTATGTTTGTAACCGCTCTGGGAGCAAACAAAAAATCTATATTGTAAAAAAATACTTTCCCTATATGAACGCTGTGGCTGTGAGGTAAAGGTCCGCGCTACGAACCTAAAGATCTAGCGTTAGAGCCCAGTCAGGGGAGATTGTTTAAAAATGGTTTTTGTTTAATTCTAAATTATTTTATTTAAAGATTTAAATTTATGTAAATATTATGGTACGTCACTCACACGATTTTCTCTTACCCTGCATTTTAATACTAAGATAGATATTTTGTGCATTTAGTTCACATTTCTATAAAAGCGTGTTCTTTAATTTTTTAAAACTATAATATTATTTCTCATATCTTCATCTTTGTCATTAGTCGTGATATGATAGGTGAGAAAGTCTGTGTCCGTAAATAAGAGTACAGCTCTGTCATTATAATATTGTTTTATATACTTGTAATGAAAGTTGTACATCAACAGTTTAGATATCTCAAAGATGCTAAACCCTACAAATATTAATGATTTTGATTACTGTTAATTAATAGTTTTGATTTTAGTCTGTCGACGGCTACCAAGTTGCTATCAAATTCTTTGAATGCCTGGAAAGTTGTACAGACGACTAGTTTTTTCGTTCTCTTTTCATTGTTAAAAAATTCAGTGCTTCGACGATTCCGTAAGTTTTCCATGGTTTTCTCATACACACTGTTATTCAAATGTTTAAAAAAGTCATTTTTGAAGGAAGAAGTTGCATTTTTACGTTTTGATGTGTTAAATGATATATATTTTTCTAGCCAAGGAGTTTGGTTGAATTGAAGAGCTTTTCGTATTTCGATGACCTTCAGTCCCATTTGGATAAAAAATTTCAAGTTGCGATAATGTATCACATAATTTTGCTTGTTGTACAAATTTGATATTAATTTTGATGATGTAGTATATCTATCATTTTCTAAAAGAGATTTAGTGTAAGGTGACAACATTTGTTTTGTCACTGTGAATATTTCAGCTGCCAACGGAAAGTCATTATGCAAATCATGTAGATGTTGTGGGTATTTCGTATCCACTTCAATTATGTATCAGATGTTCGATTTCTCTTGAAGGGACAAAATCCAATCTTCGGACATATTTTCAGTGTTGACCCACTTGAAGTTTCCATAGACATGGCCCAACCATAAAGGTTATAGGCATCCCGGCACATTATACAACTATTTGTCACATTTGGACCAAAGTCCACCATACATGGATTGTTAGCTTCGGCGTAACGATGACTTATTTGAGAGACACCTCCTCTCACACCTTTATTGATCAATAACAACATGTCAGTGTCTGTTAACAGCTCTAGTTGCATACCAGTCATCTTCAAATAGGCTTGCCCTGATAGACCTGGTGATGTATATAAATGTGCATAATGAATTTCAGAATATAGCTGGTATAAAGTTCTGAAATTTTGAAATACGTCTGTAATAAAACGTCAGTCTTAACTATAAATCATGATAATCTCCTAGTGTCTTCATCTTGAATGCATTCCAAATTGTTTTGGCATGCTCATAATCTTCTTCGGAAATAGACTCTTCTGTTAGAGTATTATAAAAAGTAGAGGTTGGTAGTAGTGAGGTTTCTTTAAACTTTATCCATACAATTATTCTTCTTCGCATCTAAATACCTTTTCGTGTTAGTAAATCTAGTTATGTGTCAACTGGTAAATTCCCTTTTAAAATACAAAATTGTGATGGATCCAAATTGTTTACGAGTTTTCCCATTGAAGTTGGTAAAAATTGAAACCTGTCCAAGAAAACAAGTTGAATAGGGCAATCAGGTTTTTATATTCTAATAGATATATATTTTTCCATCGTTGTTTCAATTACACTAATCTGATGATTCTTATATTTTCCTAACTTGATCATTAAATAATGACTCTCGTAATGTTGCAGATTGTGAAATACTACTGGTATATTCTTCGACTGCCTGTATTTCAGATTGCACCCTGAATCAGCAGCTGTAGGCACCGCTAATATGATCGAGATCACGTAATCTTTTACAAAATAGTGCTGTTTTACAAATGGAGCATACAGTGGCTTCTTGAAAATCCCTCTCTTCCTCAGAGGTCAAATACATAGGTATTATTTTCATTAATCTTTCTCCTAACACTCTCTTTTCTTGCATTAATTTATCAAGGAAATGTTCTACATCATTTTCACCAAGATAAATCTGTATAGGTTTTATTGAATGACCATCAGGACCAATAATGATATAGGCACAGGCTTCATGTCGTGCTGATTTTTCTGTATAGGATTGTTGATTTGATGGGGTGGACGATGAAATAGGGATAAGCAGACTTCCAAAGTCCACATAAATGATATACCCCACAGGATGTTGGTGATGGGTATTTGAAAGTTGGAGAACGTTTGACCCTTCATCCGGTAACACAACGACTTGGGGTGGATGGTCATGTGATTGTAATAAGTCAACTCTTATGAATCGATGTAAGCATCTATAACAAAAATATGTTGCACCATTGTGTTTCGTTAAATGACTTAGCAGCCGCGAAAAGTTTTTAATCCAACAGTAATGTTGTTGACCGGCTTTTTTTGTTATAAGTAATAAATTAACAGCCTCTATTTCATTATTCAGTGAGATATATAATGGTTTTATTTCATCAGCCTCATACCCAAAGACGTTGATTCTTAAATTATTTAACTTTTCAACTACAGAAATCTTCGCTAAGGACACAGGGCATTGTATATTCCCTAATTTGATTTCGTCTTCAAACGGTTCATAATGGGACACTCGCTAAGTATGAATAGCAATGTTTTTCTTACAGGCGAGAAGACTCCAAACAAGACATTTTTCATCATTATTTTTTACATTAACTATTGCATGTTTATCTTCAAAAGAATTTTGACAGTGGAAGGGTACAATTTGCACTTAATGGATGATATTTGGCCATTTTTATCTGAAGAAAATAAATTTTATCTGGAATCCACCCGGATCCGTTCTCCAAAAATTCATCAAAAGGTTTTAAAATTTTTGCATGTGCCTTTTCGATATTATCATCAATATTTAATTTAGTCAATTGTTCATAGCAATAACTTCTAAAGTAGATACCTATTTTCTCTTCTACATTCGTCCCTGTTTATTCTTTTGAAGCAGGCTTTAGTTACAAAATAAAATTTTATTGCCATCAATTTCGTCTTCTAAAATTTTTCTGTGCTTTTGGACGTATACCACCAAAAAATATTTTGAAATCAAACATTCCATATTCATCAGGATAGACATATACTGTACGGAATACATTTAAATTAACGTGATTTTCCTGAAACAGTTTTTTTTCTTTTCGAATTCATTCCTTGGCATCATTGAAGGAAGGTTAATGTGATTTGGTGATGCCTTTTTCGTATTTGGCGTTAAAAACGTAAAGTTTAATAATTTTTTGCGGCTTTCCTGTCGCGATTCAGCAGCTAATTTTTTTTACCAGTGAATTAAGCGCAGCGTAAACTATTTTCTGTGATATTTTCAAGGAAATCGGTAACCCTTGTTAGTGATACTACGTTGAAAAAATATTACACAAATTTAATTATTTTTAATTGTTACTTACATTTAATATAAAATTTTTAAACAAAAAAATTACAAGTTTTAATCATGTATTTCATTAAACATAAAAATTTTCAAACTTTGATTACATTTTAACAATTTTCATATTATATTAATCCATTCCTCATACAGAGAAAAAAAAATATTTCATTTAGTTTTACCTTTTTAAACAAAGCATACAAATTTTCATCACTTAATCCTATTAAATTTTCAAATTTAGATTAAACTTTCATAGTATAAACTCAGTCTTTTTACCTGGAGAAAACACACTATTTCCCTAATTACATAAATTAAACATACTAAAATCAACAATACAGCAATTATAAACTATCATTTCATTAAACTTATTCTTTTACACATTTTAGATTTTATTTCATCACAAATAATTACTTAAAATATTAATTAAGCACTAAAAATTAAAAAGTTATTTGCTTAATCACTCGTAAAAATAGTTAATTACCATAATCGAACGTATTTTCATCAACAATTATAAACAATAATTTATTAAACCTATTCCTTTACACACTTTAGATTATATTTCATCACAAATAATTACTTAAAATATTAATTAAGCACTAAAAATAAAAAATAAATATAAAATTTGCTTAATCACTTTAAAAATAACTAACTACTTTGATTTCATCTAGTTATCAACATAAAACCTAAAATCATTGAATTCTTTACACACTTAAATTATATTTTAACACAGTTTTTCATTAAAAATATTAATTAAACACAAAAAATCCGAAAAAAAATGCTTAATTACCTGAAAAATAGATAACTACATTAATTCCACATAATTATCAACAAATGAACCTAAAAACAAAACATCATTGAGTAGGTAGAAAACACTGCTACAATGGAGAGGTCTGCCAGTCTCATCAATCACGATCGGCCGTATTCACCATTCATTCGCCATTCATTCACCATAAACTTCATCTCTCGGTTCAACGTAAAAACTTGAAAAGCGTCTAAAGGCAGGGTGCAGCTTTCTAAAAAAAATTGACCGCCTCCTTCTGCCATCTAGCGAAGAAGATTTTATATAATCTTTGACTGGTTATTTTCCGCTGAAAAATCTTAATGTAACAATACCGCTAGATTGCATAAACAACGCACCGAATTTTGCTGAAATGTTGTACTCAGACTTTATGCGCTTTTTAAGTTTTCGTGTTCGACCGGGAGTTGAAGTTATTGGTGAATACAACCGTTAGTCATCTTTGAAACTATCCTCATGTTTCACGATTAAGCCTGGGGGGGAGGTGTGGAGGAGGGACCGAGGGACCGCGGAGCCGTGCGGATGCCACACCATGCCCTCAGGGATCTAGAAGGTCTGGCGTCGAAACATCAGCACCTTTCTTTGATCTCATCCAAAAAACTAACACCCTTCTTGCCTCTCATCTAAAAAAAATGCACTCTTACTCCCTATTGTTGAAATTAACCTTCAAACTGAAGGAACACTATGAATATAAAAGTATTGTATATCATGATAAATATTCATTCGTACGTTAGTAACAAGCAAAATTAATGTGTAAAGAAAGTTAAAGTTTAAAACATTTTTTTTTTTATATCCATACCTATAACTGAATTTTTAAATTAAGTGTCGGCTTTCACGAATTATATTTGTTTAGCTGGTCGCATCTTAATAAGTTTTGGTATCACATATCGAACTCAAATATCTTCTTCCCGTGACGTCCCATAATTTGAAATCCATTAATCCAAAAATTCGTCATAGTATCTAAACTTATGAGACACTGATAATTTGATTTCATTTTATTCCTGTAAAATATAAAATGCATAGATAATTTTTTCTACTTGGTGCAACATCTAACAAAATAAAGGTGGACAAGTTTGTTATGATAAACAAAATATTATGATAAAGTTTTTTTTTTTTTTTCCCCTAATAGTAACAAAAATATTTGTGTCAAAATATTTGTCTGAGCTTAGAAAAAAAATCACAGGTTATTTGTTAGTAGCAATGAAAATTAAAAGAATCCGTTAAGTATTGCAATTCTCCTTGTTCACAAAAGAAAATGGCAATTTTCTTATAAAAACCCAAGTTTCCCGTCGTATAAACTTATGTCATCCCTAAAACAATTTATTTAATTGAGAAAGTAAAATTTTATTCATTGTTTCAAAAGGAATGAAATAATGGGGGGGGGGAATTCTCAGAAAAATTACATCACAATTGCAACAATATATTGAGAAAAATAAAATAAAACAGTGTTTGAATATATATATATATGTAATAATAAAATTAATATCTCATTAATCTGGATAATTAATTAAATTTAATTATTATTATTTATTAAGAATTTATAATTTTAATTATATATTTCATTCGGGTTTAGATATTGCATCAGCCTTGCCACGTGTCGAAAAGATAATTGCGTAAGATCCCCAATCCTTTGTTCATCTGTCATTACCATATAAGGTTATAAAGAGTAAACGTAAAGTTAAAATGTACATGTACTACCATGTAGATGTAGTCTATATCTACTAGCTTGTATATTTCGCACTTCGGAGTTAGACACTGAAGAATAAAAATATGTGATACATTGGCTCATGAAATTCACTTAATAAATTATTTAATTTATTTATTTTTTATTAAATTTATTTAATTTTTATTAAATTCAAGTAATAGTATGTTACAAGTCGACAATGATAGAATGCCATGCGAGGACTAAAGTATTTCATCTAAAATGGACTTTATTAAAAAATATAAGCTTCAAATATTTTACTTTCGATCTGAATCAGTCATAAGTTTCGGATGAAAAGTCAAGTCAGAGTAGCGGAAATGCGCCTTGCCCCCCCCCCCCCTCTTCAGTAATGTGGGGGAAAAATAATTTTCGCCTCGATGTCATTGGTAGAAAAAGAGAGGAGTGACAGATTAGATATCACCGATAGGTTTCTTTTGAGCTATGCCGTAATTTCGACGATAAGGTACCGCGGAACGTTTCAAGAATTTTCCGGCGAATTGTGTATTCTGATATAATTTTTAAAAATGGAAAATTTAAAGAAACAAAGAAGATTACTAAGAACACAGGTGACGAAACTCCTCGGAAAAGAAGAATTAATTAAAAATATAGAAGATATAATGAAGTTAGAGGTTTTAAAAGAGCAATTACAAGAGAAGAAAACAGAATTGAAGAATCTTGACAAGGAGAGAAAAAGATGAAGAAATTTTTAAAGACTGTGACGCTTCTGAGGAATACCAAGAAAAAATTATTGAAGCCTTGAAGAAAATTGAAATTAACTTAAAAGAAGAAAAAATGAATAAAGAAAAAATAGTAGAAGTTTCAAAAAGTGCCGCTGATACAACAGAAAGAAACAGACAAGCACAGACGATTTCAGCACGTCTTCCTAAAGTAGAACTCCCTGTTTTTGAAGGTGATATTAATACATGGAACTCTTTCTGGCAAATATTCGATGCCACCATCAACCAAAGGCAAGATTTGGCTGTGATAGAAAAACTAACATACTTAATATCTTTATTAAAAGGAGAGCCATCAAGATTAGTAGCTGGCTTTGCCATGACCGCAGAAAATTATAAAGATATTATTCAAGTTTTACAGAGTCAATATGACAACAAAGAAAGAGTCGTAGATTTAAACGTGAAGAGGATTTTGGAAATGAAGCCTGTGACATCTGTAGCGCAAGTGAAGGAGTTAAAAAAAACTTATTACAGAACTCTCTATTAATTTAAGAAATATCAATAACGTTGGCATAAATATTCAAAACTGCAGTCCTGTAATAAATACCAAAATTAAACAAATTATACCAGCAGAACTGCTATTAATTTTTGAACGTCAAAAGGAAAAAAATAAAGAAACAAGTACAGAAGATTTAATTGCATTTTTACAGAAAGAAATAAGCTACAAAGAAAATGTCACCTTTAGTTTAGACCCAAATGCTCCAAGTTTTAAGCCTCGTAATTATTTCCAGTACAGATCAACTCCTAAACAAGTGCAGAATTTGAAGTCCTTAGCCAATGTGCCGCCGCCTAGAATGGGGACTTATCAGCATACGAATGCCAGACAAAATTATAAAGAAGCAAGTCAGACAGCGAAGATTCCTCGTCCAACGACAACAGGAAAAACTAACTTGGTTTGTTTCAAATGTAATGAAGTAGGCCACATAGCCCGAGAATGCCCATCCAAGTGATATCGATATACGCCGCCTATGAGCGTGCAAAATGCAAAACATATTTCTGAAAGAGTTAAAACTAATTTTCTTCAAACTGAAATATGTTTTCCGGACACTGGACAGATTCAGTTATGTGTTTTGGATACTGGAACAAACATAACAATTCTACCTATAAGTTTCATGACGAATTTACAATATGTGGAAGTCCCAAAAATAAATAAAAAAATTAGACAAACTCAGGGAGATGTATGGATAAACAAAGTTATAGAGGTAAGTGCACAAATAGATAGCTATTCAAAGAAGATTCGTATGTATGTCATTGACTCTGATTTACCTTATATTTTGTTATCATTCGAACATATGTTACTTTTTAATTTAGATATTGATTTAAAAGAGGGAAGAATTTACCAAGGTAATAAAGATATAACTTATTATAATATGAACATTAAACAAGAGTCAATGAGTACATACTATTTGCATAAACTGGGTAAAACTAAAATTAGTAAAAAATCTAAGAAACTTAAACAAAATTATATTAATGATAACTTTATTAAAATTTGTGATCCTAGTGATGAAAGTATTTATGATGATGTCAATAGTTTTAAGTGTAATTTTGTTGAAAATAGAAATTTTAAAAATATTTATGATGATGTCAATAGTAGTGGGTATAATTTTGTTGAAAATAGAAATTTCTTTAACGAAAATGTGAATAATAGTAATTCTAAGTTTTGTGAAGTTGATAAAACAAATATTCAGTGTATTGATAATGCATGTGCAGCAAAGGAGAGCGTTGGGGATGGTAGCTTCCCTCACTTGGCTGAAAACATTGAAAGTCATTTGGCTATTCAGGAGTGTTTACCTGGATTAGCTGAAATGGATCAAGTGACGGAGCTGGCATCTCTAATACGATCCTTCATTCATATTTTTTCTAAAAATAAATTTGATATTGGAAAGATTAGAATGGAACCAGCTAAGGTAAATTTAACATCAGAAAATCCTGTATCTTTGAGACACTATCGGGCATCGCAAAAAGATAATGCTGAAATTAAAAAACAAATTGATGAACTTTTAAGATATGGTATTATTAAACCATCCTATAGCCCTTACAGTAGCCCAGTAACATTAGCACATAAAAGAGGGGAGGGAAAAACAAGATTATGTATTGACTACAGGAAAATCAATGAAATTTGTAAAACTGATAAAGAACCAATTCCCAGGATTGATGGAATATTAGATCAATTGAGTCAAGCTAGAATTTTTTCAACTTTAGACATAACATCGGCATACTGGCATATTGCCCTAGAGGACAAACGTAAAGAAAAATTAGCATTTACCTGTAATTTCGGATTATACGAATTTTAAGTTCTTCCATACGGTTATAAAAACAGCCTCGCTAATTTTCAAAGGTCATTAAAGCAAATTTTAAATAAATATCAAGTAAATTTCGCCTTAAATTATTTTGATGATGTGGTAGTCTTTTCAAACAATTTACAGGAACATTTAGAACACCTTAAAACTTTTTTTCAAATTTTCGAGAAGGAAAACATTAAATTAAAATTCTCTAAATGCCAGTTTGCACAAACAAATATTTCTTTTTCGGGGTATGAAATTGGGGAGGGGACTTATTCACCAAATAATGCAAATGTAGAAACTATCAAAAAACTTGTTCCTCCATGTAATACTAAAAATTGCAAAGATTTTTAGGAAGTGTCAATGTATACAATAAGTTTATCCCTAGGTATGCTGAAGTAAGAAAACCGCTCAATAATTTATTAAAAAAGGATGTGAAATGGGTTTGGGATGATGAATGTCAAAAAGCGTATGAAACTCTTAAAAATTGTTTAATATCAAAACCTATCTTATCAATATATAATCCTAATTATTCATGTAGTTTGTTCGTAGATGCTTCTGGAGATGGCATAGGGAATGTTTTGAAACAGATGCATCCTGACGGTAATCTGCACCCTGTAGCATACCATTATAGTGCCTCTGAGTTAGAATGTTTAGCTATAATAGATTCTGTTGACAAATTTCATTGCTATTTACACGGAACCCATTTTACTATTTACACTGATCATGCAGCACTATTGTGGTTAAAATCAATTAAACATCTTACCGGTAGATTATTTAAATGGTCCCTTAAAATGTCTATGTATGATTATATCGTAAAATATAAAAAAGGATCCACTAATCATGAAGCATATTTTTTAAGTAGACAACCGATTTCTCATTTTTTAAGTACACAGATTAAATTATTAGACATAGATGAAATTAGAGAACATCAACAACTGGATAATTTATCTAACCCTAAATTAAAAAAAAAATAAATGATTTATTAACTATTCAAAAGAAGGGTTTAACTAAAATTGTAGTTCCTTTCTCTTTAAAGTTGAAATTAATGGAAAATGCACATATACAATTTGGCCATCCAGGGGTCCAAAAGATGTTACAAATTTTATCACCTATATATTATTGGGAATCTATAATAGTTGATGTTTCTAATTATGTAAAATTTTGTGAGATATGCCAACTAAACAAAAAATGTCATCAGAAAAAATTTGGGTTACTACAATCATTACCACCTGCAAAATTACCTTTTGAATTAATGTCTATTGATACAATAGGAGGTTTAGGATATTACCACTCCACCAAAAAATATTTACATTGTATAACTGACCATTGTACAAGGTATGTGTGGACTTTTGCTAGTACTAATGCTACCACTGAGACCTATATTAATTGTTTGAAACAAATTTTCCAAATTGCAAAACCTAAACAACTGTTGAGTGACAGAAATAGAGCTTTCACTTCTCCTAAATTTAAACATTTCTTAAAAAATAACGGTATCACTCAACGATTAACGCCTTCCCATAGACCACAATGTAATGGAAAACAGGAACGGGTTGGGGCAACAATTATACAGAGGATGAGATGTAAAATTAATTCGGGAAATTTGAAAACTACATGGCCAAAATTATTAGAACAAGCAACCGCAGAATACAACAATACACCACACCAAGTAACCTCATTTCCTCCTAATTATTTACTGTATGGCACACTACCGTATGAATCCCCCTTGCCAAATATGGAAATATATCCTCCTTTAGAACAAGCTAGAGAAATTACATTTGATAGAACGCTTAAAGACCATGAGAAAAACAAAATAAGGTATGACAAAAATTTTTTAGATTCTCCATTTAAGGAAGGAGATATTGTCATGGTTGAAAATTTTATATACCCAAATACTAGAAAATTAACTCCCCCTTTTGATGGACCTTTCAAAATCATTAAGAAACTATCAGAGGTAACATTTGAAATAAATAGACCCAATTTTTTTAACTAACAAGAAAACCGACATGATTCATTCTACTAGATTAAGATTTTTTAATTCGGCTGACAAATTTAAATTAGTTCAATGACCTTCAAAAGTACCTATTAGGAAGTAAACTTTTTATTTGTTTATATTAAAAAAAAAAAAAAAAAAAAAAAGGATAAAAATTTATGAGAACTTTAATGTTTTAATAGCAGGAAATTTGCCAGGCCCACCTTATCCATTGGGCTAACTGGGCTGCAGCCCAAGGGCGCCACATGTTTAAGGGCGCCTTTCACATTTTTTTAAAAAAAATTTAATAATATATATGCATAAATATGATACTCTATTCAAATGAAATTTTCACATAACTTGCACAATATATCTAGCTTTTATCCTATGCAATAAAAAAATTCTATCTTTCGTGCATGCATATTAAAAAAATTATGTATTATAAATGCTCATACCTCAGCGAAAATCATATGTGTGAATTTTAAGTTTCAGAATAATATTTCTCTAATGTCTTATAATTTTTTCTGAAAGTTTTGTAAAAATTTGTTAAAATATATTCTTGTTATAAGTAAAAAAACTTGTTAAAAAAATTAATAATTTACTAATATAATATATTAATATAATATATTTAATATTTATAATAAATTAATATATATATATATATATATATATATGTGTGTGTAATAAAGATGATCTATTAAGCATAGTAGAAGCCAAGCAACAGATACAAGATCACTGAAACACCAATGACCAACAAGAATTAAAAAAAAATAATAATAATAATTCAGTGGATGAAATACACTAATGTAAAGAAACCAGATCTATAAATTAACTGCCTGCAAAACAAACGAGTCAATAAAGTAAAACAACAAATATTAACTTAAAACCATAAACTTATCAAAATTAATGAAAAAATAACCTAAGAAACACAAGATAGGAAGGAAGGAGGCAGGCGGCAAGACTTGTGACTTGCCTGTGGGGTTAAACTAGTTTCACGCCGGTAACACTCACCCAGCCTGCCACGACCAGAACAGGAGCCATATGGATTTAAAAAAGCAAAATTTCAAAGCAGATGAATAACAATGAAACCATGAAGCAACAATGAAATTCACCGATTAATCACATTGTGCTTAACAGTATAATTAGAACATTAAATATAGTTGACAACTCACAAAGGAAGAAACTGAAATTTTATTGGAAAAAGAAAGTTTGCATAGTAATACAAAGTAAATGCAACAAGCTTTCTGCTTTTTTTTTTTTTTTTAATTAAATTTCACAAACCAACCCAAACATCCAGCCTTACAATACCACCCCACCTCCGTAATCAAACATCTGCCCACCCAACCGCCACCTTTTTTATAGTCTTTTATTATTTTATAGTTTTTTTTTTTTTTTTTTTTTTTTTTTTTGTTAATATACACAAAAGTGTACACAGCTTTTTTTTTTTTTTTTTTGTACTGACAGAGACATGGTTAAGGATATAAAATAGAAAATACAAAGGTTTTAGGAAAACCCAATTTAGCAGTGGCTGTGATCAGTTTATTAATATTCTTGTTTTTAAACTTCGCAGAGCATAAATTATTAATTCGAAATAAATGGTTAATGATGATGTTTCTAAATACTGAAAGATGCAGACATGAATTAAAATGTGTAAATAAGTTAACTTTAAAATCTTGCCGTTTGTCATAGATATCTGTGTAAATTTTATTACCATCGATGATTATTTTGAGATCTAAAATGTTAATCGATTGATTAGTTAGAGTATTTTGTGTTAGCTTTAAATTAGGTGGATAATTGAAGGAAAAATCATTTTGTGAGTGCTTGTTGAGATAAAATACAATAATGTCATCGATGTAACGATAAAATCGAAAATCATCATTGCAAATTTGTTTTTCATAATAATAAAGATAGAGATCTGCCAAAATACTGGAGCTACAACCTCCTTGTGGGATGCCTAATTGTTGCAAATAGATATCGTTGTTGTGGAAGTTATAATTATTATGGATAACAAAGTTAAGAAGTGTTTTAAATTTTTCTGCTTTAAAATTGTGAGGAAGATTAATTTGAGCTTTATATTCTTGAAAAAGACTGTAAATGATATTACTAAGATCTGATAACTCAATATTATTGAAAAGATCTTGAAAGTCAAAAAAGTCATAATATTGTCATACATAGTGTCTAAATAATCGCGTGGTTACCACAAAAACAAACAAACAAATATTGTAAATATTAAGTGAAATCATGTGTTATAGTTACAAGTAATTTGTAGTTTTTTATAATACAGAAGGATCCAAAGTATTTCTGACTTTCTTCAATTTGCGGTTGGTCTCCTAACTGCAGTTGTGATTAAACCGATAGAAGAAAAAATATCCAGTAATTTGACCACCCACTCTATATTGAAAATAATATTTTGTTTTGAATTTCGATTGAAAAAAAAAAAAAATTAAACATTCTGGCAATGGATGGTATGGTATGTTGTAGTGCTTAAATTTGATTGACTGCACGTAGGTTCTAGGTCTGGGTGAAATTTCCTATGGGGGGGGGGGACTTTTTGAGAGTTTCTAGCTGTATTTAGGCGAGTTTAGATGAAAATAACGAAATACTCCAAACGGCTAGGTCGACGAGGGCAAACTGGAATCAAACCCGGCATTTTTTGTCTGCCAGCTTTTGGCAATGGAACAAGACAGATAAAAATGGATTGATGCAGTAATAAAATGAATTGTTATGGAAGTAATATGTAAATAATTTTACAAGAAAGTTATTTTGTTTATTAAAAGTATATATATATATATATATATATATATATATATATATATATATATATATTTAATTGCACATTTATGCAAGATATACTGAAGAACAATTTTACAAATTAAATTTCTAAGAATTTTCATTTATCATTTCAAATGAAAAAATTATTATATTTAATCAAAAATTAATATTTTAATATATATCCTAATTTTAGATTTAAATAGCTATTAAAATTTAATTAGATTAGTTTTTATTAAATTAAAAAACTAAATTGCATTTAAAAATTGAGCTAAACTTAAAATTAGGATACTTTTGGTAAAGGTAAAGAAAGGGCGTCTGAACGAGTTAGCCCAGGGCGCCCGAATGTATTAAGACGGCCCTGCATGGCCAAAATTATTAGAACAAGCAACCGCAGAATACAACAATACACCACACCAAGTAACCTCATTTCCTCCTAATTATTTACTGTATGGCACACTACCGTATGAATCCCCCTTGCCAAATATGGAAATATATCCTCCTTTAGAACAAGCTAGAGAAATTACATTTGATAGAACGCTTAAAGACCATGAGAAAAACAAAATAAGGTATGACAAAAATTTTTTAGATTCTCCATTTAAGGAAGGAGATATTGTCATGGTTGAAAATTTTATATACCCAAATACTAGAAAATTAACTCCCCCTTTTGATGGACCTTTCAAAATCATTAAGAAACTATCAGAGGTAACATTTGAAATAAATAGACCCAATTTTTTTAACTAACAAGAAAACCGACATCATTCATTCTACTAGATTAAGATTTTTTAATTCTGCTGACAAATTTAAATTAGTTCAATGACCTTCAAAAGTACCTATTAGGAAGTAAACTTTTTATTTGTTTATATTAAAAAAAAAAAAAAAAAAAAGGATAAAAATTTATGAGAACTTTAATGTTTTAATAGCAGGAAATTTGTGATAAATTTTAAATTATTTTGGTTTGTTTTGATATTCTTTTATTGTTATTCTTTTTAAATGGAATAAAATATAGAAAGAGATCTATGTTACTCTTTCACGTATAATAATTTCATATTATTCTTAAGTGAAAATGCTTAAATTACAGTTATTATCATGAGAAAAGAATACTCTGATAAATTATCTGTAAACAAGTAAAAATATTCATCTAGATTTTTTTTATATTATAAAATTATGATAATACAGGACAATTCTGTTTGATTATTCATAAGTTTGTTTATTTCAGTGATATATCAGTGTTATATTTCCAATATTTTAAAATTGTTTATTTATTAGCGTATTGAGAATATGAAAATATTGATAATTGTTTATTTTGTAAAAGCATAATGTTTACGAACTTAATAGCTCACTCAATGAGAAAATAAAGTACATTTGAGTGACTCGGACAACATTGTGTAATTAGGTAAAGTTATAATATCAAGAGGTGCACCTCTAACAAAAATTGTATAATGTAAATAAGGCCTTATCTTACAAGTAATTTGTATTATTTTTTTTTTTTTTATGAGTACTCATTAATAACTGTTGTAATATTTCATATGTAGCAGCGCTAGCGTATATTTACTTTGATTGTAATTTAGTGTTTTTTACAGGGCCCTGGAGATATATTCTGTTTATTATTATTATTATTATGTTTTTTTTTTTTTTTTTTTTTTTTTTATCCATTGTATACAATGGAAGTTTAATTCAGGATGGGATGCAAACATGACGGTAAGAAGACAAAACTTAGGAATCTTCTTGTCAGAGATATTGTCTCCTTTCTTGTATTATCACTATCCAATTTTTTCTTTTTCTTTTTTTTTATGTTTTTATATATTAGTATAAATGGATAAAGGATTTGGAATGTGTAATTTTTGTAGTTTTAGGATTTCTCAAAATTTTGGGGTTATTCTAAGAGTTAATCTACTTGCTCCTGGGTGTCCTCCACCCTATGGACGCATAGGGTATAGTCCTCTCGGGAGGGGGGGGGGATGTAATAATAAAATTAATATCTCATTAATCTGGATAATTAATTAAATTTAATTATTATTATTTATTATAATTTTAATTATATATTTCATTCGGGTTTAGATATTGCATCAGCCTTGCCACGTGTCGAAAAGATAATTGCGTAAGATCCCCAATCCTTTGTTCATCTGTCATTACCATATAAGGTTATAAAGAGTAAACGTAAAGTTAAAATGTACATGTACTACCATGTAGATGTAGTCTATATGTACTAGCTTGTATATTTCGCACTTCGGAGTTAGACACTGAACAATAAAGATATGTGATATATTGGCTCATGAAATTCATTTAATACTTGAGTATTTAATTTTTATTAAATTCAAGTAACATGCGAAAATAGTATGTTACATATATATATATATGTATATATATATATATATATATATATTCTATTTAAAATAATATATATATTATGTATGGTAACTTTTGTATATTATATATTTGATAATTTTATTAAATGAAGAAAGAGGAGAGACGAGGGCAATCCCCTCTTGACTAATTCTACTTGCAAAAAATTCTTCACTAAAAATACTTTTCTACACGCCGGTTGGTTAAAAATAATACTTAGTATATTTGTATGGATTTTTATTCGATGCTGCAAAGTTAAAAATTTTTGAAAAAATAAAAAATAAATAGAGGAATGACGGATATATATATATAATATCAAAACATGAAAAATAATTTATTAATAATAGCATTCTCCTATAAATCCCTTAAATCTGCTGTAAATAGAATAAATTCTTAAGAATGTTCGCAAGAAATATTTGTGCTATAAAATATCGAAGGAATTACCATGCAAAAATATATGCTTGAAAGAACAAATTCTTAATTAAACAAAATAGCATTCAATATTAAATTTGTATTTTGTTACTAGATGGCAGCACCAAACAAAGTTAAAATAATTATTAAAAGCTTTTTTTCAATTCCGACATTTAATTAAAAAAAAAAAAATTATACAGACACGACATTATTTCATTATTTAAAACATGAAAATCTGACATTGACAGATTTTAATTTAGTGCCAGAGGCCTACTGCTAAACTTGTTAATATCGACAAATTCTTCTTTAGTTAATTCGTGACGATCTAAATTCCATGATAAAGTTTTCATTAAATCAAACCAATGTGTTTCAGCTGCAGATACTGTAACAAATAACGTTGTAAGTCCAAACTGTCTTATAGCCGCAAAACAACCTTTTTTGCTCTTTTTCCCAACGAGGGGGAGGTGTGCCTTGGGGGGGGACTCATGTCAAAGGTGTGCCTTGGGGGGGGGACTCATGTCAAAGTTGTACCTTGGGGGGACTCATGTCAAAGTTGGGCCTTGGGGGGACTCATGTCAAAGTTGTACCTTGGGGGGGGGGGACTCATGTCAAAGTTGGGCCTGGGGGGGGGGACTCATGTCAAAGTTGTGCCTTGGGGGGACTTCATTCAATAAATCCCCATTGAATAAACCGACTGAAATAGGCCCTTAGCACTATTAAGAGTGTATTATAAAAATTCGACAACGCTGTACCGACTGAAGGGTACCTTGGGGGAGACTCATGTCAAAGTTGGGCCTGAGGGGGGACTCATGTCAAAGTTGTGCCTTGGGGGGACTTCATTCAATAAATCCCCTTTCAATAAACCGACTGAAATAGGCCCTTAGCACTATTAAGAGTGTATTATAAAATTTCGACAACGCTGTACCGACTGAAATAGGGGTACCTTGGGGGGGACTCATGTCAAAGTTGGGCCTGGGGGGGGCACTCATGTCAAAGTTGTGCCTTGGGGGGACTTCATTCAATAAACCGACTGAAATAGGCCCTTAGCACTATTAAGAGTGTATTATAAAAATTCGACAACGCTGTACCGACTGAAATAGGGGTACCTTGGGGGGGGGACTCATGTCAAAGTTGGGCCTGGGGGGGACTCATGTCAAAGTTGTGCCTTGGGGGGACTTCATTCAATAAATCCCCATTCAATAAACCGACTGAAATAGGCCTCTAGCACTAATTAAGAGTGACCTATAAAAATTCGACAACTGTACCGACTGAAATAGGCCTCTAGCACTAAAAAAAAATAGAAGAAAGAGAAATAAATAAACATATACAAAATCTCATAAAATCAACAGCTTAATAAAAAATAGTTTATTTAAAAAAAAAAACTGATTAGTTCTATTTGAAAGTTAATTTGGTTAAACATCTGCTAAATTCCTTCTTTTAAATGTCAGGTAAATACGGGCTAGGACCCTTAGAAAGACCCGAACGAAGAGCATTCCACCTATAGACCTAGGACCGTAAGGAAGTCAATCGGCCTTAAACCCTACAACCAATCACCCAATCTTCTTTTACCAGATCATGGCGCCCTGCGATTTAGATGATTGTAGTTTGTATAATTCAAAATAGATGGCAGCACCAAACACTAAATTTTCCTTACAAATTTGTTTTAATTGTGAATAAATATTTGACAAATGTGATGCAGCAGTTCATATACATTTAAACAGTCTAAGTCTAAGGAAAAGGTACTTGTAAAAAAATAAATAAGCTATCAAAAAGCCAAAGTGGAATGAATTTTTTTTTTAATTCTCTTTTTTCAAATATAATATCAAAAGAGTAAACTTGAACAGATATTTAGCAAAATAATCAAATTCAGATGAACTTGAATTGCTTAATCATTATTACCTATTACTAAATGCCCTATGAATGGCCAAAACGTTCTTCTTTCAAAGCCGGTGCCGTCTTCGAGTCCCGGTCGCAATCCTTGGCCTAGCCGTTTGGAGATTTTTGTAGTTTTCTCCGAAACTTGGGTAAATACAGGCTGCGACTGCCCGCACCCACATTTTATTTAGTTTTAGGTCCTTAGAGTAGGCAATCAGCCTACATTACTAATTACACGTATCACTAAGCTCTAAAAAAAAGTGTTTATTATTTTTTTATTTGCTGTTAAGTCATTGATGTTTTGAAGTATATTTTGGCTATGTATAAAAAAAAGCGTGGAGCCCCAGTGTCAAAAATCTTGTTACAGTTGAAAATAGGTATATCATTCAATATTTTGAAAAAAATTATGAATAATTTCTTAATTATTTCATTAAAAAATTAAATAAATAATTTTTTACATACCGTATCGTAATTCTTTAGAATTTGAATTCGAATATCTATATTATTCCATGTTAACGAATTTAGTTATATTTGCAAAATTTAAGAAATCCTTGTTTTAAAACAGAGAGGTTCCGCTCTCGGTTAGACAGTGGTATAGGGTTTGATCTCAGGTTAAGCTTGTCAGTCTTGCCGTTCGGAGTTTTCCGTGTTTTTTTCTGAAACTTGCGTGAATACTGGCTAGGACCCTTTAGAATGACCTCTACGTAGGGCATCTCAGCCAGGCCTAGGTCCCTAATGAAGAGAATCTACACTCTACAATCTTGTTTCTTATCACTTTTCAATAAACTGGAAAAATGTTTATGCTATCGGTTTGTCTGTTTATCCGCTTTTGTAAACTGTATTTTTATTCGTTTACAAAGTCTTGAAAGTGAGATTTCTTTTCGAGCTCACTATGGCACGTTCCCTATAGGAAATGGTATAAAAAGCATTACAGTTTTGTGTCCAAAGATTTACAAAAGAATTAGGATGCTTTACGGTCTATGACAAATATTTTTTCAAAGGATATTTCACATTTAACAAAATATGATGAAATTAACATGCAGATCATTCAGATGCTAAAAAATATTTTTTTTTTTTTTTTCTGTAGAATATTGTAGGATTAGGATTTATGAATGACTTAGAGAGTTCACAAAAATATTTATACGCATTATGGAATATAAGTAGAAATTTCTCAAAAATCATTTTTATTTTTGTTTTGCACTTTTTCGGAAAAAAAAAAAAAAAAAAAAAAAAATCACCCCACCCTTTTTTTTTTTTTTTTTTTTTTCCCAGGATGATAATTACAAGTATTTTATAGAATAAAAATTTGCATTAATATTACAATTATCAGTGAAGGAAATCGAAAACATCTTACTTTAGCACCGATAATAACATAAAAAAGAAGAGAGAAAAAAAAAAAAAACATTTACACCACGAAATATTTATTCAAACTAAAACTTCTGAGAGAAGTGCATGTTTTACTCGTAAATGACGATAAGTTCTCGCAAGTTTTATTGCTTTGTCCACTCTTAACACGTTGTGCGCCACGCAAATTCTTAAAATCCATTAAAATTCCATAATGATTCCTCCTGTAATAAATAAAAATTAAGCAAATTTTTAATAAATTTAATCAAATCATTAAATGTAATATTTTTAGTTTTATATCCTATTTTATATCCGCTACCGATGGTTGACGCGGCTTTATATCATATTTGGCACTGCCAGTCACCGATGGCTGACAGGGCGCTCAACGTTTTAATGCTTTATTGGTACTGCTTTTACTTTCGGAGTAAAATTTTCACTGAAATGTTTGAAGTATAACATGTTCTGCACACTCCTAAAGTTTCAAGATGATTCCTTCAATACTTAAATATATGACAAAATGTCTAGAATCTAGAATGGCTGACATGACGCTCAACGTGTTAATGATTGCGTAATTTGTTCCAAATTAACCCAGAGGTAGATAAATATCACTTGATTAATGCTGATGCGGCAGGTGCTGAGTGTAAACAATAGAAGAATTATCCAAATCCAGGAAGAAATTTAATTTTTTTTTTTTCCCTCCACATTTTTCAGTTATAACAAATCTAACTGCTAAATTAACTTAATGTAGATACACTGTAAAAACTTTAATAAAATACTGTAAAAAATTAAATAACTGAACATGTTTTTTCCTTCCCAACTTACATTGATCATCAAGTTTAAATTGATCAAAACGGCCATCATAATGACCATTAATCCAAACTGATCAGGAAGTTTAGTTAACTTAACTAATTTTTAAACAAAAATTGATGCATAGAGAGCAGAAAATGTGAATGTTTTTCTTTAATTTCTGCAACAAATTGAATTTAAATATACTGATAATCAAGTTTAGCTAATTTAAATCGATTAATTTTGATACAAAAATTAATTATATGTAGAAAGCAGCAAACATGATAATTCTATTTTATTTTATTTTTTATATTCCTTTATAAATATATGTAAAGATTATTTTCTAATTTGACTGAAAATTTCTTTTGGCCTTCCAAAATTTAAACTTTTTAAATTTGATAATGAAATCCTTGTACAATTAAATTTTTAATGTAGAGACAGAATTTCTTAAATATGCTATTTATTTATTCTAAACGTATCTTTGAGAAAAGTTTAGAAGTGTAAAAGTGTCATAAAGGAAATGTGTTGTAAATTCAAGACTTGGTAATGATAATAATTATTAAATTATCATTTTATAAAAGTTATAAAAGTAAATTCTGAAAAACCCGCTTTATAAGATAGTGTGGGTCCACTTTGACGAACTTTGCTTAAACTAGAAACAATTTTTGTGAAGTTTTTTCTTTTCTTTTTTTTTTCTTTTAATTTATGGTGTTGACATAAAAAGTTTTTTATTTATTACGAAGATGTGTACACGAAAATATTTTTCGCTTTACATCTAATAAAATGTAATTAAGAATACCAGACTTTAATTGATGTTAAAAATCTTATTATTCCATGTATTAATAAATTATATTATAGGCGGGAATCTCTATAATAAGTCTTGTTTTAGTGTAACAAATTTATAATTAATTCTACGTTACACACATCACATACAAATAACTATTTACATGGATCTAAAGCCTAAAAGGTTGGTTAAAATTTTAATCAGTTTCTCGTCTACAAATTTTCATTTCATGGCAGTCACGCCCTTTCGGCGAAAAATGTGGCCACTGTTGTCGGTTGATCAACAGTCTCTCCACACTGTTAAAAAATAACTATTACCAGCTGCAAAAAAACTCTCTATGATTAGAGAAAATAATTATTTTCTCCAATCACAGAGAGTTTCTTGCAGCTGGAAATAGTTATTTTTTTACAGTGCAGAGTAGAGATGGGATAAACAGTTACTTCTCAATAATAGGTTACTTCGTTCCATACTACCTTTGGTAATAAGTTCTTGTAACATGTTATTTTTAGTTTATATATGACTAATGTCTTTCTAATCCTTTCGAGATATACAATATACATGTGTCCTGCATAGTGGATGCGGTTCATGTTTTTGAGTCCCAATCCTTTCGAAGAGTAATTTTCACTTTATTTAACATTAGAAATTTTGCAATTAAAAAAAAAAAGAAAAAAAAAACGCTGATATGAAATAGAGGTAGAGTCAAAGTTTTACACAAACGTTCGTTCCAATCGTGTAAGCATAAGATTCTGTTAAATCAATTCATTTAAACACGAAAAAAGAATATTTCAAATAATATCAAGTAACACGTACACGAGTGCCGTTTTCTGTAAAAAAAGAATTCTCATATCATAAGCCATATAATTAAGAAATAATTAAATAATAATAACACATCTTTAAAAAACATCTTTAAGACATCCCAAATTTTAAACTACCGAGTTATTGTCTCTTTTGATCTTCCGAAGAACTTGAACATTCCAGATTGACAAGAAAATTAATATTTTTCAATCATACTTAGCAAACAGTCACTTTGAATGTGTTTCCTAAAATTAGAAACACTTGTTTTAAAATATAAATTTTGCTTACAGAAACTATATAAAATGATTTATTTTCTCAGACACTTAACCCCTTGAACTGCAATTTATTTTCAGTCAGCACTGCTCATGCAGACAATTTAATTTTCTTAGTTTTAAGAGGAGGGATTGATATAGAAACTTACGGTTTTGCTGCTCAAATAATTTGTTATTATTAAAAATAATATTTGTTTCGCACATTTATATGAATGTTTATTGTTATATATACATTTAAGAACATAATTAGTGTCGGGAAATTTATGACGAGCTGGACTCGTCATTTCAGTTCAAAGGGTTAATTTTAACATACGAACATAATTAACTATTTTTAACACCTTTATTCGTTTTAAGTCATTAAAAATAGTCTATAGAAAAAATCAGATAAAAAGAAAAATAATAAGAAAAGAAAAGTTAATATATATATATTCAATTTTCTTATCAAATTATTCTTCATTAAACTCAAACAATATTTTTGATAAAACTGCAATAAATAAATGCTCACCAACACTATCAGTATGCCGTATGCGATTATACATTTTCAATTCCAGCTGCTATAAGCAATTCCAAATATAACAAATACTCTTCATCTTTCCTCTCCCTTATCACACATTCTTTCTAAAACCCTAAAACCTCCCATCATCTCCCAAAACTCATTGTTACCAATACGCAAAGTGAAAATCCCATTTCCCATCTTCATAACGAAATAATCAACATCTAATAATCACCCCTTATCTATCTCATGATGACTGCTTAAATTAACATCCTGACAACTTTACTTCGTAAAACTGTGGTACATAATAATATTTAGTTTAGAATTAATATTTTGAAAAAATATATTAGAAAGATGTAAAATATTCAAAACTTTTGCTTTTTCCAAAAGAATATTTGAATCTATAAGAATATTTGTAATCTAAGAACTAACCGTATGTATTCGTCACTGAGATTACTGTTATGGGTATTCTTCCAGACTCAATCGGTATTTTGGAATTCGACTCGAAAGATGTTACTTTTTAGTTACTTGTACGATGCTAACATGCGGTATGCGGGGATTATCAGATGCTGAAAGGGTCTAGTCGTTTTCGTATGATTTGGATTTCGCTAGTCGCGGTGTTTATAGTTTGTTTTTGTAAATTCATTATGGGAAATAGAGTATTCAAACACACGTTACTTGTATAATGCTGTATCATATAAGTTGTTCTTGTAAGATTTAAATGGCGTTTGCTATTTTGTTTCAGAATAAAGGAAAAGTAAATTCTCGAGGGGGGAAAAAATTCCGTGTTATTATTATTATTATATTATATTTTTATAACAGACACTTTTCAATACTTTTTAGTTGTTCGCAAATTATCCACATATAATTTTATATAATTTATTTTCTTTATCAAAGAAAGCTTTAGGACTGGAAATCTAACTGCTAAATTAACTTAATGTAGATATAATGTAAAAACTTTAATAAAATACTGTAAAAAAGTAAATAACTCAACATATTTTTATTTTATTTTTTTTCTTCCCAACTCACATGATTATGGTGATTGTAAAATGAATATAAACTAGTGCTTCCATTTTAGTTTTCCCATTTAGCACTTTTTTATTTTAATAATTAACCCAGAAATAAATATTAATAATGGGTTAATGATATCTCATGTTTCCATAAATACGTGTAACTAACACTTCAAGACAAATTACATTTTTTCCCCTGCATTTTTGAAAAAAATGTTTATTTCTCTACATTTCAAATATTTTCGCCAAAACTTATTAAATCTGCAGTAATATATCATCCCTTTAGATTTTTTTTTTCTTATATTTTTTTACATTATAGGAAGATAGAAAGCAGTAGAAAATCTGAATTACAATGCTTTAAAATAATATGTGTTTGAGTGTGTTATGGCCTTATCACACGAGAGATTTTCGCGCAACATTTCCCCAACACAACACAGCAGTGTATGAGGAAGATTCAAAGTCAACGGGTAATCACCTTTTTCGATCGTCATTCGGAAAAGTTCCTCATGTTATGTTTGTTAAAGTTATGTTTGTTAAAAGCGAAATCTCTCGCGTATTCAAAAAAATATTTTGCCTTCAACGAAAGAAAAAAAGAATTAGAAAAAAAATGGAAATCTTTTATGTTATGTGTGTGAATATGTACACACATATAATATGTGTGTATTTCAAACTGCAATATTACAAAATTATTAATCTGCAACTTACATTATCTAGTGTGAAAAGCAAGTGTGCCATACTGATTTCAGGCACTTTCGCAACGTAAATTAAAAGAAATTATTTTAAAGGGATTGTTAAGCTCGCATGCGCTAACGCCGCGCAACCTATAAATTGTATTCTTCGTAAAGAACTTTGAAGTGAAGCGAAGTGAGTGAGTGTTGTGAAGAGTTGTGTTCGGTGGCAGCAAGCAATGTTGCGTCGTGAAATAAATAAAATATAAGTGATTCAAGAGTGTATTGTGTTTTAATAAATATTAAGTGCCTTTACATTGGTCAGATCGAACCGGAAGGACCTGTTAAAAAGAAAAAGTGATAATAATAAGTTTTGATTAACGTTTATTTATTTTCAATGCGAGAGAACAAAAATTTTGTGTTTCAAACAAATGCTTCGTTTTAAACATAGATGAGGAGGAAAAAAGTATACACCGACGGATTGGTTTGTTTTAAGTGAAATATAAATAATTTAGCAGGCTACGCCCGCTTCGCTGGTCCCTCTTTTTAAATGAATCACTATATTTAATGAATTCTCAAAATTGCATTAATTTTTAATCATGTGAAAAAAACAAAAAGAGAGAGAGAGAGAGAAAGAAATCTGATCAGGAAAAATGTCACACCGGGTTCCCACTGCCTTCGGCAGCGCAGGCCATTGTGCGCTGCGCGCGCATTTATGTTCAACACTCTTAATGAATCACTATATTATAAAAAAAGGAAAAATATAAAATATAAAAAAAAATCTTCTCTCATCAGTGGGATAATCGGTCCGGTTCCACACTGTCTGCGGCAGCGTATACCTGCGCGCACGTTGCGATTGTTCCTGCGCCCACCGTTCCCGCCTCTCTTAATAATTCTATACTTTCGAAAATATCCTCAATCGATTTATCGGGCCTTAAAACTTTATAATACTATTTTTCAACGGTCTAACCTTATTTCTATTATGTTCCCCCTCTGCCTCCCCTTCCCGCCCCTCCTAATAATTTTACAAATTCGAAAATATCTGCAATCGATTTGTAGGTATCAAAAATCTCTATGCACCAGTTTTGAACGATTTAACTCTATTTTTATTTTTTTGCCCCTCTGCCTCCCCTTCCCGCCCCTTCTAATAATTTTACAAATTCGAAAATATCCGAAATCGATTTGTAGGTATAAAAAACCTCTACGCACCAATTTTGAATGATCTAACTCTATTTTTATTTTTTTTTGCCCCTACGCCCCCCCCCCCTAATAATTTTACACTTTCGAAAATATTCCTATTCGACTTGCAGATCTTTAAAACCTATCTGTACCAATTTTGAACGGCCTAACTGTATTTCTATTTGTTTTTGACCCCTTACCGACCTGCGGGCTGAATTTCTAAAATTCCAGAAATTGGATTTTAGATATTTGCATGAAATATATTTTAAAGCAAAAATTTCACGTATATGTGTTTTTTTGTTTGAGATATATAGGATTATGTGAAATCACGTTTTGCCCCCTTCCCTCGTTTGAGGACCGAATTTATGAAATTCCAGAAATTGGTTTTTAGACATTTGTGTTAGTTATATTTTAAAGCAAAATTTTTACGGATATCTGTTTCTTTGTTTGAGATATGAAGGATTTTGTGAAATCACGTTTTGCCCCCCCCCCCTCCCCCCTTTTGGGGGGCGAATTTTGTAAAATCGTTTCTTAGTGAATGCCTACGTTATAGAAGGAACATTGTCACAAAATTTCATGCTTCTAGGTCCAGGGGTTTGGGTTGGGCGATGATGAATCCCCCACTCACGCACTCAGGACAAACGATTTTATATATATAGTAGATAAGAAAAAAAGAGTGAACGATGAAACAAAGATGGTGAAGTAATAGTGTCTATTTCAGAAAAACAAGATGATAGTATTTTTTGTTCTCAAGCGGAATACAGCGAGCTGAGGTAAGAGCATTTTCATGGAATTAAATTTATTCTGTATTACTTGTTGAATCTAACAATTTCAATTATTGATAAATTAAGAAAAGATGATCTTAAGCTTGTCGCAGAGGAATTGGGTTTAAGTGTAGGAGAGGGTGCTAAACACGTCGAGTTAAAAGATGTTATTGAGAAATATGAACATTTTTTATGTATAGTGAGTTAGTGAAAAGTGTAGTTGATTGCGCGATTGAGGAAATGAAATCGAAAAAAGGAGAAGAAAAATCAAAAATAGAGTTAGAAAAAATTAAGTTAGCGCAGTTAGAGAAAGAGTTAGAGATAGCAAATACACTCCTTCTCATAATTATAAGGACACCCGTTTTTCTATATTAACTAAACATTGAACACTATTATTTAAACAAATATATTTTTAATTAATTTGAATTTCATTTATTGACTATATTTAAAAAGTTTTATCGTTTTTCTATCTTAAAAAACTTTAAATATGGTAAAAAGATGATTTTTCAGGTGTTAACAATTATAAAGACAGCTCGAATTTTAGTAATTTTTTTCAGTTATTCTTTAAATTAATATTTTATGGGGTCTCTTTTTAGGGTGAAACAGTCAGACATTCTCTCTGGTATATACATATATACATTTTTTTTTTTTAATATTCAGTTTCAATACCATTTCATATAGCATATATGATATATGATATTCTTAATACATTTAAACTATTTAAAATTGCTTTCTACTTGCATGCACTTTTCTAATATCATAAGTTAAGGTTTTTTCAACTTTTAGGCCATGGGAAAGGCAATAATACAGAAGTTTCTTTCTTCAAACTATTTCCTATTGCTCTAAAAGTAGAGCAAAAATGTAAGTCTTGTTGAAAAAAATACTATTACCCCCCAAAATCTAACAAAAATCTGATAATTCCACGTTTAAAATTTGCGGATATTCTCTTGATGTTCATAATAATAGAAAGAATTACTAAATTCAGTCTGCCTTTAGTAGAAGCAGCTCCCCAGAGCATCATAGATCCACCTTTTAAATGCCCGATTCATATCTGCCTTTAAAAAATCTGCTCTGTCTTTCGCTATCTTCAGATCGTGCCAGTAACTGTTAAAACCATTTGGTTAATCAAGAATAAAAATTTTTTCATCCGAAAATGCAACATTTTACCATTTAATATTGTCTTTATTCAACTTTAACACAGACGTTCTTTCCCCCATTAAATGCTGATTGATTATTACAGGTTTTTTATTCATTTTAACATATTATTAATTATTTTAAACATGCATAAATGTAGACCCTGACCTTTCGTTAAAAATTACGAGCAAATTCGGCAGCAATCACTATGAGTAGAACAGTAAGAGGAATTATGAGTCTTCGATCTCTGTAAAACAACTCTGATTTTGCATCAGATCTCTCTCCTGTCGAACCAGCAGTTCAATGTTTGATCACATTTCCTTCAGCAATTTTAGACCTTCGAATTTCATTAGAAATTTGGCGGATTGAAATTATCCTTCCACTTAAAAAACACATTTAGCAGTAATGTCCGTCGAAGAAAAATTGAAGACTTATATATGAATTAATCTAGCCCAGTAGTTAACAAATTCGCATGTCACCTGTAATTTATCCGCTAGTAAGTTAAATAAAACGAAAAAATCTGGATTGTCCCTATAATTATGAACATCTAAAAACGTGGAGAAAAACACATTTTGCATTATTTTTTATTAATTTTGTTTTATATTAAAAAATTATAACAGTTTTGGTTTTTAGAATACTAGATATATTAAGTGCACTTAGTATAATCTTGTTTACAATTATTTTTACGTTATTTATTTAAAAATATAAAATGTCCTTATAAATATGAGAAGGAGTGTATTCGTAAGGAATCCTTACAAAATTCTAAATTGGAGAAAATTAAATTAGCGCAGTTAGGGAAAGAGTTAGAAATAGCCAATTTTAAAAAGGATTCGTCCCAAAAAAAATTCGCTTTCAGCGGTGAATTCAGAATCAGAACTTGTAAATAATAATAATCTAGAGATTTTTATTAAGAGTATTAAAACCCTGACTATTACATTACCATCCAAAGCAGAAACATTCAATCTTTTTTTTTTTTTTTTTTTTCATTTTCTTGAAAAAGCATTTAAGAATATAAAATGTACCAGATGAGTTTAAAGAGGAAATTCTTTTAAATATTCTCGGTGAAAAAGCCAGTAATTTAATGGTATATGTGTCTGAGGAAGACTTGTGTAATTACGAAAAATTAAAAACAGTGGTTTTGGAGGAGTTTCAGCCAACGACTACTGAGTGTTTAAATAGAAGGCACAGAAATCAGAGAGTTATGTGCAATATGCTTCGCGGTTATCGACATCATTTGAGTATTATTGTGAATTGCGTAAGGTGAATTGTTTTAAATCATTATGTGAATTAATTGTATCTGACAAAATTTTCAGTTCATTAGTCCGTGAGTTAATGACGCACATTGGGGTCAAGCAAGTTTAATCATTTTTCATACCGCAAGAATTAGGTCGCAAATGTGATATTTATTTATCTGCAAGGGGCATAAGTAAAAATGAGTTGAATGTGTTAGCAAAAAAAAGTGTAAATGAATCGAAGCGGTTTGTCGGGTACATATCGCATAGTTCACGATTTCAAAAAGATGCTTCAAATGTGTTCTTATCGGAAAAAAAATATATAAAATGTGTTCTTTGTAAAAAAAATAGTGAATATCATGCTTTATACATGTGTCCGCAGTTCAAAAAACTTCCTGTGCAAGAAAGAGTTAATGTTATTAAGGCAATTAAGTTATATTTTAAGTGTTTTTTACCGAATTGTAATGTAAGAAAATGCAATGCGAGAAATTATTTTTGTGTAAAACCACATAATAAATTGATTCATTTTCATGGAGAAGGGAAATTTAGCGATTCTTGTAAGGGAATAAAGGGTGATTCGGAAGTTGCAGCTATCGCTGATTCCGAAAAATTGAATGGAGAACACATGTTGAATTCAATTCCATTTTTTCTCCTAATTTTCCTAATGATAGCCAGTAAATTGTGTTCACCAGTTTTGTGAAAAACAAAACAAGAAATGTTTTATTGAGTACAGCGCGTATTTTAGTTAAAAATAAATATTCTCAATGGCAGGACGTAGACAGCGGATCTCAGGCGTGCCTGATAACAAAAAATTGTGCAAATCGATTACAACTTAAAATAGAAAAAAAAAAATACTTTACACTCTTGTTTGAATGATGCGTCGATGACCATTAACGGTTGCGTAACGGCAACTATTGCCAATAAAGAGAAAAACTTTGAGAAATCCTTAAATATGTTTGTCGTAAAAAAAATTACGGATTTTGTTCCGAATAAAGTAATCAATGATATCGATGTCCCAAATTCAATAGCGTTAACAGATTATAGTTTTAACATTCATGGAAAAATAGATATGCTCCTTGGTGCTGAAATTTTTTATGAATTATTGAGACCGGTGCAAATATATTCTCAAAACCCTCAGCTACTCCTTCAGAATTCTTGTTTTATATCGCAACGGGGAGTTTAGATTAAAGGGATGATGTTAAAATTCATTGCGGATTAATACGCGAAGATGATTTAAATGTAACATTAAAATTTTTTTGGGAGATTGAGGATGTAAATATAGAGTTAGCCAAAAGTAAAGAACATGCTACATGTGAGGAACATTTTGCGCATACACAGAAGAGTAATGAGGAAGGTAAATATGTTGTAACAATGCCTTTAAAGGATGACCAGCCATGTTTAGGCCAATCTAGAGAGATTTCTCTTAGAAAGCTCAGATCGGCTGTGGACACGTCTATCTAGAGACGAGAAGTACTTGTCCTTATATAAAGATATTTTAGAGGAATATAAGAATCTTGGTCACATGAGGGAGGTAACAGAAGATAAAACTCCTGGTATTGTTTATTATGCACCTCACCATAGTGTATACAGACCAGATAAAACTACACTTAAGTTACATGTAGTATTCAATTGTTCTTCACCAACAACAAATGGTACCTCTCAATTCTTTGCAATTCAACGACAGAGTAAAAAAAAGTGATTTATTTACCATAATGGTAGGTTTCCGCCTGCATATTTCCGCCTTAACTGCTGACATCAAAATTATGTATAGAATGATTCTTATTGACCTGAGTCAATACCCTCTGGAGCGATGGCATTGAGGAACCACCAAAAACGTTTGAATTAATAACTGTAACATATGGAACAGTTTCAGCCCCATACTTAGCTATGAGGACATTACACCAGCTTTCACTTAACGAGGAACAAAATTTTCCAAAAGCATCCCCCACCCTTCGTGACAATTTCTACATGAATGATGTTCTTTTTGGAGTGGGAATATTAGAGGAGGCGAAGGAGTTGCAAAAGGAGTTAAAGGCGGTCATGCAGACAGCAGGGATGGAGTTCCATAAATCTGCTAATAATGATGAACTTTCTCCAGGTATGACAGAGAGTTACAATTCTTATAACAAAGATGAGATTAAAACCTTAGGTGTGTCTTGGAAGCTAAGGGACGATTGTTTTGTCGTCCGAGTTAAGTAGATCTCAACGATTCATACACAAAAAGAGAGGTGTTGTCTATGATAGCTAGACTCTTCGATCCTCTTCGCCTGTTAGGCCTGATAATTCTGAAAGCCAAAATATTTATGCAGAAACTGTGGCGTCTAAAAACTGATTGGAGTGATGCGCTTCCAGCACCAGAATACAAATAATGGCATCAATTTCTTATTATACTAGAAAGAATAAATGACATAAAAATTGAGAGGTGTGCATTATGATTCCTCAGGCTTGAAATGTCAAAATTCATGGCTTTCGGATGCCTCAGAACTCTGCTATGGAGTGGCCATTTATTGTAAGTCCAACGATTCACGTGGCTGGACATTAATAAGGTGACTTTCTAGCAAATCGATGGTTACCCTTGTTAAATGCTTAACAATCCCTCGATCAGAATTGTGCGCAGCTGTTCTGCTGTCAAAGCTAATGAATAAGACTGTCTTAAAAGTGATGATCAACAAAGTCTATTTTTGGACAGATTCTACAATTGTTCTGGCCTAGTTACAAAAAGAACCCAAGGACTTGAAACCTATCATGCAACATAGAGTAGCGACTATTCAAGACCTTTCACCGATCCAACAGCGGCATCATATTCCTTCAGATCAAAATCTGAATCCTCTATGTCTTATCAAGAGGTGTTGATCCAGATAAACTGTTCGATCATGATATATGGTTTAGAGGTCCCAGCTTTTTGATGGAAAGGGACTATCTGAGCTAAATAACTGCTGATCCAAAAAATTCGGACGATTTTAGAAAAAAACTGAAAAAATCTAATACAAATTGAGATGATTTATTTTAATGTTTTTAATTTAGTAAACGGTAATGTCTTTGTATGTAATTTGCTGAATTTAAGTAATAACTAACTGTTCTGCATATTGTAAGTTTTATTTTCGGGTTTATAAACAACAGCAGAAACCTCCTTTATAAAACAATGGGACCACTTACATCTTCAGAAATTTTTGAGGCGGGAAAGTCTCTAAAAAAAGCATTCAAAAGGCAGAATTTTCTGAAGAAATTAAAGAGCTACAGGTAAAAAAGACTATAAAGCCTAACAGTAAGTTGAAGATGTTGAATCCATTTATTGATAATGAAGGAATTTTAAACGTGGGGGTAGACTTAGTAATAGTGATATTAATTACAATCAGAAATTTCCCATTTTTTTTCCTCCAAGACATAGGTTAACATATTTAATTATGGAATATTTTTATAAAAAATATTTACATAGTGGACCACAATCTTTACTACATCAAATTCGCCAAAATGTTTGGATAATTAATGGGCGAAGTATATGCAGAAAGGTGGTGCACAACTGCATTAAGTGTTGTAAAACCAATCCTGTTTTTTCTGAACAAATTATAGCAAATTTGCCTAGAGAGAGAGAGAAAGTGTAAATTATCCATTTAATATTCCGGGTGTTGACTTTTGTGGTCTGTTTTACATCAAGTAAAAATGACAACGGAAGGGCTTATATAATAAAATATATGTTTCCATTTTTATATGTTTTGTGTCAAAGGCTGTGCATATTGAAATGGTAACTGACTTAACAAGTGGTGCATTCATCGCAACGTTTAAACGTTTCATAGCGAGAAGAGGTAAATGTGGTAAACACTATTCTGATAATGCAAAATTTTTGTCGGTGCCAATCTTGAGCTTAAAAAATTACTGAACTTGGTTTGTAAACCAGATGAAAGTCTCGCGAATTGTATGGCTTCTGAGGGAATTGACTGGAAATTCCTTCCCTTTAGACGAATTTTGGAGGTCTCTTAGGAGGCAGGAGTAAAATCCTTCAAGTTTTATTTAAGAAGAGTAGTGGGTAATTTGAAATTAACTTATGAAGAATTCCTCACAGTGATTACTCAAATAGAGTGCATGTTGAATTCTCGTCCTCTCACCCCGCTTTCATCTGACATTGACGATTTAAATGTTTTAACTCCAGGTCATTTCCTTATTGGATGACCTTTTTGTGCGCTTATAGAGCCAGATTTATCAAAACTTAATGAATCAAGATTGGTATCCTGGAAAAAAATAGCCAGATTAAATCAATCAAACTATTTGAAAAAGATGGTCAAATTCTTATTTGTGCCATCTTTAGCAAAGAACAAAATGGTTTTTTGATAAGAGTAACGTAAAAATCGGTGATCTGGTTATTTTGAAAGAGGAGAGTTTACCACAATACCAGTGTGAGCACTAAGGAAGAATTTGTGAGGTTTATCCTGGCAAGAATAAAAAAAATAAAAGTTGTTACGGTGAAAACTGCATCGAGTACGTATAAGAGACCTGTTTGCAAAATATAACTACCGATGAGAACTTGAGTTCATTAATATTTTAATAATTACTTGTACATAAATTATTAGTTTTCTTATTCTGTGTACTAAATGTTGCATCATTAATATTTTCATTCTTATGAATAACCTTTAAATTAAATTTGTGCATTATATTTCTTTATGTGTGAATTATATTACATAACTATACTGTTTTTTTTTTTTTTTGAAGAAAATAATAATAATAATAATAATAAATAAATAAATAAATATTAGAGTTTCTAACAGTGATTGAATGTTTAATTTAATAAGCATTGAAATGGGGGCCAGTATGTTACGCTTGCATGCGATAACGCCGCGCCACCTATAACTTGTATTCTTCGTAAAGAACTTTGAAGTGAAGTGAAGTGAGTGAGTGTTGTGAAGAGTTGTGTTCGACGACCTCAAGAAATGTGGCGTCGTGAAATAAAGAAAATATACGTGATTAAAGAGCGTATTGTGTTCTAAATAAATATTAAGTGTCTTTACAAGGATAGACAAATGATAAAGTTTTGAAAAGGATCCGTTTTTAAGATGACAAATTTTGAGAAGGAATCTAAATTTCTTCCAAAAAGATACCTAGATTATGTTTCAGGAGCTTATTTAGAGAGAATTCAGTACTGTTTATGGTATAAGTAAATTTTTAGCAAAACGGCACCTAAAAGCGACACATCAAGAAGATTCACACTTGACATTTTTCAGATATGAAAAATTAGTCTTAAATTTATTTAATAAAAGAAAGTATTTATTATTATTATTATTATTTCAAAAAATTGCTCCTCAAGTTAAAAAGCGACATGTTCAAAAAGTATAATTCGAAAAACTTCATTTTTAAATGAGATATCCTTAATACAAGGGGGGGGGGGGCGGGGGGGGGGAACCTCATGGGATAACATGTTCTTGTGCGTACATGTAGCATGCGTGCGTAGCGTTCCTCCTACATTCGTACATGCACATGTGTGTGTGCCTGAATGCGCCACCGTGTGTTAGAGTACGCACGTTCCCGTGTGTGCAGATTTACATATACATGCGTGTGTATCTGTGTGCGATTATAATTACATCCAATAAAATGAAATAATGTAGCCTGCAAATGATGTTTCAACCGGCGTTAACGCTTTTATCGCTGACTGAAAACAAAAATCCCGTGGCTAAAGTAAAGAAAATTAACTAAATTTCTTTCTACGGTATCATGCAAATTATATAAAGAGACTTTTATTTATTTATTAACTGAAAAGGAAATACAGTAATATTTATTTCACTATCTAAACTCTGGAAATAAAAAAACAAGGAAGATTAGGGATTTCGACGAATGAAAAGAAAACAAGCATTTATCAAAATTAGTTTATTAAACCAAATAAGGCAGCACCAAGTATGCGCTAAGTACAGTCTTTCCATGAAATAAATGCATATGAAGAAGCAAAATAAGTAAACGGCAAATAGCGAAGGATATGATTATTTTTTCTTCGCTAAAGTTCTTTGTTTTTCGGCGTGTTCGACAATCTTTTCATCGACGGCCAGGCCTTTCCTTCGACGGACATTGTTCATGTATTTTCGGGCCCTGTTCTCGCTGTCAGCTTTTTCCCCGAAATGAGCATATTCCAATTCTGTCCGTGGTTCCCAGAATGGATCAACATCCACAACCTGCAGAAGAAGAAAAAAAAAAAGATGATGGATCAAAATTAAAAAATAATTCTTATTAATAATTAAAAAATACAATGACAATCGAAAAATATACAGTGGGTTATTATTAGAATTATTAGAAGTATTTATTAGATTATTAGATTTTTTTTTCTTTTTGACATTTTTTTTTTTTTTCCTATTTTCTAAGGAAATATTCGCTGAAACGGTCTTGAATTGAACTCCAGGCATGTAAAAAACTAGTTGGCATAGGTGGACTCTGCTCAGTTCCCCATCATATTTATGTTCTCAGAAATTTCTAGTGGAAGACATATTATAATCATGTTAAAAGAAATGAATTTGACCAAAGCTTGATACAGTGACAGAATGAAATCCCCACCTAATAGGCTATCCACCGTTCACTTCGATATATTTATCTTATTCTAATCTATTAATTTATTTTATCGGGGTCAATTCCGTTGTTTAGTTTTCATGCTGCTATTTCCAATGCAATAATCCTCAAAATTCATATTTATATGAAAAATTTACAATTTCGCTATGTTGATAAAATCGTAAATTACGAATGATTTACGAAATTTTCCTATTAGAATATTTGTATTCAATCATGTTCAAACAAATATCATAAATGTAATTTTGAAGTTGTCTAATGTATTTATGATCCTCAAAATGGAAATTTATGCTCAATTTTGCCTTATTCTGACATGTTAAGTAAATCGCACTTTTCAGTAACGATTTAATCACGAGTGTGATTAGGGAATTAGTCATAAACTGAAGACGAACAAAAATACTTTATCCTGTATTATAAAAAGCTAGAAATTATTTGTAAATTTAACACACGTTTTCACTCAAGTTGCCTTGCAATTGCACTTTTAAAGTGCAATTTTCGGTCAAAAATATGATTTTCTATTTTTGGTTTAATATTAAAGCTTGACATTTTAGCTTTCTAAATCAGTTTGAATTTTGTTTTTATCTTACTTAGAACTTGAATTACAGGCATTTTAATGTTAGTCACTCGCCAGTTTTTGAAACCGAAAGTAGCTCTCCGCTACCGGAAGTTACCGTAAATGTTTGTTTACATTAATGTTTTACTCAATGTAAGTACCAAAATTTGTTACTGCATATAAAATGAATTTAAAAAAGAAAATAAAAAACTTTTAAATAAACCAGGTGCTTTTTAGAATTATTATTATTATTATTATTTTATTTATTTAATAGGTAAAATCTGGTTTTGAATTATATTTTCATGCTTTTTCCCAAAATGAGATTTTGAACATTTTGCTTTATCGCAAAATGTCATTACTCCAAAAGTTATAATTGTAGCGTTATGAAACTTTGCAAAAATACTCTAAAGGAGTTTATTTAAGTAATGTGCCTCTACTATGATTACAGTTAATTATTTTTCATATTTTAGTTGATACAAATTATGAATTGTCAGATATTTTTTTTATTTTTCTGTGTGTAAAAACGTTAACTTCTGTAATTTTTTTAATAACATAGTTATAATTATGAAAATGCTTCAGTACCCCAAGAAAGTTTCATTAATCATAATAAAATTTACAGAAGAAAAATATCTTCATTTAAATTTGAGTTTTGATGTTTTGCAAAAGTGCAATTTTATAGGAATTTTTATGTATGATTTGAGCCTAAAAATAGAAATATTTAAAAATATGTATATTTTTACATGTTATTCACAATTTTTAGCTATATTTTATAATATAATGCACATAAGTAGGCACTTTTTCAAAAAAAAAAAAAAAAAAAAAAAAAAAAAAAAATCCCTTCCGAAGGTAGGCAGGCACCTTAATAATTACAACATTTGTGTGTGTTTTTTGTAGGAATAACACAAATATTTATACATATAATTCTTGTTACTTACAAAACTTTGAAAAACACCATAAAATGCAATACGCCGCTTTGACTGAAGCACTCGTGCTTACTTTGTTCACCTGATGAAGGGTCGTGTGCTTTTTCGACTCGAAACAATTGTTGTGAGTTTATTGCATTTTATGGTGTTTATTCAAAGTTTTGTAAGTAATAATTTTCAACGTCAGTTCTGTGGTGCTTTCTTATTAATAATGTATAACTCTTTCCCCTAAAAGTATGCAGAAAAATTGACAAAACGTTAGAGAAACATTATTCTAAAAAATAAAATGCATAAATTTAATTTTTGCTGCAACATGAGAATTTATAGCAAATATTTTTTTATTGAGCATGCGAGAAAAATAGTTTGAATGTTAGATATATACGGCAACTTATGCCAAAAGTTCATTTGATGCGAATAAAAATCTCTTAATTTACTGTCTCTGTCTTAACATACTTGTATTGTATGTAGGTATAGTAGGCCAAGGACCATAAAACACAAAATTTTATTTTATTTTATTTTCTCTATCCCGTGAAGTAGCAGTTCATTAAATTATTAAATTCATACATTTTTAAAGCCAATAAATTGTAGCTTAAGACTAAAAATTTTCCGAAGTGTAAGTATAATAGCAACTGAGCAAAATTATGTTAAATTCGAACTAAACCGAAACGCTGTTACCCTTACCCCACTTCACCCTATATATTTCATGAACATTTAACAGAAACTTAGAATAAGAAATTGCTGATGAATTTTTGATTTGAATTCAAAAGAAAGTCTTCTACGTTTACAGATAGTATAATGAACGCGTAACGCAGAGAATACTTTTTAAAAATGTTTATGATTACAGGTAAATTCAAAAGATGGGGAAACATTACGTGGGCAATAAAGCCATAACAATTGCAGAACAATAAAAGCGTTACTAAGTAACCCCAATATTTTCCAAAAAAGCGCATCAATTGTTATTTAAGCACGAACCTTCATCACACGAAAAGAAAATAAGAGGAAATTTTTTCGGTGCATTTTACTGCAATAGGCAATGTTCAAAAGTCTAAAAGTGGGATGATATCGGGGATAATTTTTAAACTACAACTGAGACGAAAGGAGTCGTTTCTGGAAATAATATTAAACCGTAAATGGGGGCGTGCAATCCGACAGACTCCGGTGTACCTAACAGTTTATAGTACTTTTAAGAGACTAGGTCGCTGGCATTTCCCCCTCCGGTACTTTCCTACGAGTTCTTTCAAAGAAAATCTGCTACAGTAACTACCTAAATATGTACAAAGGACATTTATAAACTTAATTTTTGTTAAAACAAAACTCAACCTTAGAAAACCCTTAAAACCTTTATGTGCTAGGAATCTGCGAGACTTCGCATCAACACTTATTTGACAACACTTATTTGATGTGTACGTCACTGGTCACGGGTTGATGGAAATATTGAGTGGAACTAAAATAGTAATGTAACAGGAGCAAAACAAAGAATTTAAACACGAATACTGATAAACTGACATGTTTTCCCACATATTTAAGTTCGTAAATCAATGTTATAACGTAAATCGATACACTTACACCGTGTCTACGAATTTAGGTCTTTACGCCTTTGTTTATTTATAGTATAATGTAACTTTTTAAAATTTATAAAGAACTTTTTTTTTTCAGCATATTTTTTTTCACTATTTAATCTGATAAAATTTATCCAACCCTCTAAGTACATAACATCTTCGTGTGAATAATGCACCGGGAGCTTCAGGAAGCAGGATATGAAATTTTTTCCTGCACGACACTCCTTCAGCTGCACTCGGCTCATCCTGAGCATTGGTACCGGAGTTTTATTTTCTCATGGAAATTTCGGCGCGTAAAACAAAACAAAGGAGGGCACGGTGGGCGTTTTTCCCACGATTACATAACCCTCCTACAAATGCAATATTTACTGAAGAATTTAACGGTCTTTCACCCCCTCAAAACACATGTGCTAACTCATCTCCCCTCAGTGGGATGAGAGCAGGTGTATGCGGCAAGCATAGCCGTGTTGCCTGTCACTCATAACTTGTCACTCTTTTGCCAGGAAGAAAATCTTCCAAATGCCTCCTTCCGTTCCCACAGGATTCCTCAAACATTGCTCCCCCCTCTCACTTTTTTCATTATTTTTTCTTTAAACTTTTCGCCTTCAATTTCGGAATAGTGTCCCGTGACTTCCCATCAATCTCTCTCCAAAACGATCTTTCATAAAAGTCTAAACATAAATGTAATAAAAACAAACCTGTAATCCAAACTTTCAAATTCGTACACTTCCATTTATAAGAACTAAATTGAGAGATGGTTTGGTTTGGAATATCTCACTCTTTTTTTTTTTCACATTAAGGCTCATAGTGGTGGTTTTTACTTACGGCTTAGTGGATATCTTAATCGATAAGAACATTCATGCCTGAAAAGGTATTTGAACCCGACACCTGGCAACTAACCAGAGCGCTAACTATTCGGTTACCAGATAGCCCTAAATTATGGGATGAAGCAGGTTGTAGTTTTCATAAAGCATATAGAACAAGCGTTCAGGAATGGTGCCCACTTCACTCCAGCTTAAAAGACCTCTCCTGAGAGCTAAATTTTTATTTTTATTTATTAATGCTTTCTAAAAATGTTGAAAAGCGTTAATGACTGGCTTTTTATTATGCGTTTTATTCCAGTAAATATTTGTAGAATATCTCAAAACTAATACAATTCAAGTGCACTATATCCTTTTTCTTATTCAAAAACGTACAGAAAAGCAATATCAGATAGCATACAGAGACACAGAAAATAACTTGGACACATTACGGTCTATGAGACATATCTCTTTAAAGCGCATTTTAATATATTTATATTGAACAAAATATAACGGAATCAACATGCATTACTTAGATGCATAAACATATTTAAACTAGTTAGTTGTAGGGCGACTAAGGCGCCCGTTAAAAATTATCATTTCATTTTATTTATTTCTCACTTCCAATAATTCATTTGCTAGCAGGTCCATGCGAAATTTTCGCACTTTATTTATCTCTTCGTTACCTTAAAAATTTTAAATTATTATTATTATTTTATAGACGTCATTTTTTCATATTCATGAGCAAATTTAATATTTATTTATTTTATTTTATTTTTTATTTTATTTTTTTACTTGAAAGCATATTTCATTTTATGCTGAAAAAAAAAAAAAAAAAAAAATGGCAACAATTAAAAATTTAAATGTTTATTTTAAAGCTATGTCTATTTTCACATTTTAATTAATTTTAAGAAATCTAATCAAAAATTCGTTACAAATAAGGTATCAAATGAAAGAGGCGAATTTTCTGAATCCGTCGGATTGAAAAGCTTATCGATCGGACAATTAGATTTTTAAAAATTAACTAAGGTATGAAAATTAGGTGGCAACTTGTGTTCCCACACAGAGTCCAAGGAAATCTCTTAGCCTTTTTAAGCGTGACAGAGTCAGTCAGTCAGTGATGAGCCTAACTATATATGCTGGTAATATTTCTCTAATGTGGACCAGTTACAATTACATTTTGTAGAAACGATACGATAGTGACTTAATAAAATAAGCAAGGATAAACAATTATATATAAGCAATATTTGAGCACACGGACTCAGTTCAGTGATCTAATAATAATAATAACATATAAATTGAAGAATTTAATACCTATTATAAAATTTAATATCTATATAAAAGTCGCCATTTGTTTGATGAGATCGTTTGATAGAAAAATTTATTTTTAAAAGTTGCATCTTTACAATCTTTGCAAGCGTCATTTTAAACCTAGCAATATTTTAATGATATAAATAAAATATGAACTTTTGCCATGAATTGACTAAAAAACGCAATAATAAAAAGTATCAAAATAGCTACTAAGTTTTATTTAAGAAAAAATTATGCCAAAATATATAAATTAAAATAATAATAATAAATTAAAACGCATCGCTAACATGGCGGCAACAATTTAAGTAACCGTAGAGGTCCTATACTAAAGTTGTAATGCCTGGGAAATATGAAAACTGGGTCATCAAACATGAATTTTATTTTGAAACTTTTCTTTAAATCTTTGACTTTTAACTACCATTAGCGTTTCATCCCGCAAAAACTAATAATAATTTGGCTTCTGGTGAATTAAAATTTTGATTGGTTACATTAATTGGTTTTAATTTTAAAGGGTTTAACATTTTAAAGTGAAATAAAAAAAAAAAAAAAAAAGAAAGAAAGAAATTGCGAAAAGATTTCCCACAGGTTTGCTAGTATTTAAAAAAATATAATAAAATAAACGTAAATGGTTGGTTCAAGAGCCATACGAAAATATTGTTACATCATGGTGTAGAATTCGAAACTGCTGAAAATGTATTTATGAGAGACCAAGACAGAGGCAGGTTAAACAATGAAACGGGTCAGTAGAGTTGGAAAATGTTTTACAATCTATCAAAACTGCAAGATTTTTTTTTTCCCCATAGGCCATATTAAATATTTTTCCCAATCAAAAGTAAAACATTTGGTCCCAAAAAATTCTGGCACCTATTTCCATTCACAAATAATATTGGCGTTGAGTATGTTCTGAATATACTCTAAGAGAACTGTTGGTGTATGCGCTAAGACCGAATGGCAAGATGAGGTTCCTAAGCCTGGTGTGGAGTGATTACCCTAAGGGTCTTTATGAAAAATCAATAATATAATGCAGTGCATTAGAATAACATTAAAAACTTAGGCGATGTCATTTAGTAAACTCAAATCAATATACAAATTTTTTATGTTTTTTTTTTTTTTTTTTTTTTTTTTTTTTTTAATATATATATATATATATATGCATAAAAAGGAAGTATCTCATTCGTGAAATTTTTCCACCGGTTTTTCATGGATTTACACTTTTAGAGATTAATGTAGACGATTTGACCCTTTTTAGAAAATGCCTGGCCGTGTGAGTGTTGGCAAAATTTTGTGGACGCTGTATCTCACAAACCAATAGTCGGACTTCAATAAATTTATATATGGTTGGAATTTGACTTAAGTTGGTGCTGATTACCTTTTAGTGCATATCGCTCAACAAATGGCGATGTTAGCTCGTTTTTTGATATTTAATACGGAAGCATAACAAAAAATTTCGCAAAAATGTACAAAATGAGGATTATTTTGTGAAATAAAAAATATATATAGGGGAGAGTAGGGAGGGATGGGACAGTTTTGACAAAAATATTTCTTACAAATTTACTTTTACTGGTACAACACTGTAAGTTTCAGAGAAACAAATTGAAACATTTTAACATCTTTTAAAAATAAAAATTTGATGATAATTATTAAAATATTAATTTTATAAGCCAATTAACATAGTCATAAAAATGTCCCCTCCCTCCCTTATATGAGGAAGGGATGGGACATGCTTTTAAAGTTAAAATAAGTACATAATATACAGATATACTATGAAAAATGACAAAAACAGTGGGTCACTATGTATGTATGGTAATTAATTACTAATAACATCTATTTTATACAACATTAGAATATAATGTACCACTAAAATAAAAAATTTCAAATGCTCGATTAATTCATCTTTTTTTTTCAAACTTCTAGCAGAGAAAGTATTGTTTTTTAGTTCAAATATTCCAAATTAAGTTTTTGTTATATTTGCATGTTTTGTGGTTCCCTAAATATTAATAAGGTTTTTAGTGGCTAGTCTGTGTGTGTTATCAGCATATCTCAAGAACAAATATTACCAAGAAAACTGTAATAGTGAATGTAATTTCTTTTGTATATTTTACTATGTCCAGGTAAACTGCTCAGGAATGAAAATTAATTCCTCATACATATATGGTAAATAATGTACTTTTAAAAGTTAAAAGGGTAAACAAAAGTCGTGTGAGTGCCACACCAATTATTTTCCATGATTTTGAATTTGTTTCGTGCGTTTTCTCTTCCATCTATTCATTCATTTGCCTTTTGATATTCTCTGTTTAAGAGCGGACAACACCTAATCTCGCCGGCAACCTTCGCCCATGCTATTCTATGGGGAAAATTTGTTTACATAATTACTCATTACCTAATGAATATTTTTCAATTCTGTTTTCACATTTAGAAAATTCATAAGCGTTCAATTAGTACATGTTTTCCAAAAATTGATTTTTTAAAATTTTAGTATTTCACTTTGCGATTAGAAAATGAGAAAAATGCATTTTGTGAAAAATCGTATTTTTGAATTCAAAATTAAAATGTAAAAATAAAAAAAAAAAAATGAATTTTTCAAAAATGAGTACTCATTTAACGGTTATGAATTTTCTGACTGCGAAAACAGAATTTAAAAATATTCATTAGGTAATGTGTAATTGTAGCAACAAATTTTCCCATAGAATAACATGGGCGAAGGCTGCCGGCGAGATTAGGTATTGTCCCCTCTTAAGGAGTATCAGAATCTTCATTCTTCTTCCTTTTCTTACATGTCCCATCCCTCCCTAAACTGCTCTGTCCCATCCCTCCCTTTCCCATATTTAAAAAAAAAAAAAAAAAAAAAAAAAAACTTATTATTAGGCACATGCTACTTTTAGACTTAATTTAGCTACTAATTCATAAAACTTATATTATTAGGGATATAAAATATGAAAAGTAATTATGCTAACATCAGTGAGTGACGTTGAAAACTTGCCTTGAAAATTAAGCAATTGTTTACTTTTGGTGTTATAAAATAGTTTTTTTGTTACATAAACTTACCGAATTCTCCAACTAAAATGTTACATAGCAGCAAATATGGGGCTGTAATTACTTCACCTGGTGGAAGTGTCAGAAATGTAAAACAATGTTAATAATTTTAGGTGTCCCATCCCACCCTTGTTGAATATTAAATTTAAAAATATAGGGGAGACCCTATATTTATAAATTTAATATTCAACAAGGATAAAATTAGTGCATATGCTTGGAAGTAGCCCCAGCATATCCTGTATACTTGCTTTTGTTGAGTAGAACTCTTTAGCCACTGCGAAGAGAGGGGTAGCATGATTCAGAAAAAAAAAAAGTATTCTAATATAGAAATATGAGCAATTTAGAAAATATGATAACCCAGTACTACAAATTCGACTACCAATTTTCTAAATATTTTTATTTATTTATTTTGTGAAATAAGAATATAAATAAAATGTATAAATTAATACGGCAGTTCTCACGTAAATTCTCAGCAACACATGAAGCGTATAAAATACATTAACACTAAATTTAAGTTTTTTTTTTTTTTTTTTAAACAGTTCATTCAACCCATTTTATATTGAACGTGTTCCTGAATTATAATTCTAAAACACATCTCAAAGAATCCAACAAACAGGTGTTTATATTCAAAAAGTTCAAAAAGTAAAAAAAAAAAAATAAAGATTCACACTGTCTGAAAAACTAAAATAATAATAATAATGCTTTAATTTACAATTCGTACAGCGATAGCGAAAAATAACACATGTAATTCTCATAATCCATTGCATACACAGCCCTCTAATTTTTAATAACAAGAAAATTTTCGTCGTCAGCTGTATCCGTCAGCAGCTGTTTGAACCTGGACAGCAAAAACACCAAGGGTTAATGATTCGATTCGTACAGCAATGATGTCTCAGAAACCAGGTGTAAAAAACGAAACAGTCGTCGATTAACAACTGGTCTCACAATCAAAAAAGACCATCACGGTAGGACAGCCCACATAATCCCAAGAAACTTTCTGATTATCAAAAAAACAAAAATTAGATTTCATTACGAGAATTCGTCAGACAGTGATAAAAACATGGAGGCAATATTCAATTTTTAATCAGAATACATATGATGATAAAACACATCTGCTTCTAGTCATCTGCTCGTAAGGTGGGGGTGGGAGGAGTAAACAGACAGCAAGGAAGCAAAAAATGGTTCCGAAAAGACATATTTAATATACTAACTTTTAAATAATTTATTATAGCAAGGAAACAAAAAATCTGGAGTGACTCCACTCGACTTTCCGAACATTGAGTAATTAACAGTTTTGTAGATAAAGTAAAGAAAGAGGAGTTGTTAAACAAACAAAAGAGAGAAAAAAACATAATAGACTGTTTGAGTGTTTTTCTCCATATATTACACGATGTTTTATTTAACGCTACTGAACTTTGAGCCCATAGATCATAATAATAAAGAATTTTTCGTTGTGTCCCTGTAAAAACCTATAAATGCTAGTATCACCAAAATGCTTATAGTTAGTGCAACAGTGATTTATAATATTCATATAAATTTTCAGCTCAATTGAATAAGGCGTTTAGATGCTATCGCACTTTAAAAAAATTGGTCCCATAGGCCATAATGATAAAGAATTTTTCTTCGTGTCGATGTAAAAAAAACTGTAAGTGCTAAATTCACCAAAATCTATACAGTTGGTGCAACTGTAACCTATAATATGTGTACAAATTTTTTGCTCAAAATAATAAGGCGTTTAGACGCTATCAGACTTTTAAAAATTTGGCCCCATAGGCCATAATGATAAAGAATTTTTCTTTGTGCCCCTGTAAAAAAACTGTAAGTGCTAAATTCACCAAAATCTATACAGTTGGTGCAACTGTGACCTATAATATGTGTACAAATTTTTTGCTCAGATTAGTAAAGAGTTTAGACGCTATCGCACTTTTAAAAATTTGGCCCCATTGGCCATAATGATAAAGAATTTTTCCTTGTGTCCCTGTAAAAAAACTATAAGTGCTAGATTCACCAAAATCTATAGGGTTCGTACTATGGTGACTTACAATATAAATATACGTACCAACTTTCAGCTTATTCGAACAAAGCGTTTAGACGCTAGCGTGTTCACTCACAGACATACACACTCACATACACACATACATACACACACACATACATACATCATCGTAAAAATAGTGAAAACGGACTCAGGGAACCTCGAAACGTATAGAAACATCAAAATCTCAAATTCGGATTTTTGACATGATTACAATACTTTCCTCACTATAGTGTTCGGAAAGTAAAAATGGTTCCGAAAAGACATATTTAATATACTAACTTTTAAATAATTTATTATTTCAATGAGTGAGAGAGAAAAAAATTTTAGTAAATGACTTTACTAATGAGTTATTAAAAGCGTCATAACTATCACACACACACACACACACAACATGTGTACACTAATTCATTTACAAAATAATTTTTTAACCATTAAAATCAGATACTGTAACTTAAAAGTATTCATAAAAAACAAAAACAAAGGACACAAAAAACATCGCTATAGGACGGAAATTTTTCTGAAGCAGTTATATAATAATATTCTTGGTAAGAAGTAACATATTTATACGCTCAATTTACCGATAAAACAATTTAAAAATGTTATTATTTTATACCAATTGTAAAAATCAAATCTGGAACATAATATATATATATATATATATATATATAAATTAGTTTAATTTAATTAAAAATTTAAAGCAGAGAACCTAGGCTGCTATTGTGTTCAGATTCAGATGAATTCCTTTTACCCAATTCAATGTTAATCCCTTATGTTGAAGTAAATTAGTGAGTTATAAAGAAAGTTGGTAAAAGTTCCGTAATTCCCATACAAGTCGCTGTAAAAGAGCTTTCACAGCAATAACATATCGTATGCGGGAAAGTCATTTTAACATTATACAATAATAATAAAACTTCGCTGATTTTAAAACCATATATTATCATTTAAAACCATTCGATGCGGAGGGGGGGGGGGGTGGCGGACGGAATCGATAGGTTAAAAATATCTCATGGATGGATGGAATCTCTACTTAGGTATCTAACATAAATTTTAAAATTTTTGGATTACTGTGAAAGCACTTTTTATATTAATCTGGTTCTCTATTTATCAAACCAAAGACTCAAAATTAAAATTGCATAGGTGATTACAGATGATGGTATGGTTACCTACCATTGCAGTCACCAGTGACCGAGAGGTTTTGCTCTCAAAGCTGAAAGGAGGGAAGTGCCGGGTTCGATTCCAGGTCATGTTTGTCGGCCTAACCATTCAGACTTTTCCACGTTTTTCTCCCAAACTCGAGTGTAAACGAGTTAGGATCCCTCTGAAAGACATCCCCCCCAGGGCATTCCACCCAGGACTGGGATTCTAGCGCAGTCAATCTGCCTTAACCTGCACAAACACCTATTTTATGATTATAAAACAGTGTAGTAGTCCTCTCTAATGATAAGATGCAAAGAATGTTTCAGTAAATTATCGCAAGTAATTTGGAGATAGAAAATTATTTCAAAAAGTCAGACGACGAAAACAATCTGCACACAGAAATGAAAGAGAGAGAGAAAAAAAAAATCTATAAATATATCAAATTTATTTATATAACATAAGATCTTGCTTATCATAGAAGGATTATTATAATACATGAATCCTTGGTAATGATATATCCTCCGTACACCACATCAGAAACTGTAATAAACATTAAGAAAATTTCAGTAAATTGCTTACATCATTAGCTGTAAAAAAGATGAGGGAGTAATATTTGAACAAAAAGAAAAAGAAAAAAAGGAAAAGGAAAAAAATTGCAAAGACACGCGCGATTTCGCAACAAACAGTGGAGGCGAGGTTTAATCGCTGGGGTATTATCCGAGGCTCAAAACTATTTAAGAGCGGAAGCTATTTTTATAAGCCACATTTAACTTAAGGATGACATTAGTGTCCGGAAATTCAGATATATATTAAAGTTAATAGCATCTATTTCGTAAGCTATAGAAAATCACAACGTTCTTTCCAACGTCATTTGTGACGGAGAGTTTGTTTTCAAGAAGTACATTATTACAAGCTTCATTTTGTTCGGTTTTATTTCTGTTTGGAACGGAAAATACCCCCATCCCTTTTAACCGTCCATTAGTTTTGCTTTTAAATCAAAAATTTAACTTTTTTTTTTTTTTTTTAATGCAACAACTTTTTTTCTTATTTTAACCAAGTTTTAAACTTTTGTTCCTCTTTAGTTCGCTAGATAGCAGCACTGCTCCGAAATTTAACAAATGATATTTCAGAGACAGCTAAAAGAAGTCACTTTAAATTTCATATCATGTGATGAAGGACCATACTATTATTTTGACCTGAAATAACTGTTTCGAGTTCTTTGTAATTAGCAACATTTACTTACAAAGTTATTAATTACACTGCTCTGAAAAAAAAAAAAAAAGTCGAGACCTAATACTATTTTTGATGAATCTTATGTAAAATAACCTCCTGAATCCGAATATGACTCCCATTTTGCCCAGTAACCCACCGTTTTCTAGATACACAACCCCCACCCTCAATTTCTTTCCCTGTTCGATAATATTATGACCATGAATTTGATTTGAAGAATAAAAAATAATTAATTTAACACCTAAAAACAAAAAATATAAAGTTTAAAAAATAACATTAATAACAGATTAAAAAAATATAAGATATGTAATGCATAATTTCAGTGGCAAATCCCCCCCCCCCCCGCCCAAATTTTTCCCTTGTCGCAAATGTCCATGTTTTAGAATTTTCCAACTCTGCAGCCCCTCAGAAGATATTTAACGGTTAAAAAAATCCTCCCCCCCTTCCTAAAAATCAAATTTATAGCCATGAAATCACCGAAAAATGATAAAAATAGGGGGCCATTCAAAAAAACGGTGGGTGATAGGGCAAAATGGGCGTCCTATTCTGATTCAGAAGGTTATTTCACATATGAATATGCTAAAATGGTGTCAGAGGCAATTTTCATGCCGAGCAATGTTACTAGTATTTGAGTTTAATCAGGTTAATATAAAGTTGTTTCAAAATGAAAACATTTCAAAAATTAAAAATGGTATTTTTTTCTTTTTACATATTTTCTTCTATATTCAATAGAAGAAAGTGTTGGATTCATAAAAATTTTCGACTTCCGGTTTTAGATGGATTTGTACGTTTTAAGAAGTCCAGAACACGATTAGACCGTTTGCAGAAAATTTTCGTCTGTCTGCAGGGTTCTCATCAGAGATAAAAAATGCGTGAGAATTTCTCACCTTTACTTAGAAACAAAGAAGATTTTTACAAAGAATGTAAAACCAGAAAAATACTTAAAAAAAAAAAAAAAGGAAAATTCTATATTAATGTAAATTGCTAATAATGTCTAGATTTAAAGATCAGTGGTATCTGAGTTGCTTATTACCTTCTCTCAGAATGGGGAGGGGGTGTCTTTCTAAGGAGTTCTTGCCAGTATTTATATGAATTTAGGAGGAGAAAGCCACAAACGGCTACTAAACAGTAACAATAAATAATAATAATAATTCTTTTAAAACGTATTTTTCCCCTAACGTGGTATCATAACCCTTTCCGACCCGAAACATTCCCCTCTTAAAACATAACATTCTTCTGTTTTTACAAACTGAAAGAAAAATATGGACTATAACCGACATTTGTTGATTGAAAATTGTACTTTACACTTTCTGCTAATTAGCTCGATCATTCATTTTCTGATTTTATTGCATACGACTGTTCCAGATGCAAAAATGTAAATGGATGTCGTGGATGTTTAACTCGCACGATCGTACGGCCTGAGTCGGAAAGGGTTATCAGAAATTCTACTTTTTGTATTCCAGTCTTCGCCAATGTTTAATATTACGTTTTGAAGAACAGTTTACTTCTGAAGAAAAGTTTAATATCAGATCATCCTATGCAAAAATTAAATAAAATACAGTACAGATTCAATTGTTCGATAATAATGTAATTGTATTATGACTGAACGTACCAGTGCTTACAACTTGTAAGTAAAATAATAATAATAATAATAATAATAATAATAATAATAAAATTTACAACAAAACTTTAAAAGTTAGTAGCCTTTTTTTTTTTTTTTTTGGAAAGTCTTTAAAAGTTAGTACTTTTCCTTCAACGGGTGACAGGACAGTCAACATAATAATTACCGATCTTGGAATTTTAAAAAAAAAAGCACTTTACATCTCTGAAGGATGTAAATTATCTTAATGTTAATATAATGTTCGATAATTGTTTTAGTAAGTAAAATCTCTTTTTTAAATTTCTACAAATGTTTAATTTGTTTTGGAGGTTTAGCTGCACATTCTTTTTTGCACAATAGAATCATTACACCAGGACCTTCGTTTTAATGTGATTTTGAACTACTGCGAATGAACCCAGAAAATGATATGAAATCAACACTTAGCAATTGAAAGCCAGAGCGCTAACCATTAGGCTACCGGATAGAATCTACATAGAAATCTCCAGTTTATCCATAGTATCAACGAGAGAAACAACGAAACTCTAAAATTGGTGCCCATAGTTTATATCAGGCTTGTCCAGGTCAAAACACTTTCGAAAATACGCTTTAATCAGGCGGGGTCGTATTACATGCATGTATGTGGGGGAAGGTGGACTAAAATGATCCTGGTAGGCAAAACGATCCACATACGTTTTCTTCCAGACAGTGTTATCTACAGGGTAACATGTAAATTAGCTGTACCAAGTCAAGAAGAAGCAATGGCGATATTCAAGCGAATGCAATATTACGCATCTGAGTAGAATTCTTAGAAAAAGTGGGTTTTATAACATAGGTCATAAAGTAAACTCTAACTTTTCTATTTATTTATATAGGGTAAGTGCACCAGTGATGACAATTTCAGACCAATCTCTGATGTTTTTAATGTTCTAGTCATCAGAAAATACTTTTTGAAATCTTAAGTTAGTACATAGGGCATGAAAGTCATTCAGAACCACATATATGTTAAAATATATACATTTCATAAGAATTATTATTATTATTATTATTTTTTTTTATTTATTTTTTTTTTTTTTTGTGTGTGTGAATTTTTATTTGACACCCACTGAATGTTCCAGTAACTGCACACAGAAAAATAAAGTTATCAGTTGACAATACAGAATTGACTAACCCAAACAGCTGACTAGAAAACGTGAGTTAAAAAGTGCACTGGCTGAACTAGTCTCCAAAACAAAACCCCAGACTAAGAAGGTTAATATTATCAGTTAAGACGGCTATATCTGATAATATTAACCTTCCTAGTCTGGGGTATTGTTTTAGAGACTAGTTCAGCCGGTACACTTTTTAACTGATGTTTCCTAGTCAGCTGTGTGAGTTAGTCAATTCTATATTGTCAACTGACAACTTTTGTGTGTGTGTGTGGCACTGCCATGTTTTTCATTTTATCAGTAATTGTCACCCTATGTTCCAGTGTTTGACACTGTTAGTTATTCATTTTACCAGTTATCAGCACCCTATGCTACAGTGTTTGACATAAAATGTTAAAAGTCTTTCTGTAAAATATATGATTTTATTATTTTTCTTATTTATTAATTATTTCTGGATAGATGTCAATTACTGGAGCATGCCAATCACTGGAGCACGCCAATCACTGGAGCACCTACCCTATACAGTCTTTCATGTGCAGAAATATGATCTGGTTTACTTATTTTATTTCATTACGTATTGTCATAATTCCTTTTATATCTTTTATTTTGCCGATATTAAAAAAAAATTACACTTATTTTTAAATGAAGGATCATTTTGGAATTTGGCAAGGGTAAAATGATCCTTTCGACCCTTTTTCAAAAATGTATTTTTTTTTTTTTTTTCATTACTCAGTTTGGGTTTAAAATATTATTAAAATATGTTTATAATGCAAAATATAGTGTAAAGCATGCTAGCAAATGGACAAAGTTTTACTTAAACAGTTATGTTATTTTACACAAGTTTTTTCCTTAAGAGGATCATTTTAGGTCACCTTCTCCTATATACATTCTTTTATCTTTTTTTTTTTTTTTTTCCCCTTTTATATTTCCGAATATTTTAAATTTCCGATTCGGGCATAAATAATTGCAATTTTCTTAGCATTATGCTCACAGCTATACAAAAAAACCACAGTTTTGTTACAAATTTCAAATTATGCCCCAGACTAAGTTCTGAAATTGTAAGCAATCATTTATTCATATTTTCAAACACATTGATCCAGCATTTGCCTTTCACCAATTACTGGAAATTTGCTCGAGTTATAATTTGGATATATCGTTTAGAGCAGTTAGCAAACAACTGTTTTCGATAAGGGGAAAAAAAAAAAAAAAAAAAAAATCACGAAAAGTAGATAACGCGTCAATTCGTATCACTTTTGAAAAAAAAAAAAAAAAAAAAAAAATTCTTTAAAATCTTATTTGAATGGTTGAGTGGCAAAATTGTAGAAGAAATCTAGATATTTAGGCTGCTATTTGAAATTTTTTAGACGTACACTAAGCGACAAAAAAGAAAAAGCCGCACTGCAGAAAAAATGACTTATACCCTTTTTATTTGTAATTACTTTAAAATTAAGGGTTAAAACAAATAAAACTGCCTTGTTTGCATAATACCAAAGCGATGAAATGATACCTATGAACATTTTCGATTTAATAATTCGCTTTATTGCATTCTACAAAGTACAACTGAGAGTAAAAATCATATTACTACTTACAGAATTATAGGTGCTCATGATAATGGATAGGTAATTTTAACAATTTGATTCAAATTGACGTACCACAGACGCCGTACAGCAAGGTACATTACATCATGAAATGCTGTTTGAAGAAAAGTCTGAATACCTCCAAAATAGTCGGTCAGGCGCCACTTTTATAATCACCATGTTTTATTTTGACTTAATTGATCCCTTGAGCATGAAAATTTGCCCGAATCCTTGACAAAAATGTGCACCACCGTACCATAATATACGGAGAAAATGTCACTGTTTTAAGAGTGCGATTTTCATTAAGTCGGTCACATTCTAGCTTTTTTCAACTGCTCGAAATAAAGAAAACTTGCTTCATCAGAGAAAACCAGTTCAGCCTAATAATTAACTGATAATGTTTTTAAAATTTTGATCAACTAAAGTGTTGTTTTTTCTAATTCTTTTCCTTAATAATGGCTTTTTTCGCAGATCTTCTGTTCTTTAACCCGCTTTGTTTAATTGTTCCCGCATAGTTTTTGAAGAAAGTAATTTAATATACACTTCTTTTTAATATTTTTTAAGTTCTGAACATGATACAAATAGATTTTTTAAACATTCGCTTTTAAACTTGCGGTTATCTTGCTTGGATGAGCAACATCACCGCCTAAAGCCAAATTCCCAGTTTAAACGGCCAAAAAAATTTTTATTTTGCTAAAAACCATTTTACCCAATATTTCGTTAACATTTAATTATTTTGTGATCTCACGTATTAAAATATTTTTTGATTTTCATTCAAAAATTAATACTTTTTGTGGCATCGTTAACTGCCTTATTCTTACCATTTTTGAAATAATTTCTAAAATTACAGTTTTTCTGACAATTGCATCTTGTTTTTAACACTGGACTCAATGCTAAAGTGTAAGTGGAGGACAACATAATAAAATCTGTTCGAAAATTTGCTTTTTAAATGATAAAATTGGCGATTGTACAAGGTGATAAGGAAAATATCCAAGTGCGGCTTTTTTTCTTTCTTTTTTTTTTTTTTTTTTTTTTTTTTGTCGCTTAGTGTATACTTCAGATGGTACTTTAAAGGATACATTTGGGAGTATGTTTTAATTTATTAATATAAATTATTTTGTTGTATATATATATATATATATATACTTCTTTAAAATCGCATTTGAATGGTTGAGTGGCAAAAATTGTAGAAGAAATCTACAAATTTAGGCTGCTATTTAAAATTTTTTAGAAGTATACTTCAGATGGTACTTTAAAGGATGCATTTGGGAGTATGTACCTAATTTATTAATATAAATTATTTTGTTGTGTATATATAATAATTAACTGTAAAACGTTGCGTTTAAAATGTCATTAAGTGTAATGTAGTATGAATATTTTTGTGTGTATGTCACCTAAATATAGTTAGGATAAAATTGCTGAACATGCAAATTACAATTCACTAATTTAAAAATTCTTTTTTCGAAATGAAATAATGCTGCTTATTTTGTTTCATTTAATATGATTCACTACCAAAATTTGAAATCTTATTCAAATTTCATGCTGTATTATGTTAAGATTTGAAAGGTTTTTTATTTTTACTTTTATCTACTAACTTATTTATTTTCTTATAATTATTGAATTATAAATGTACCAAATTCTCTTTCACTAGGAAATAAATAAATAAATAAATAAAAAATTCCAAGCCAACATTCGCTTGAAATTCAATCACTTACTTTATTATAAGTGCGAAAGACCAGTAGCGTCTGTCACAGGAACTTCAGTTTACTCATGATTCGAAGCAGTATGAATATTTTTGCGTTTAATAATTTTATATAACAACCGAACTTACTTATGAGACACTGTATTAATAGGCACCTTAGCGTATTTTCATAGGCAGGTACTTTTAAAATGCATCCATAACCAAAGGATATTAATAAGAAATAAGCTATATGTTCATCAATATATCTAATCGTGCCATGATCGTTAAGTATTCTCAAGTTGCTCGGATTAGCATTGGATACATATCTCAAATAAACTTCTTTTATCGGTACCTTATCCTATTCTAATTGGAAAGTCATCCGTACTCGATATCTTTAAAGGCCGGTTTCCACTGGAGTTGGAGCTTCCAGGTTCAAAAAACCATTAATCACGCTCCCGACACAAAGAGCCAAATGTCTTGTCATCAGTTGTAGCCTTTTTTTTATCAGATTGCGCAGTTACTTCAAAGGAAAGCATGCAAAATTGACAAAGATATCTGCCTCTGGCCCCTCAATTATCTCAGCTGGGGGTTAGAACCAGGGACTTCCAACGCCGTTCGAGGGTTTTGAGCCCGGCCGACCACATCAAAGGATTCTGAATAGAAGCCGTCGAAAGAGCCGTAGTGGAAACCGAACTTAAAGTGCAGTTTCCACTGAGGTTGGTTCGAACGGCACTATTGATGTGGTCAAGCGGATCTTTTGATGTGGTCAAGCAGTTGGACGTGGTTGGAAGGCCGGAAAAGTTCCTGGTCCTAACCACCTGCTGAGATAATTGAGGGGCCAGAGGCACATATCTTTGTCGATTTTGCATGCTTTTCTTTGAAGTAACTGCGCAATCTGATAAAAAAAAAGGCTACAACTGATGACAAGACATTTGGCTCTTTGTGTCGGGAGCGTGATTAATGGTTTTTTGAACCTCGAACTTCCAACTGCAATGGAAACCGGCCTTTAGTTTTGCCTTCAATGAGACATTGTCGAAGAGTTTCCGCTGAGAAATCATCCTTTGACGAGAACTACCCTTTCACGGGCCATTTCCCATATTATCGGTAGCCGTTGAATGGCCGGTGCAAAGGAAATTACTTTTTGCCACTAGGGTTATATTGTTTTAATTTATTTTTAAAATATATTTCCTTCTACTTATATCTTTGTGTTATTTACTATAAGTTTTCATAGATATCATATGTAATATGTATTAGGGGCTGGTGAAGGGAAGGGGCGAAGATTTGCAACAGGCTATATTAATATTAAATTTATTTTTATTCGTAATATACCAATGGAAAAGTCGAAATTTTATAATTACGCATTAATAATTATAATAATTAGAATCGGCAATAGATCCGATAACATTCTATTAATAATCATCCGTGCCATAATTGTTAATAAAATATTTGATTTTCTAGCTTTTATAACCGGTATTTTCATTCCAAGCAGTTAGAATTTGTTAATTTTTGATGCGTTACCCAAGCACTCCAAGTGATATATTTTATGAATTCCATTGCGGGTTGCAAAAGATTACATGTCCACGTGGCCCAAAGGCCACGGGTCGGCCACCCTTATTCTTGTGCTACAGAAGAATGTCACCTCTGACTTTATTAGACCATAAAACTGAAATATATCATATTTTATAAAGCAACGGATAAGGAATTTTACAAGCCCATCGTTATCCATATTTGGAGCTCGAGGAAAAATTTTATCGTTATTCGTGGTGGAATTAAAATTTACAGCTCGTTCTACCGATCATATTTTACCTGCGAGCTCGTTCCTTATCTGAACCTGTAATCAGATCATTTGTAAATTTTTTCCTCGAAGGGCAAGGATAATAAACGAATTCGAATTGTTGTGCGGGCGTGTGGAGAAGATAAATGGTGGCTGGTGTTGCATCGGGGTCGTGGCCAGCCTAGTGGGCGCGCCCCCTTGAAAGCTTCCCCATCAGTATGTCGCGTGGCACTTGGCACGCGTCCACCCCCTCTTCCAGTGCCACTCCTCAGTTAACACCCACGCATTACACGCGCCAACATTCCTGAACTGGAATTCGCTAACCTAGCCCCCCCCCCCTCCTCTTTCTGAAGACCCCTTTAAAAAAAAAGTACATGACCGTCCTTGGGTTTGGCTCGATGAAAAAAAAAAAAAAAATAAGCAGCATTTGAAAAAGCTTACTTAAAGAGATAGAAATAAAAATAATAAAAGTTTTTTTTTTTTTTTTTTCCCCCTCTCTAATGATGCGAACAGGTTTTGGAAATCGTTTTCGTTTAGAATAAAAAGTGGCTTTATTTTTATCATCGTTTCATGGGATCTTCCTGTTTAAAGAAGTATATGAGAAGAATTCGAGTAAAAATATACCTTATTGTAAAGTGTCCATGTGATATATACATTTATTTTGGTTGATTTATATTAATTTTACGGTACAGTTAAAAATAGAGGTTTGTAATTTTTATGTGTTTTACATATTTGCAAACTTTATAGAGCACAAACTTCTCGGTACTCAGTAAATCAGTCACTGTTAAAATTTAAGATAAAAATACAGATAGTAATTCGAAAAATATGCATGGTATAATCGGAAGAACCGTAGAAGTAATTCATTATGATATAGTAAAAATAAAATACAGAATTAATTTCCAGTTCCTAAAAATAACCTATTAAACTTAACCTGTTTTTAGGAACTGGAACTTCGTTTCACTTTTCTAGAGGTGGGACTGGGGAGGATAAGTTGCGAGATGAAAATGTGGCGCTTTTCGTACACATTTTTATCACTGTGTGTGTGTGTGTACCTTTAAATTTTATAATTGTGTCATTAAAGTTCCGATGCTCACACACACACATTGTCACACAAAATTTATATCACAGAGTAGAGGTCTGCACGGGTCGAATTGGTACGAACGGTTTGTTTACCGGTTCGAGCCGGTATGACATCTAGAGTTTCATATATCCTAGGAATAGAATATCTGTTAACAAACTACATCTTTTAGACGGCAATAATAAACAGAAAGTCCAGCATGTAATTCTTTTTTTTTTTCTTTTTTTTTTTTTTTTTTGTTAACAAAAAGATATTTAATCAAAATTCCTATTTCATTTATTTTGAAAGAAGATAAAACTCATCACACCTGTTATGAAATCACTATAACAATAACATACTATAAACAGAAATTCATTAATATGGATGGACAGAGGCAGAAAGCTCACAGATATACAGAAAGTCAAACCGAAAATATTAGTATTGATGCAAAAAAGTAGGAAGGTATTAAAAACGGTTAATAATACTAAAAATCTACTTTCATCCGTTCCCACTTATTTGGCGTAGTGTATCCGAATCATTTCGTGTGAGCTCGTAAACAAAACAACAATACTAATTCAACCATTTTCAATAGAAAAAAGTTTTTTTTTTTTTTTTTTTTTTTTTAATCTGAAAAATTATACCAATTTCATTACATTTGATTCTCTGAAAAGTAACGAAAAAGTGCTTAAAAATATCATTCATTGTTATCATTAGATTCTTCAGACCATAGGACATAAAGCCTCATAGACAGTAACGTATCTACTTTTTTTTTTTGTACGTCTGTGCAAACTAGTAGCGACTTGCTACTAGTTTGCACAGGTGTAGTAGTTGAGTAGGAAACCTGCTGCTATGACCTAAATTACATATATCAGTTTCTTGACATGTTAAAAATATTAATTCCTCTTTTTAAAATTTCTTGGTTTAAATTTTAACCTCTTATCTATATATATATATATATATTTTTTTTTTTTAAATAATGAAATAAAAATGCTTATACTTTTTACTATTGAATTTTTTACTTAATTTAGGGCAGTATATAATACTCTCTATACATATATTTCTAATGTACAACTAGGTAATGATTTTACACATTCGAAAATATCTGAAAAGAAAATCAGTTTATTATTATTATTTTAATTTGGAAAAATCTCCTACATCTTCAATTTTTAATTCTCTCCTGCCTATTTCCTAAAATAACGAAAGATAAATGTACTCGGGTTTCTACAAGAGCTTTAGAAGATAATTTTTTTTCTTCCAATAAATAGAAATATGAAATGTATCATAAAAATGTTTAATTCTGTAATTATAAAATTTATCAATGTGAAATTAGAAGATGCTGTGATTCATAAATGAGTTTGAATTTGACTACAAAATATTTTTTTTAGTCAAAATATATCCGTTCAAAGTATTTTAAAATATCTTTTTAAATAAAAAAGATACACTTTAAAGACAACAAGAAATGCAGTCAATTATACAGGTGTTATTTAATTTGGTCCCCCCCCCCTCTCTCTTTCTAAATACTAGCAGGCTCTGCCCGCTACGCTGGTCACTAAATTTAAAGGAAACTCTTTTCTATATAGCTTTATAAAAATAAAATAAAATAAATTACTGAAATTGTTAAAAAGCTCGCTTGAGGTCTCTACTGCCTTCGGCAGCGATTTGGTCATCCACTGCAACTCGGGCGCTTGTCCCTATTACCTGCGACATTGTTTACCAATGAGCTTCCATTTAGATGCTTATTATATAACAGTTTCGAAATAGATAGTATCGAAAAAATTGGAGTTTCCCTTTTATATTTGAATCCCAGTTACATGTGAAGAACACTATACGTGGTGCACATAATATTTGCTTTTACGTTATTTCCTATGTTTATTTTGTTTATCCAATCAACCATAAAATGACAGCAATTTCACGCCAAATATTACAATATGCTGTGACCGGCTACGTCTGCCGCATGAGACAGTTAATTTTTTGTATTTATATATAATTCATGGGTTGTAAACCTAGTACAGCCTTAATATAGTTCTCTTTAGCGACTTCTGAATTTTTGTCACCATTTTAGACTTTTAATCCATTGTAACAATAAGACTTAATCCCTCGTAACAATATGCTATAAGCGCCATTTCTGCCGTATTTTAGACAACTGGTCTTTTTATTTTTATATTTATTTCCCATTAAACATATTTTTATTTTTATTTTTATTTATTTATTTAAATATTAATTTGAATTATTCAAATATTTCTGTTCGACAGCGTGCAAGTGCAGTAACACACAGAGGCTCATTTGTTTGTATGATAAATTAGCATAGTGATAAAATAAATAAATAGGTAAACATTATCGTGCTACACAACTTTATTATGTCGCTCCATTGGCAGCTTTTGAATTTTTCTCGCCATATTAGCGATGGATTATTATTATTATTTTTTTTTTTTTTTTTTGTATGAAAAGGGGAAGACTGTTTTGCTAATAATTTTATCAGACTCTTTTTTGTTTATACATAAGAATCCTTCATATTCTCCTTATATTTTTAATGGTTTTTAGGTTTAAAATAGTGCTTGTTGAAATAAATTTCCTATGTTTAAAACTGCATTTTTTCTGTAAATTTTGTGTAAAAATAAATCATTTATGTTTTTATATACAGTGGAACCTGTAAAAGTGACCACCTTGGTAAAGTGACCACCTGACTAAAGTGACCATTTTCCAATTTTAAAGAGACTTTATAAAGTGACCATCTGCATATAGTGACCATTTTAGCCGGTCCCTAGGGTGGTCACTTTAGACAGGTTCCACTGTACTTGATGCGCTACTCAGATTAAAATGGCTGTTGCTATTTTAAACTTCTTGTCGAAAAACGTTCGGTGTACTTCAACACCAAAATTTAAAAAATCGCCCAACAGGTCTATTAATGAAACTGATAAAATAAAAATATGGTTCATAGAGTTTAAATAATCTATTTAAAAAAACTTTTAAAACCCAAATTCTTAATGTATCGTACCATATACATAGATATAGTAATAATATATAGATTGATCATTGGGGAGAAAAAAGGGATTCCTTTTCACACGGGAAAAGACGGCGATTTTACCAAAATATGGTAGTCTTTCCCCTAGTGAATACACAGGGGACTACACACGAATATTTTAGCAAATCAAATTCATAAATAATTTATTTACTAAAGGTGAATGAAAAACTCCAGATATAGTTTCAAATTCATTTTTCTTCTTTTCCTTTTTTTTTCAATACCACTTAATGGCTGATTCCAAAGCTTTTTTTTCGGCATCAAAAATCTTTGCACGATAATATGGGGATGATAGATCTATATATATTATTATATCTATGATCACATAAATCTTTTCGAAGTTAGAATAAAACTTAATTTGGAAAAAAAAAAAAAAAGATGTAATTTTTTTGTTTATTAACCAAAAAAATTTATGAAATTTGAAATGCAAGTTGGTCTTGTGGGGTACAGGCTGTATATTATAGTATTTTTGTGTTCGTGAGAGAAAATTTAAAAGAATTTGAAAACTGCAATTTTTAATCCCACTTCAAAAACATGTGACTTAATGTGAAGCAGATTTTTTTTTTTTTTTTCTCCTAACGGTTTCCAAACAATCTTCTGCTGTTGCCACATAAAATTCATACTTTAGTTAATTTTAAAAAACCTAATTATCCGATTGATAAGCTGTTTAATGCATCGGATTCACAAAAATTTTCCCTTTCATTTGGTATCTTATTTGTAACGATATGACAGATATTTCTAATTTATTTTCTAATCTTTCTGATTTATTTTCCTCATTTTAAATAAATGTACGTTTTTTTTTGTTTATTATTATTATTATTATTATTATTATTCTGTCGAAAAAAAAAATTGGCAACAATTAAATTATGGATAAAATTTAAATGGCTTATTTATCAGAAATTAGAAGGTTATTATTTTCACATAATTAATTAAGGAAAAACTAATCAAAAATTCGAAAATCTGACTTCGATGTGCACAATGACCCTTCGGGGGGCACCTTTGTGTTAAATCTCGTGACTGTCCGAGCTACCGTTTTCGAGAACAGTGAAATATATATACAAATATTGCTCACTTAATAGTATAAAATTTAGGTTTTAGAAACTTTTTCCCAAGAAAAAGTATAATGTAAATTTTTGTTTGGCATTCTTACGAAATAAGCGCTTACAAGGACGATTATTTTTAAAAAGAATAAATAATCCGAATCATAAGCAATGCTATTTTGGATATCAAATTTTCAAGCCTAAATGCAGTTACTCTTTTTTAAAAAACTTGTTATAATACAAATGCAAATATAAAAAATATCACCAAATTAACGCTTGCTTATAATGGATAACGAAAAAATTCTGATTTTTAAAAAGATCACGACATTTAGGTGCTAGATTTTTTATTTATTTATTTATTTATTTTAATTTATTAATTAATTAATTTTCTAACAAGCAATTATACCAAAAAAATTCATCGCCAAATAGTGGCAAAAATTTAAAATTCGCCAAGGGGATAATGTAATACAGCTGCAACGCAAAATGGTCTAGATATTACGAATTTCTTTCTATTCTAAAAGGAATTACTGATTTTTAGCATAATATTTCCTTTTTTAAAAATGGCATTAAATATTATGTGTTTTAATTTGAAATTGAATACAGGGATTTCTATAATATTGCTCTGCTTTTGTCATATGCACTGTTAATATTCCTATTCAGTGAAAGGCAAAGCAGTGAATAGGCGGGTAACAGGGGCAAGTTAGGGGTTGGTGAGCAGAGCGAGTTGGGGGCAGAAAAAGGCGAATAATTTTTAAACAAGTTACTTCTGAACAGCAAAATAATAAACCCGTTTATGTTAATATTAATTACTTACATATACTGCTTAGATATGTACATTGCATACAACTGGTGTATGTACGGGCTTTGTCAGTTATGCTCAAGAAGGACCAGCCCTTTCCCTGATTTTGAAGTTTGGTCTAAATCGTCGTTATTGTTCATAATTTTGAAAAATAAATAAAACTAGTATGATGTGGCCATCACATGACTTTCTTCTATATAATTTTACACAAAATTTATTCAATACAAATTGTTTATTTTAAATTATCAAATTATTTTCCATTTTAAATGCAGACGATTTTTATCTGACAGAATTATATCACTAAATCGAAAGAAAGTCCTTTTTTTACAATTATCAGAAGAAATGAGATTTTTTTTCTAAGTTTTTTTTGGTTAAAAGTAAAAAAAAAAAAGAAAAAAAAATAAAAAAAAAAAAAAAAACGATAACTTTGTTTTAAATTATCACAGATCCATAGTTCAACCATTCGTTTTAAAGGTATTGACGAGATCTTTCGAAAGATACCCATCTTGAAAATTTAACCCCCCCCCCCCATGCCTCCACATACACAATTTTTTTTCACTATTATCAATAATTCATATTAATTTTACAATCACACTATTAAAATAACTCCCATTATGTATATTTATACGAAATTTTGTCCTATGCTGCCTTGCTAAAAACCTTAAAAACTTAGAAAAAACCTGTTGATCGAAGGAAGCTCAAATATAATCAGCACCAGTGTATGTCAGGGTCCAACTAAATACCAAGTTTGGTTAAATTTCATTCATTTGTTCGTGAGATACAGCGTCCACAAAATTTGTGATACACACAGACAGACAGACAGACATTTTCTAAAAACAGTCAAATCGTGTTCAGGACATTCCAAAGCGTGTAAATCCATCGAAAATTGGAGTTCAAAAATTTTCACGAATCCAATACTTTCTCTATATATACATATAGAAGAAAGTAAAAGTGTGTTTAAAATGCTTAATTTTTACGGGAGAAACATTGTGTTTCATGAAAATATGAACCTCTCTTTCCCCATTCCAGATAAACTGCTTAAAGACGAATAAAAAATGTCTTGCCCTAACCCCCTGATTTTTTTTTTTTTTTTTTTTTTTTTTTTTTTCCTTCTGGTGCCAGCCCCTAAAAGCCAAACAGTGTATTACAGTCATTAATAAACATTCACAGTTCGTTAATAATAATAAAAATAATAAATTCTTCATTGTGTTCAGAATTCTATTTCATTTTTTATTTGTCTGGCTTTGTTGATCAAATGAACCTAAAAATTTCCTGGAAAATTGTCTCAATATGGATAAGAAGATTAAAAATTAAATCCAAATGACATAATTAAAATAAGAATATATATATAATATATATATTCTTTCTTTTCATTTTACAAAAGAATCCAAACTGTTATTTCGATAATCATTTCAGGAGAATCGAAACACTCAAGTTCTTCGCAGCAAGAAAAAAGAAAACAATTGTTTTAACTTTTCTTCTTCGTGCGTTAATTTTCGCGTGACTTTTTCCAGTTGTTCTCTCCAGTAATGACCCGCGTTAAATATAGTGGTTATCAGAAAAGAAAAGCACCATCGACTAAAGATGCAATTCGACTACAGTCGCAGATACTTAGAAAAAGTTTAATTCTGTCCTCCTGGAAAAGAAAAAAACATTTCAAAGAATCTTAAAAAAAAAAAAAAAAACTTGAGAAGCAGGGAAAAAAAAAAAGAACTATTGACCTATGAAACCGAAATCAACCTATCCCATGTTCATTTTTTTCTCTGTTTTTTAAGGTAGGGTTCGAGATTTGTGGGGTGGGAGGCAGTCATCTGAGGTCTAGGGTCAGGGTGGAAGATGTGAGCACCTCATAACACGCGCCTTGCGTGTTATGAAGCGCGTGGCTTTTGGGTAGGGCACAGGCAATGCGATTTTATTTATTTATTTATTTATTTGGCAGTTGGATAGAGGAATTTTTGTTTCACAATATATTAGTGTATTTCTCCTGACGTGAGCGAAAATATTTGATGGCGTGATATCATATAAAATTCCAATGCGTGGGTGGAACTGAATGTCTCAGGGAGACATGCTGTGATTTGATGTTGTTTTTAGTATTATTTCATGATGGAATAAATTTTTTTTCTCCAAAATATTACGTAATGTAATATTGTATTATTGATTTTATAGATGTACTTTACTAAAATAAAAGCTATACTTTAACTTTTTTTTTTTTTTTAACCTAAAGTTAAGTTTGGGAGATCATATTATTACTCACATTTATAACGTAATATTATTACATAAAAAACAGCACCTCAGTACAAAAATCCTACTTTATTCCAGTTGCTCTACTGCAAATGGAAAAAGTTTGAAAAATAGAGTGTTACTTTCAGTTACACAAATTTTATTTCAATCTTATGTAACTTAAGTATCTATACCGAAAGTTTATAACACACTTTTTAATGAATATCCCTTAAAATAATATTTCGATTAGTTTTTATCATTTTAAATCCTATATAGGAATAATGTAAATGAAGTATTGTGATTGTGATTTAAAAAAATATATTATTCAAAGAAGAAAGAAATCTGTCTCAACTAACTGTAATTTACTGCCAAACACATATAATTTCTTTAAAATTTCCCATAGACTAGACAAAAACTCAAAAAATATAATGTTGGGAAATATCTACATCATTCAGTATAATATATATAGATGATGAATGCTCTACTGCAGATGGAAAAAAACAGCACCCCAGCACAAAAATCCTACTTTATTCCAGTTGCTCTACTGAAAATGGAAAAGTTTGAAAATTAAAGTGCTACTTTCAGTTACCATGGCAACACAAATTTTATTTCAATCTTATGTAACTTAAGTATCTACCGAAAGTTTATAACACACTATATAATTAATATCCTTAAAATAACGTTTTTGGTTAGTTTTTATCATTTTAAAACCTATATAGGAATAATGTAAAATGAAGTATTGTGATTGCGATTTAAAAAAGTATAATTCAAAGAAGAAAGAATTCTGTCTCAACCAACAGTAATTTACTGCCGAACACATATAATTTCTTTAAAATTTCCCATAGACAAAAACTCAAAAAATCTCATGTTGGGAAACGCCCACATTATTCAATATACAGTAAAGCACCGTTTATACGTCTTTCAAGGGACTGGTTACCATGGTTACCACTAGTTACCATGGCAACACAAACTTTATTTCACTCTTAATTAATTTAAGTATTAAGGCCTACCAGAAAATTATGTCCCTTCGAATAAAAATAATAATTATAAGAGAATACATTTTTTGTAAAAACTAAAACCATCAAGTTTTGACGGGTACCTGTACCAACTAACCTTAAAATGTATAATTACACAAAAATCTCATAGTAGAACTTTTTCATTATTACAATATTTTCTTTACATGTAAGTTCGGAAAATAAAAAAGATATTTTGATTTAAATTTGATGCAGTTTAAACTAAACCTCGAAATATTTTTCTCCGAGAAAAGTGGTATTTATTTATTCGGAATTTGAGCATAGCGAGAAAGGAGTCGAAATTTCATTCACGCAACATTAAAACGACTGAATTTTTGTAGTATTTGGATTTGGACTCGAGATTTATGTACTTATTTATTCAATTCATTATCATCTTCCTTACGAAAGTCATGGTGCGACGAAGATCGTAAATTTTGTCGTTTCCGAACAAGCTGGGGACACAGCGCACGACAATATGATCATCGCTTGCTGCGATGAGAATGCCCCCGCGGATTTATGGGGTCACGATTTTAAAGAGCGCTTTACTTGGAGCAAGCAAAGAGTTGTGCAAGCCCAGGCGTTACGCCATGCAGATTCAAAGATAACTCAATTACAAGCAAAGGAAGTGAAATCAGCATGGGCTCAACGGTAGTGAGCCCAGGCCAGGCGATAAAAATGCCCTCCCCGTGTTCAATTAGTTCTTTTAGTGCACCTCGGGAAGTGAAATACGAGACAATGGGAAGCCATACATTAAAAAAAAAAAAAAAAAAAAAAAAGATGAGAGGGGGGGAAACCAAATTTACTTTGCATTTACCTCAATAAGATTAATCTAATAAGGGAGAACTGCAACTCTGAATAAGGCAGTGCAATAGCGGCTTCACATTGTCAGACTTCTTGAAATTTGTAAACCATTCAGAATGTTGGCGGGTGAAAAGTATTCTTCTATGTGGAGGCAATTAACTGTACAATTTTTTAAAATAAGTCCAATCGTCGGTACTCATACTGTGAAATTATATATATAAACAAAACCAAACAAATAATTTTTAAACGACTTAGCACCCTTATAGATTTTGCAAAAACGATCTCATGTATCCCGAAATTATATATATAAGAAAATAAATGCAATTATAGAAGAAAGTTCAAATCTTATACATATATGTAAAGAGAGAGTTTTAATGATTATATATTGCAATAAAACATATAATCAAATGCAGAATTACTCATAAGAACAAAAATATAGATTTGTTTTATAATTGTTTTATTAAAGACTAGCAAATCCATGCGGAATTTTTGCATTTTACTTCTATTTTTATTTAATTTTAAAATCTGAAACTTCTTGTACCAATTTTACCACACAATTTAAATTTTAATTCACCAAAAGCCAAATTATTATTAATTTTTGTGGGATGAAACGCTAATGATAGTTAAACCAAATCATTCAAAGAAAAGTTTTAAAATAAAATTCACATTTGACGACCCAATTTTCATACTTCCCATGAAGGACATTTTTAGTATGGGACTCCTATAGCGACTTCTAAATTTTTGCCGCTATGTTGACGATGCCTTTTAATTTATTCATTTTGGCATATTTTTTGTTAAAAAAAAAAAAAAAAAAATCTTAGTACCTATTTTGATTATACTTTTTATTATTGCGTGTTTTTATGACATTTATACTATTTTTTATTATATATATATTATTTATACTATTTTTTATTGCGTGTCAATTTATGACAAAATTCACATTTGTTTATAACTTTAAAGTACTGCTAGGTTTAAAATGACGCTTGCAAAGATTGTAAAGATGCAACTTTTAAAAATAGATTTTTTTTTTATATATAAAAGAATATCATCAAACAAATGTCGTAATTTTTTTAATTAGATCACTGAACTGAGTCCGCGTGCTTAAATATTGCTTATGTATTATTTTTTATTCTCGTGTATTTTATTAAGTCACTGTCGTATCGTTTCGACAAAAAATAATCGTAATTGTTCCACGTTAAATAAATATTATGTAGATAGCAATATTTAAAACACATAAACAGAATATGAACTATGTTTAAAATGATACTTGGAAAAATTGTAGCGGTACAACTTTTAATATTACATTTTTCTATAAAATGATCAAATAACGAATGAACTGAGTCCTCGTGCTTAAATATTACCCATGATTATTTTTTATCATCACGTATTTTACTTATAATTTATTTTACCATTTTACTATCGTATCGTTTCGACAAAATTTAATCATAACTGGACCACGTTAGAGAAATATTTATATAAATTCTGTATAATATCTTTAAAGTGTTGCTAAGTTTAAAATGACGTTTACAAAAGATTTTGAAGAAGCAACTTTTAAAAATACATTTTTCCATAAAATAATGTCTACAGACATTTTTTCTTATTCCCGAAACGTCAGTGGAGGCCCTCTGTTGAGACTCAAAACGGTTTTGGGCTGTGTCTGTGTGTCTGTCTGTCTGTCTGTCTGTCTGTCGCGCGATAGCGGCCGCAAAAATAGCGTTATTGACTTGAAATTTGGTACACATGTTCATGAGCCCCACGAAATCAGCTGTATAGTTTTTGGTATGTATTCCATTTGTAGTTCGTATACAGGGACACGCCAAAGTTTTTCTTATCATTACGGCCTATTGGAGGAATTTGTATGTATCGCGATAGCGGCCACAAAAATCACGCTATTGACTTGCAATTTGGTACACGTGTTCATGAGCCCCACGGAATCAGCTGTGTGGTTTTGGGTGTGTATTCCATTTGTAATTCGTGTACAGGGGCACGCCAAAGTTTTTCTTACCATTACGACCTACGGGAGGAATTTGTATGTACTGCGATAGCGGCCACAAAAATCCCGCTATTGACATGCAATTTGGTACACATGTCCAGGAGCCCAACGAAATCAGCTGTATAGTTTTAGGTGTGTATTCCATTTGTAGTTCGTGTACAGGGATACGCCAAAGTATTTCTATCATTACGGCTTATGGGAAGAATTTGTATGTACCGCGATAGCCACCGCAAAAATCAAGCTATTGACTTTCAATTTTTGCCGAAACGTCAGTGGAGGCCCTCTGTTGAGACTCAAAAGGATTTTGGTTGCCGTCTGTCCGTCTGTCTGTCGTGTGATTGCGGCCGCAAAAATCACGCTATTGACTTGAAATTTGGTACACATGTTCATGATGCCCACGAAATTAGCTGTATAGTTTTGAGTATGCATTCCATTTGTAGTTCGTGTACAGAGACACGCCAAAGTTTTTCTTATCATTACGGCCTATGGGAAGAATTTGTATGTACCGCGATAGCGGCCCCAAAAATCACACTGTTCACTGCAAATTTGGTACACATGTTCATGAGCTCAACAGAAATAACTGTATAGTGTTAGGCGTGTATTCCATTTGTCGTTCGTGTACAGGGACACGCCAAAGTGTTTCTTATCATTACGATCTATGGGAAGATTTTGTATGTACCGCAACAGCGGCCGCAAAAATCCTTCGATTGACTTGCAAATTGGCGCAAACTTTCCAGCTTTGCATATAAGAAGCTGTATAATTTTTATTGCTATATTGTTTATAAACTGTATACAGGGACACGCCAAAATTCTTAACATTACGGCGTATGGGGTGAATTTCGTTTAAACGTATTTTAATATCATTACTTTGAAAGCAAGAAAAGGAAACTATCGCACGTGTGTAAGATGCTTAAACTTATGTTGTTTGAAGAAAATATGTGCTTTTGAGCTTTTTAATTAATGTACAGGACCTTACAAAAGTGTTCTGACAATGTCACGGTGTCATCCAAACGATGTTAAATTTGGAACAATTATTAATTTTAAATGCAAAATAAGCTGAATAGTTTTTACTGGTGTATACAATGTTTATGGTTCGTTTACAGAGACACACAAAAAAATTTCGTAACATTGGAGCCTATGGACAAATTTTTATTTAAGCGCACACTTTAATGCGTTTATGCTGAATTGAAATTAATAAAATTAACATACGTTATAAAGATGCTTAAAATCATGTTTACTCTTAGAAAAGGGTATGTATCGACTAAATAATTAATAGGACCACACAAAATAATTACGAGTATCTACTGTAATCATCCAAATAATGTCAAATTAGTTTGAAAAATTAATGAGTTATAATTAATTAGGTTTATTCATATTATTGGCGTTTATAATGACTGTGGCTACTTTTCCGGGATACATAAAAGAATTTCGTACTATTACGGTCTATAGTCGGTATTTCTTAAGTTTATTTTAACATGGTTACACTACACCCCATCAAATATAATGAAATTTTATTAGAATTTTAAAAGCATTTTTTCCTGTTGAAAATTGTGGGTATAGAATTGGTAATTAATTTAAAGGTTACTCAAAATATTTTCGATATGCTATGTAATTTTTTTTTGTATGAAATTTGGTAGTTATGAAATTTGGTATTTATGAATTTCAGGGAAATAATACAAGACCGTCGTTTATTAAGAATACATATTGTTGCGTACTTGGGGGGTTCGTAAGTTGTCCGAGAATGAAAGGCGAAACTTGTAATAATTCAGTGATTTATTCAAAGAAAGTTCCAGAAAAATACAAGTCTATAAACCAAGTATCAGCTTCAATTCAACCAGTAAACACAGCTTAAACAACAGCCGTTAACAGCACAACAACAGCACAAACTGTTTAACAATAACACATAAAGCAAGTCTCATTCAAAAAGGCTCAAAGCAAAGCAAGCATTTGACGAAACTGACACAGATCTGAGACTGACCGCCTTGGCGAAAAAAATGCTCCTTTTATACTTTTTTATCGAACCCAGGCTGTTCTGGAAAATTCTCGTATCTCATCAGCCAATGAGATTAGAGCGTCCATATTTGGTATATCCCTAATAAGGATTTTCTCGCCAAGGTCGCCAAAAAAATCGCCAAGGAGGGAAACAGTCTCCAAATTTGGCGACAAATCCATTTCTTCCCGTCTTGGAGCTTTTTAATGCGTTTTTAAGGGAAAATTAGGCTATTTTAACACTAAAATGACTAGAAATGCAGAAAATTAGCATTTTATCAACTTACTAAGCCTCGTTGAAAGAATTTATGCAAAAGTAAATACAATTATTCACAATTCCGTATCACTTTATATGATATACAGATAAGTATACAAAGAGAGATAGAGCAGGGGGTTGAGGCGGCCGGCAGCCCCCCCTCAGGAATGTATCTGATTATGGTAACAAGTCTATCGAATCAATATATACTATTATATAATAAGAAATAAATAAAAATGACCTATTGAATAATGTCTGATGCAAATAGGACGTTGAGGCTCCTGATCTGCAGATCCACTAGTTATTTCACTGAATCCGCGTGCTTAATTATTATTCATTTTTAAATATTTTTTATCCTCGCGTATTTTATTAATTACACCACTATCGTATCGTTTCGACAAAAATTAATTGTAACTGGTCCGCGTTAGAGAAATATTATATAGATAGTCAACAATACTCACCATAAGTATTACTATCTATAAAATCCCTTATTCACAAATAGGGAATTTATTAAAATTGGCGCGATGAATTTACAAATTGACAATGAACAAGAATATCTATCTATAACAGACTTTAACAAAAAACGAACGATGATATACTTATTAGACAATTGAAAAGGTTTTTATCATCAGGATCGTACAATTCTTCAAAGAGCATAAAAAAAAAAAAAAAAAAAAAAAAAAAATGTAAGATTTTAAATTACAGTTGCTCTATTGAGCCAAAGGTATACGATATGTATACGATGGGTATACGTAAGGTATACGATGAATTGTGCAAAAAAAAAAAAAAAAAAAAAAAAAAAAAAAAAACAATAAATTAGAAAGAAGAAACAAACGAATGGAAGAATAATAAAAAATAGGAAATCAACAAAAATGTAGCAATGCGAAAACATAAGACACATATAGGTTTGCTGCATTCAAACTACTGCGAGTGGTGATATATATATATATATATATATAAAATCATTTTCAAACATATCACAGGATATAATAAGTAATGAATTCAAGAAGTGAGAAAGATTATAAAAATTAACAATAAACAAATGCATATGTTGAAGTATATTAAAGAATAAATCATGCAATACCATCATTAAAGGAGATTTGAAACAACCATAAGGAATAATAATAATAATAATAATAATAATAATAAATACAATAGGCAATTCATTGTAGAATTTATTTATGAAGTATATAGCATGACATCCCACCAGATAAAATCCCAATAATCTATTAGCTTAGTTAAACATACTAAGCTGGAACATTCAAAAACGTAGTTATGTATGAACTTTTGAGAAATGAGGATGAGGAGCTCCAAAAAGGTATAAACATACACACTTACCGTCAAGAGGAGGAAAATTAACTATTATACAACTACTATCAAAAATCATGGCATAAAAAGTACTGGAACTATAATAGTTATCTTCTTAATAATAATAATAATAATATAGTTTTAAAAAATTAAAGAACACGCTTTTATAGAAATGTGAACTAAAAAGCACAAAATATCTTTGTATTAAAATGCAGGGTAAGAGAAAATCGTGTGAGTGACACACCATAATATTTACATACATTTAAATCTTTAATTAAAATAATTTAGAATTAAACAAAAACCATTTTTAAAAAATCTCCCCTGACTGGGCTCGAACGCTAGACCTTTAGGTTCGTAGCGCAGAGCTTTACCTCATAGCCACTGCGTTCACGTAGGGAAAAGTCTTTTTTTAGAATATAGATTTTTTGTTTGCTCCCAGAGCGGTTACAAACATACATTATACATACAAACATGCATACAGGTGAAGCTAATAAAAAGTCTTGGTTTCCCGGGTATAACGCTTGAAACTAACGTCATAACTTCTACAATGTATTGAAATAAAGAATATCCATAGTTCCAATGCATGCATTTCAAACGAATAAAATAATAAAAGAACGATAATTTAACAGAAAAAATTACATCACAATTGCAACAATGTGTTGAGAAAAATAAATTAAAATTTTATCCATTGTTTGCATGGGAGATTCCTTTATTGATTCAAATAATAAATTAAAAACTAAACGTACAAAATTCATTAGTTCATTTACAGAGAAAATCTCATTTTAAAATTTATTTGAGTTAGTATAATATATATGGGTCATTGCCAACATAAGGGGTAGAAACCATGTCCCTTAGCCCTCAAAAATAGAAAATATTTTCAATCAGAAAAAAATTTACAACTAGGCTATTTCTTACGATTTTCTCTAGTTGAATATTGTTATAAAAGTTTTTAATGTTATTTATTTTTCTTAGAACTCGATCGATAAAACCTGGAATGTCCACTCCGTGGACTGTCCCCAAGGGAAGTCTGCAGAATATAGCATTATTTTCAAGCTTAATATTAATGTTTTTTAATTACATTTTGATTTAAGCAGGACATAATTATCCTTAAAAATATATTTATTAAATTTTAGAGTTATAATTAATTTATAACAAATGTCCCTAATAAAATGTGTCCACTCCGTGGACAACTATTTAATTTCCCATAAAGTTCAGTAGATGGCATTGTCTGTCACCAGTGTGTAACTGAGAAGAAAGAGGGGGAAGCCATCTTTGTTTTTACCTACATGTGCTGAACTCAATGCTTTATTTCGTTCTGTTAAAATAGATTTCATCTGTGATACCTCTGTTTGGCTATCTCATCAGTCCACTCCGTGGTCAGAAGTATACAAGTAATTATAAGGATTATTTATTATCTAATTATTATTACAATTAATGATTATAAGACTTAATTCAACACTAAAGTTAAATTGTTCCTGACGTTGTTGCTTTGTTCCTTAAAATTCAAAATCAGACATTCTGTCCACTCCGTGGACTTCCACTCCGTGGACATCATTTGATCACGAAGTGGACACTTCTTTCCACGGAGTGGATACTTTCAAAATTAATCTTAAAAATCGATACATTTGAAAAATAATCTAAATAAATTTGATAAATAAATTTTATCCCTTTATTTATTTATTTATTTTTTTTTTTTTGTTAGCCTACTGATTGCTTAAGGTGCAATGGAAATATATTTCCCCCCTAACTTTTATATTTTTATTCGTGATTTTCTAAAAATGTCATTTCAACGTCTTTAAAACAGTATTTGCTATTTTTTACTGAACTCTTAAGCATTTCTCTTCATGGTTTAAATGTAACAACAGTATTAATATAATTTTAATTCGTATTAATATAATTTTAAGAACAGTTTTATGAGTGTTGTTTACAGAGTAATGCAAAAGGATGATGTGTACTCCTTTTTTTTTTCTTTTTAATTTTAAAGGTAAAATGTAGAAAAGGTGACATAACACTTTAGAAAAATAATTGCAAAAATATAATTACATTTAGTTTCAGAAGAAAAAATAAATAAAAATATTTTTGTTTTACAGCAAAACTAAAATTGTTTTGTATTTTTATTAATTGAATAACTTTTTTTTTTTACATATATATATAAAAACAATACTTAAAATATATATTTATTTTATTTGCAGAAATTTGTTATGCTGTTCAAGAAAAATGGAAATTCGCATGTAACCCAATGCAGGACAAACAAATGTGCACAAACCTTCGCTCAAACTCAGTCAAAAAGAAAATTAGGTGGAGTTGAAAATCAAAAAGATAAGAAAAATAATAAGAAAAGGAAACTTCCCAGCCAAACTACAGAAAAACGTAAAGAACAAAAAAGAAAAAGTATGCAGAGAGCAAGAGACAGACTAATGCTCCTATTACACAACACGTTTTCACACAACTTTTGAGATAATTGTAAATTTGGCTCAAATCACGTCAATGCCCAGTGTAATAGGAATTGGGAATACGATCAATTTTTTCTGGCAAGTCAGACTGTGATAAACCAGTGAGAAGAAAGCTCTTTATGTACCGAGAAATGACAGCGCCGGCGGGAATTCATTCACCGTTTTCCTCTTCGCTCTCCCATGTCGTCCCCGTTAAAACAGAGATAAATAGGTGTGCCTTGACATGTACTGTACACCGTGTAAACCAGTTTTTCGAACAATTTTTGATTCAACTATTGTAACCTTCTTTCGGTTTTCAGCTTTCGAAAATTGGAGCAAAAATTGGATGAAATAAAAGTCGCGTGAAACATCTTTGTGTATAATAAGAGCATAAGAAATGATCCCGCAAGACATGAAGAAGGAAAAGCTAAAGAAAGATAAATATATCACAGAAGGAAGAATACTGTAGTTAAAATGTTTGAACAAATGAAATGAAGTGTTAGGAAAAAATGGAAGAACCAAAACAGAAATCAAAGGGAGAGATTGAAGAAACAGAATAATCTTTGAAGAACATCTCAGAGATGATACACCACCTCAGACACCTCGTTCAGCAGCCATAAACATCACACTACCACAAATTAATCCATCTCTGAAAACAAAACTATCTATATCATCATCTAGCAGACTAGAAAGTGGAAGAAAAAGGTCGAAAAAGAACAGTGAAAGGCTTTGTGAAGAAAACAAAAAATTGGTTAGGAAGCTTGAAAAACACAAAAAGCATGTACAAAGATCTAAGGATGTGAAGTCAAAAAATAATACTACTGATTCTGAAAAACCCAAGAGAAAAGTGAAAAAAATTATCACAGAAGCAAATTCAAAAGAAATTGAGAAATGTATTATTTTTGGCGAGGTTATAAAAAAGCCAATAAAAGAAAGTTTTAAAGGCGCAAAATCAAAGAAGAAACTTAAAGAAATCTTCGAAGTTTTAACAGGAAAAATAGCAAGGAAATACAAGTGTCTTCAACATATTAGATCAATCACATAAAAAAAAAAAAAAAAAAAAAAAAGAAAGAAAGAAAGAAAGAATATGCGGAACCAACAATTATTTTCCTGTTATTTTCATTTTTCAAAAGAATTAAAGTAAAAATATTTGTTGATTATTTTCTAAAACACAAGTAAAACAATAAGGATGAAAAGATACAGCTGCAAAATAACTTTCAGGTTCGGATATTTATAAGTGTCCACTCCGTGGTCAGTGATGTCCGCTCCGTTGACACATTAATTTTGAAATTAATTAATTACCAACCAAAAAATAGCTAACGAGATAGCTCATCAAGTAATTTAGATTCATAGTTGTCAAAAAGGAATTAAGGAATTTTTTCAAATTTTTTTGGTAAAATTTTTATATTTTCAAATTAGTCTTCGTTTTCTACCCTTTAGATTGGCAATCACCCATATGTATATAATACAGTTCTTTCATTTGCAGAAAACAAAACTTGAATAACCAAGTAATTTTATAGAATTTAATCATCCTCAAAACAAAGCTTAAAACAAACAAAACAGTTTCTTTTTTAGAATATTTTCGTTGCTATGCGAAATTTCCATATGTCACAGGAAAATAATAATGATAAATTAAATGCGTAGAATTTAACTACGTCATGAAATATTAATAATATAGTTACCCTCATCCGTCACTGATTCTGTCACACTTTAGGCTTAAGAGATAGGCTTAAGAGATTTCCTTGGACTCAGTCTCCTAATTTTCATACTTTAGTTAATTTAAAAAAAAAAAAATGTAATTGTCCGATCGATAAGCTGTTTAAACAGATGTATTCAGAAAAATTGAGCCTTTCATTTGGTACATTATTTGTAACGAATATATAATTACATTTTTCAAAATTAATTAAAATATGAAAATAAAAGCTTTAAAATACATTTAAATTTTTAATTGTTGCCTTTTTTTTCTTTTCTTTCTTTCTTTTTTTTTTTTTTCAGCATAAAATGAAATATGCTTTCACGTAAAAAAAAAATAATAATAATAATAATAATAATAAATAAAAAATAAAATAAAGTAAAATAAAAATAAAAATAAATTTGCTCATGCATATGAAAAAAAATGACGTCTGTAAAATAATAATTTTAAAGGTAACGAAGAGATAAACAAAGTGAGAAAATTTCGCACGGTCCTGCTAGCAAATGAATTATTTAAAGTGAGAAATAAATAAAATGAAACGATTATTTTTCAACGGGCGCCTTAGTCGCCCTACAACAAACTAGTTAATAATATAAATGACAAAATAAACACGTGGTTAGAAAATTTGAATTAAATGATTACGGTGTCATTTTTAATTTCTTGGGGAAGTTTGGACTACAGAACATATTATATTGTAAAAGATGATGTCATTTGTTTTAAATATCATGTAAATCAATGTTTAGTATAAGTTCAAACTTGCAAAATGAAATAATTTAGAAATACATAAAAATTGAGCGCTATATGTTTCATACAAGCGAGCCTTACCTCCCAATGACTAAAAATCAGCTGGGGTAGAGCCACTAAACCACTTGTCTGCTTCCGAATTTCGTTTGCAAAATCAAAACTTTCAATAACCGGCAGCTCTACAGACACATGAAATGTTTGTGAACCTTCTTGCATGTCGGCACGAAGAATGCGCCCATGACGTCGGCCGATAACGGCATACATTTTACCTAAAAGAGAATCAAACAAAAGTGATTAATGATTTTCTAAAAAATTAATAATAATAATAATAGGTAAATATATTTATATAATTTTAAAACGTTATTGTTATTTTATGAACCTTATTAAACACCCAACAGACGATATGAAAATTTAATGGATCAATAATTTGTCCGAGCCTATTATCGGGTACGATAGCATGATATTAATTTTGGTTTGACTTGGTCACTAAAAATTTGCATTAAATTTCAGCATTGAAACATAAATTTTTTTTTTTTTTTTTTAAATTAACTTTTCAATTAATCCACGTATTAATACCCAAATGTGTTTAGAAAATACTGTTACATTATAAAAAAGTAAAATGGAGGGGAAAAATTAAAACTTAGTTAACCGAGAACATTTTAAAAATGTTTCAAAATTTTTTAAATTTTGAATTTATTATTCATTTTATTATTTAAATGATTTTCGATAACATGAAATATAATACTGTTACGTCATTTGAATTTAAGTATCTAAATTAGAATGCTTGAAAAATTTATACATTTACAAAGAAAAAGTTCGTTTAAAAGAAACGTTCTAAAGTGCTATAAACCAGGCATTTTGGGCTTTAAGAAAGTTTTATAAAGTATATTATTAGATGTAAAACAACTTGCAACATAATTTAGTTTCATATTATGCCCCATCAGTGACCAAATGCTGCGTTCCCAACTTTTATAATTTATTCACAACCATTTTTAGCCTCGCCTCTTTTTCATACCGGAAATTTTGAAAAATGATTTTCTTCTTATTTAATCGTTGTCACATGTTAAAGAGAAATAATCTACTAAATTTCTGGTGCGAAAAGAAGGCGAGGCTAAAAATGATTGTGAATAAATTATAAAAGTTGGGAACGCTGACCAAGAGGTTGGTTCTATTCTTGAAACTGGTAGACAAGTTATTAGGGATTACAAAAGCATTCCACAAGAAGGGGAATGTCACGAGGTTGTTCAAACTGTTCGGAGATTTCCGAGATTTCTCCCACACTCGCGTAAATACAGGCTAGGATCCTTTAGAAAGATCCCTAGTGAAGGCATTTCACCTAAGCTTAGGACACTGGTTTAGTCAATTGGCCTTAACACCTATACTACATTGCATTAATTTTGTACAAATTGTTTGTAACACTCTATCTTACACGTTGTTGTACACATTCTGTAAGTCAAGGCGAATGCTTAAAAGAGTAATGTAATTCTTGCACATGCAGTGTCATACTTTCACATGCTAAAATCTGCTATCGTAAAAAAAAAAAAAAAAAACAGCAAAGGCTTGACTTGCTTGGCTGTGCTTTTCTAATCGCCAGCTTCAAATTTAAAAGGTAATTTGAAAAACGACTCGGTATTTCCATTTCCATCCCAAACAAACAAACATACATTTAAACATCGCAACGTCACATCAGCTGTGTGGCGGGAACTGAAAAATTCAGTAATGGTCACGCCCTGCACGACCAGCACGTGCTGTTGTTGGCGTATTAAGTTTTCAATGCTTTTAAGTACCATCTATGACACAATATGCGTCCACCTGATCAAACAGAAGGGAAAAGTTGATGAAGACGACAACTTAGGTATATATACATGTATGTCTACTTTTTTCCCCCCTTTTCTTTTTTTTCGTGGGTATTTTTCAGAAAGTGGATCATGCAGCAAACGGGAAATATCGGATTAGAGAGTATATGACTCTGCCTCGAGGCCGTTGGAAATATTCAGATTTTTATTGGTCTTCGGGATTTTCTCTTGAAGAAAGCCGGAAAAAACACATTAATAAATTCGTAATGCACATTTCAGCAGAGTAAAATGTCACAAAACTCTACGTGCTGCATCGGAAATAAGATCGCACGATTTCCGAACAAAGAGTTGTAGCTGAAAAAAATCTGCCTTGTGAATAAATAGTAGATATTGACAATAATAGAAATAAAGAAAATAAATGTAAAGCCCCCCCCCCCCACACTCAAGGATTCATAATAAAAATTCGTATGTGTATTTTTTTTTGTGGCAGAGTCCGATTTATGTCTAGGTAGGAAAGTCTCTAATTTCACTCCAAGGATTTAGTCTCAGAATTTGGACGCGTAAAATAACACATTTTACCATAAACCCACGCTAATAATCATCATATATACATATCAATGTCAATTTTTTACCTTTTTCTGTATTCAATAGATGAAAATATTGGATTCGTAAAAATTTTCGACTTCTGGTTTTCGACGAATTTATACGTTTTGAGAGGTCTAGGACACGATTTGACCATTTTTAGAAAATGTCTGTCTGTGTGCAGGTGTATGTGGCAAAAAAAAAAATCTGGCAACTGTAGCTCAGGAACTATACTACTCAGAATTTCATGTAAATTTATATGTAGTTGCACCTTGACAAAAACTAGTGTCTATCGCCTTTTGGTGCCAATTGCTCAACAGATGGTGCTGCTATACTGCGATTTTTCTGTTTAAGGTAGGCTATACAGCCTTCCTGTTTACCGGGTGAATTGCAGTACAACAGCGCCACCTTTTGACCGATATGCACTCAAATTTAATCAGCATAGTGTTTCATAATGGCCCCCTCAAATACCAAGTTTTGTGCAATCACATGCAACAGAATGAAATTGCAGCATATCAGCGCCACCTATACATTGTTCTATTTTGTATAATCGAACAAAATTTGATAGGTGAAAGGAGAATTATGAAACAATACGTCATTCAATTTGCGTGCATAATGGGCAATAGGTGGTGCTGATATGCAGCAATTTTCTTTTTGAATGGGAAGGCTATATCTCAAATTCTATTGTATGTGATTGCCCAAAATTTAGTATATGAGGGGACCATTATGAAACACTATGCTGATTCAATTTGAGTGCATATCGACCATAAGGTGGCGCTGCTGTACTGCAATGCACCCCGCGAACAGAAAGGCTAAATCTCAACTTCTATTGCATATAAATGCACCAAACACGATATATGACATGACCATTATGTAAACGACTTCTGACTAACTTCGAGTGTATATTGGCCGACAAGTGGCTCTCATATTACTCAATTTTTGTGATTTACCCCATAGCTGCATCTTAGCATCTGTTGATTAAAATCGCACTGAACTCCATATGTAAAATCTTTACTGTGAGAAGCTATGATTAAACTTTCGAGCATGTAAAACAGTAAGCGTCGCTGTTATATAAAATGAAATGATACAGAAAAAAGTTTTATGATGCTCATATAACATGCCAGTATTTCTATGGATCAAAAACGACGACTTATTTTCAAATGCGTAAATTTTAATCTAATTTTTACAGATAAAACACCGCCCCCCACCCCACCCCACCCCCTTAAAAAAGAAAAAAAAAAAAAAAAAAAAAAAAAAAGAAGAAGAAGAATGAAAGAAAGAAAGAGAGAGAGGGGGGAAAGTTCGAAATTAGTTTAGCACACATTTATACAATTATAAATTATGATATAATGTTTGTTAGCGAAATTTAGTGAAATTTATAAATATTACAATTTTGTCACATTTACAACTTTGATAATCTTCTAAATTTTATGCAAATATTGAAAAATTGAAAATATACTAAACATTGTTGAAGTACAAAATAAATAAGGAAATAAGGAAAAAAATAAACAAACAACAAAAACTTTTTTTTTTCTTTTTTCTCTCTCTCTTCAAAGTTAGAGGGCAGAAGAGAATGTGTAAACATTCAATTTTATTGTAGAAATTTGAGTCACATAATTTCCAAAAGTAGAAGCGGAAAAAAGCTGACCCTTGACAAACACAATAGATACTGGCGCCGACATCCCGCATTGTCGAAAGCCCGCATATAATTTTCTAACTTCTTGATAAAAAAAAAAAAAAAAAAAGAACGCCTGGAAGTTTCTTTTTTATTATATTTAGTAGTTTAATATTAGCTATGTTTATGTAGAGCACAGGTTAATCTTCGATGGAGAAGCAATGATGATTTTTTTAAGGTACAACAAATAAAGATGGCTTCAATTTCATAAATAATAAATTCAGATTGTACATCTTTATTTATTTTTAGGTTATGCCAATGAGGAGGGGGGGGGGACTGCTATGTATGAAAATAATAAAATCAGCATATATAGTTACGCTCAACACTGACTGGCTCTGTCACGCTTAAAAAGGCTAAGAGATTTCCTTGGACTCTGTGTGTGAACGCAAGTTGCCACCCAATTTTCATACTTTAGTTAATTCTAAAAAATCTAATAGTCCGATCGATAAGCTGTTTAAACCGACGGATTCAGAAAAATCGCCCCTTTTATTTGGTACCTTATTTGCAACAAATTTTGATAAGATTTTTTTTTAAATTATTTAAAATATGGAAATAGACATAGCTTTAAAATAGACATTTAAATTTTTAATTGTTGCCTTTTTTTTTTTTTCAGCATAAAATAAAATATGCTTTCGCGTACAAAAGAAAAAAAAAAAATAATAATAATAATAATAATAATAAAATATTAAATTTGCTCATGCATATGAAAAAATGACGTCTATAAAATAATAATAATAATTTTTAATTTTAAAGGATCATTTTTCAACGGGCGCTTAGTCGCCCTACAACTAACTAGTTTATAAGATTATGGAAAACTACACATGTAATGTCTACTTTGTATATCGATTTTAATACATCAATATGCAAAGTTTCGATGCAATTAGGTCAGGCATTTGTCCTATTTTAAGGAATAATTAAGCGTTATATCTTCGCTATCATGAGAAACAGGCATAACTCAACTTTTAATATACAAACCATAAATCCGTTATGACTACGCAAACAGTAAGTATGTATTGATTTACGCCACTTTGACATGTCATAGATGCGCTGATATGTTCAATTTGTTGTCATTTTGCCGATAGGTATAACCATTATAAAATGTACAAACATTTTAATATTGTATAAACGAGTTCTATTTTATCAAAACTTTCAAGCATTTTAAAGCTACATTTATGAGGAGGGGAAGGGAAGGGGAGATTTTTAGAACTGCCTCATCGTATTCTCCATGTTTATAATGACTTTCTTTTATATTCAACAGCAGAAAATGTTGGATTCGCAAAAATTTTCGACTTCCAGTTTTTATTGGATTTACACGTTTTGAAAGGTCCAGAACATGATTTAAGCACTTTTAGAAAATGTCTGTCTGTGCGAGTCAAAAATGTTGTGGCAGCTCTAGCTGGAGAACTAATGCACAGATTTTTCTTCAAATTTATATGTAGTTGCATCTTCATATAAATTGTTGCTTATCAATTTTCAGTGGAAATCGCCCAACAGGTGGCGTTGATCTTGTCCTTTTATAAATTGTAATATGGCTGTGCAAGACAAAATTTCGAATAAATGAGCACAATACGAATTATTTTTAACAAATCACTGCGAAATTATATATATATATTAACAGTCAACCAGGAAAAGAAGTTTTGTGTACTCATGCTTATCGCTTTCATCCCCACCTATACAATTTTTTTTTTTTTTTTTTTTTTTTTTTTTTTTTGGGGGGGGGGGGGGGGGGGAGAATGGGAATTTTCAGTTTGAGCATTGAAAAATACTTTTGCAATAAAGAAACGGACGGTTTATAAAACGATGATTGAACCATATAAAAATGATAATTTAAAACAAAGTTATCGAATTTTTTAAACAAAAACAGATTTTAAAAAAGTCGTTTTTTTTTTTTTCAGATGTCGTCTATAACACACAGAATTGACTTTCTTTTGATACTGAGTGTTACACTTCTGTGAGATGAAACATTCGGCATTCATCATGGAAAATAATTTTAATAAATATTTGTCCTGCGTGAATTTGTACAGTAAAATATAAAAGAAAGTTTTGTGATGGTTACAATAAATTAGTTTTTCATGGCAGACTCAAATGTTCTAAATCATTTTCACATAATTCATGTATAGTTTGTAGTAATAAAACATTATTGTCATACTCAAGACATTCTTCCCGTGTAACTATTTACATAATAACACCTGTTATTACATAAGCCATTATTTATCTATTATTATCTCGGAAATATTCGTTTTTGCTCTACTCCGTGCCACCTGATCCGAACGTTCATGCGCATTCATTTTTGCGGGGGAGGATGCGAGTCTCACTGCGACTCTCGTGTTATCTCACGCAAATTCGGCCCTCCCCACATATTAACCCCCGACATGCACCTATATTTCTCGCATTATTTTCATTTCGTTCATAAATTTTCCCCAGAATCCAGGAAAATTTCTTTTCCCACGCACTTACCTTTAACTGTTTCTGTTGGGGGATTTAGCGAATGGAACGGACAAGCAACTCTGCGTGGAGTCTAACGATGTGCTTAAGAAAAGAAGAGAGAAAGGAAAAAATATTTTAATGAAGTGACAACGGTTCCATTTATATAATGTTTGTCATGTTTTAAGATGATAATCAAGAGTTGCGTGCTTTTTTTTTTAACCTTGTTTTCCCCCTCTCTCTTTCCTTGTGAAGGTGTTACAAGTGTTATGGAACGTTGATTTACAAATAATTTTTGATCTGTGGTAAATTTATTCTGTTGGGTGAGTTACTCGTAATTCCTCCCAAACAATCGTCGATGTCTTTTAAAGACTGGTATCTTCTAGCCATCACAAAATGTTCTTCTATATTTTTTTATACAAATTATTTATTAAAATTATTTTCTATGATGAGTGCTGATCGTTTTCACCTCAGAAAAGTTATAACATTATAAGTCGAAAGAAAGTCAATTTTGTGTCCTACACACGACATCTGAAAAAACGCATTTTTTTTTTAATTCAGTTTCAAATTATCGCAGATCAATGGTTTAATCATTCGTTTAAAAAGTAATGGCAAGTTCTTTTTAAAAATATCATATTAAAAACTTACACCCCCAGGTGGGGCGAGGTTTGATGCTACTACGCATATACATATATATATACTAGCAGGCTACGCCCGCTTCGCTGGTCACTATTTTTAAATGAATCACAATAATTAATGAATTCTCAAAATTGCATTAATTTTTATCATGTGATAAAAAAAGAAAAAAAAAATCTGATCAGGAAAAATGTCGCACCGGGTCCCCACTGCCTTCGGCAGCGTAGACCCGTGCACTGCGCGCAAGTATTCCTTCACCATCCTTATGACTTCTCAAAATTCCATGTTATTACTCATAAACTTTCATTCTCAAGAAAAGGAATTAAAAAATATATCATTTAGCATCAGGTAAAAACTCACACCGGGACGCCACTGCCTTCGGCAGCGCAGACCCATGCGCGCTGCGCGCGCACGTTTGAGGATATACGTGCGCTGTACACGCATATTCCTTCTCAACTCAAACTTTTATTAAGAAAATTAAATTTAAAAAAAATCTTTTATCATCGGGTAAAAACTCGCACCGGGTCCCAAACCCATGCGCGCTGCGCGCCTATTCCTTCCCCACCGTTCCAGCCCCTCCTAATTAACTTGCATATACCAATTTTGAACGGTCTTACTCAATTAGCTGAGATGCAAAAGAAAACCTGATCAGGACACTTTAAATTGTAAATCAGGTGAAATCTCGAATTCCACTTTCGATAATGTAAAAGAACTTTAAAATATCTTTCGAACGATGTATTAAAAATAATTTAATCATAATTAGAATATATGAAATATTGAAATTAAAAATATTACAGCGCCATCTGGCGGTAGAAATTTCTGTAATCTATTGTTCCATTCCAGATCAACAAAGCTTTCAAATGATGTATTACTCATGAAATTATTTTAATTAGTAGATGAGATACAAAAGAAAACCTAATCAGGACACCTCAAAACGTGTAAATCGGGTGAAATCTCGAATTCCATTTTCGATAATGCAAAAGTACTTTAAAATGTGTATCAACTAAAATAAGCTTTCAAATGATGTATTACTTATGAATTTTTTTAATTAATAATTGAGATACAAAAAAAAAAAAACTGATTCAGGGCACCTCAAAACGTGTAAATCTGGTGAAAACTTTCAATAATTTAAAAGAACTTTAAAATATCTTTCGAATGCTGTATTAAAAATAATTTAATCATAATTAGAAATTGAAATATTGAAATTTTAAAATATTACAGCGCCATCTGGCGGTACAAATTTCTGTATTCCACTGTTCGAAAAGCTTTCTAATGATGTATTACTTACGAAATTATTTTAATTAGTAGCTGAGATACAAAAGAAAACTAATTCAGGAGACCTCAAAACGTGTAAATCTGGTGAAAACTGTCGATAATATAAAAGAACTTTAAAATATCTTTCGAATGATGCATTAAAAATAATTTAATCATAATTAGAAATTGAAATATTGAAATTTGAATGTATTACAGCGCCATCTGGCGGTAGAAATTTCTGTAATCCACTGTTCGATTCCAAATCAAAAAAAGCTTTCTAATGATCTATTACTTATAAAATTATTTTAATTAGTAGCTGAGATTAAAAAAAAAAACCTAATCAGGACACCTCAAAACGTGTAAATCGGGTGAAATCTCGAATTCCATTTTCGATAATGTAAAAGTACTTTAAAATGTGTATCAAGTCAACAAAGCTTTCAAATGATGTATTACTTATGAAATTTTTTTAAATTAATTTCTGAGATATAAAAGAAAACTGATTCAGGACACCTCAAAACGTGTAAATCTGGTGAAAACTTTCGATAATTTAAAAGAACTTTAAAATATCTTTCGAATGATGTATTCAAAATAATTTAATCATAATTAGAAATTGAAATAATGAAATATTGAAATTATAACAAATAATTAGCAATAAATTAAAATTGCGACTATAATTTGAGATTTAAACTATCCTATCTCTCAAGTTGGATCGAACTGCACATGGTGTGCGAATTTTATTATAATCGGTTAAGTGGTTTAGGAGTCCATTGAGGACAAACATTGTGACACGAGATTTATATATATTAAGATATATATATATATATATATATATAATATAAGAAAATTTAAGAGACAGAGGGAGAGAGAAAGATTGCACAAAAGAAATATCACATGGAGAATAGGAACAATTTGCAAAAGAAGAAAGATTATTGAAAATCCTATAAAATGTAGTCAGACAACAAAACAATACGTCATCAGGGGCCCTGAATGTATGTTGTATGCAAAAGGTGTAAATTTATATTGTATTGTATATGCATTTGCCAAGCATTTACAGTGCGCAAGACCCAATTTACACCAAATGAGACATAACAAATGAAAATGATACGAAAATATGGGGATAAAATAAAGTCCATAAAATGAAGAATAACATCGAATATCAGAAATGTAAACTTATTACTAAATTATGGCGCGAAATGTTACAAGATTTAAGAAGGAAAAATAATTTATACCAGACATACTAAAAATTTCTTACTTTAAATAAAATTCAACGAATTAAGGATTCATATTACAAAGAAAAAAATCTGGTGTGAAACAACTACACGATTTCTGTTACCCACTATTACACGTATTTTATGTACTTTTTAGAGATAATGTGATCAGAATACATAAAATTGCATAACACAAAGTAGACACCTAAAATTTCAAATTTTTATGAATTTCAAATGTTATTCATATGCAAAAAAAAGAAAGCTTTGTACACAACATAGCATGATTAGCATTAGATTTCCTGGGCCACACAAAAATATTCAGTTACGTTAAGGGCTATTATTGGAAATTTGCTGGAAATGCATTTTCGTTTACATTAAGTGTTTTTAACACTTTCTAACAATTTTTAAGAGTGAATATGGTTTCAGTTTGTGTATCTGTCTGTCCGTCTACCCGCCCGCAGCGTCTGTAAATATTTTCAGAAATTTATATACTTGATTCAAGTTCACTATGGAATGTTCCCTGTTTAAAATGACATTAGGTCCTGCACAACTGGTTTGTATACAAGAACACCCAAAAAATGCCAACTCATTCCATTTTTGGACAGACAATTTTAGGAATCACAATTAACTAAATTTCTACTGCAAAAATCATGAAGAAATCGACATAGTACAATGTTAATATGCTGAAATAATGTTTTGTATAGAAAATTATATGGTAAAACTTCAGATTTACAGGACTGCACTAAAATATTTAGATACATTAAAGGCTGCAATTAGAATCAAGGACTGCATTTCTTTTTCTTTAAGCATTTTTAACACTTTCTAGCAATGCTAAAGATTGATTATAAATTCGATTAGTCTATCTGTATGCCTTTCACTCCTTGTGTCTGCCCGTTGTATGATAACGTAGGCAAACAGCATTGAAAGTTATACGATACAACAAGCGCGTACAGTTGGGAAGTGTTAATAATCAATACGTAACGCATAATTTTTCGCTCTTTTTTTTTTTTTTCTCTTTTTACTTTCTTCTATATACATAAGAAGAAAATATTGATTTTTCAACATGAATATTTTTCAGTCGAACTCCTTAATATCTTTAAAATGAATTGTTGAACAATATATATATGTGATAATCTATAACAAAGTTGTCATTAAAGAGAAAAAAAAAAAAAGATCCTGAGATACATTTCCTAAGATATGCCTGTAGGACACAAAATTGGCTTTCTTTTAACATTTTAGCCTTATACTCTTCTGAGGTTAAAATCGTGTGCACACACCATGGAAAATTAATTTGATAAATAATAATTATAATAAATATTGCATTGCAGTAATTTGTAGAAGAAAATTTTGTGACGGCCACAACATTTTAGTTTATTTTGGCAATCCTGCTCAACCACAAAATACATTTTTTGTATATGTAATGTAATGTAATAAATATGTGCCGCTGCTAGCAATAATACCATAAATAACTTTTCGCAGGGCTGTAATTATAAAAATAGTTTTACTGACAAACTACGTTAAATTTCAATCACAATTTATTGGCCAATATAAAAATAGTGTTGCAACAAATTAAATCTTTTCCCCTGCATCAATTGTGTCGTTGCAGTGAAAGTATTTTTACAGTTAAAAGGAAAATAACTTATGTTTCCATTCACTTCCAGTAAGGTCAGCCTTGGTGACAAACTTGGCGACCAAATTTGGCCAAAAAAAAAGGTGATAGTTTAGGGTTTCCAAAGTTTCAAGGCTTTACGTTGAATAGGAGGCAAATTCCAGAACTTTCCATTGAATCCCTTGAATAAAACCATCGCCAAAAGGTACAAATAGAAGCAAGTTGACTTCTTAAAGTCAGTGTTATTCGGAGAGCTATTCTGAGCAATTGCACTTTTTGTACGGTGTACCAAGCGAATCAACTTAGTAGTGGATCAGCGAATATAATTAAATTAATTATGATTTGAATTTAAACCAAAAATTTCTCAAAAAATAAAAATATTATTTTTAATTTTTGTATATTTACCATATTATGTCTAATAGCTACTTTTTGAAATTAGCAATTTTCAAGCGGATACATGTAATGAATGTTAAATGATGAAAATATATAATTTCCTAGCACAGATACAGTTGGTGCAGTAGAAATATTTTACAGACAATGTTGTATATTCAGTAATTATTTGTTGGCCATTGTAGAAAATGATTATTTTTAGTTCCAAACAATTACCACAAAAATTCCAGAAATTATGTTTTCTATCATCAACCAGAAAAATCTTTTGAGTACGGGATATTGTTTATAATATTAGAAATAAAGTTTTCATACTATCATAATGAAAATATATAAATTGCTGCTTCCACTAACAGAAATAACTTTCTTGGCGTAGATACTGCCACTGCAGTAAAACACAGTTTTGCTGACAAAATTGAATACTGAATACCAATTTATCGGCCAATGTAGAAACTGATTAAATTCGGTTTTAAGTATTGACTACTTTACAAGCTAAACACTTTATTATTAATAAATCCAATAAATACGATACATTGTAAGACCAGAAATAAAAAAAATTATGATCAATAAAGTAAATACAATAAATACAAATTACAGCGAGATATTGTTTGCAAGAGCCCTAAATAAAGACTTCTATGAACAATAAATAAATATAATAAATGCAAATTACTGCTTGCAATAACAGAACAGAAATACTAGTAACTTATTTCTCAGCACAGATATCGCCGCTGCTGTAAAAACAGTTTTACAGGCAAAATTTAATACTGAATATAAATTTATTGGCCTAAGTAGAGGGTGATTAAAGTTGGCTTTAAGCATTTATCACAAATTTTCTCAAGTTAAGCTTCCTATAATCAATAAGATCAATAATTTAATAAATGCGAGTAAGTGCGTTACAATACGAAGGGGAAAAAAGATGTTTTCTATGATCAACAAAACAAGTACGAGTAATTCAAATTACTGCTTGCAATAACAGAAATAACTTTCTTAGCATAAATATTGCAGCTGCTGTAAAAATAATTTTAGAGTCAAAATTGAATACTAAATATCAATTTATTGGCTATTAGAGAAGTTGACTAAATTTAAACTGAAGTATATATCAGAAAGTTTTACAAGTTAAACTTTCTATGATCAATAAGATAAATCTAATAATGATAAGATAAAAAAAAGAAAAAAAAAACTTTTTATATACTATGTTTTAAATTTTCTGATGAATCACAGAGCTCTTATCAATGTGCATAAATTTTTTTAAGTGATAATGACGTCAATTTTTGTGAGATGCATAATTTAACTTTTTATATATTTTTTAATGTTCACGTTTAATGAAATGTATTTTTTTTATGTCGAAAGAAAATGAACATATTTTTTTTTTTTTTTTTTTGCAATAATTAAATTATAGTTAATATTTTAATGACTATTTTAACGCTATTAGGATGTTATTATTTTCATATTTCAATTAATTATAAGAAAACTAATCAAAAATTCGAAAATCGGACTTCGAAGTATTGTGCTGTCATCGGGTTCTGAGCTATTGTAAAAGTTTCAAATGTCTAGCTAGTAGGGAAGTTAGTTAAAATTCGATTGCAAGATTTGCACTGGACAAACAAACAAACAAGAATAGAAGTTAATAATAAAACCATGGTAATAATAAATATGAGATAGTGCAATGCAATACCAGAAATGAAGTTACAGATATTGATTGCAAGACCACAAATAAAGATTTTTATGGTCAATAAAATAAATACAATAAATGTAAATTTCTGTGAGATAATGTTTGTAAGATCAGAAATAAAAGTTTCTATGATTAATAAAATAAATATCATAGACGCATATTACTGCTTGCAATAACAGAACAGAAATACTAGAAATTTTCCCAGCACGTATATTGCGACTGCTGTTAAAACAGTTTTATAGGCAAAATTTAATGCCGAATATAAATTTATTGGACAGTACAGATGGTGATTAAATTTGAATTTAAGAATTTACTACAACTTTTCGCAAGTTAATCTTTCTATTATCGGTAAGATCAATAATCCAATAAATACCAGACAATGCATTGCAATACCAGAAAAAATACATTATTTACCATATGACTTTGAGGAATTAATTTCACTTCCTGAGCAGCTTTCCTGGACATGGTAAAATATTATATGATATAGTACATTATAGTAAAGTATTTCCACTAACAAATAAAAAAGAATGTTACGGCTTAAATATTGGCAGCCCTGTATATCTTTCGAAGATTATATACAAACCACATGGTGCATCTAAATATAACCCTATAGTAATCATACATGGCCCAGCCTGAAATATACTTCCATCAATTTGCAACAATTGTCGCACTTTTATCTAGTTCTTTTGTGTAGCCCTATAAACGAACAGTCAATGATTTCCCTATACCCTACTCTACATGAGACATGTTTTTATGCACATAAAAAATATATATTCGTTTCATTTGGTTTAGTGCAGTCTATAGATGTTAAACTTTACTTACCTGCAATTTCCTCCATAGACGTAATGCATTTGAATACTTTTGAGTGTCCCTGTACACGAACCATTTGCTTGATCTCAACGAAAAGCTTAGTGTAGCATCCCTATATGATACACATTTAGAATACCAAGTTTGAACTTTCTGCTATAATTTGTTTTTCAGATATGCACACACACACACACAGAGAGAGAGAGAGACCAACCGTTAAAAACATGATTATCGGATACCGGGAAGCTCGAAACGTGTAAATATAACAAAAACTCACGTTCGAAAACTTGACCCTAAAACAATACTTTCTCTACCTTATAGGTAAGAAAAAGTAAAAAAAAAAAAATCTCACAGCTTTTTAGTTGAAAGAATATAGTGATGTTTTAATTCTTTTTAATATAACGCCATTTTGAAACAAGATGGCGAGCAGTGTTGATTAATAAACTTGGTTGATTTTGTATTGTTTGCAGTGTGAATCGAAACATTGTCTTGTTGAAATTGCCACTGAGGGCCACCTAAAAGCTCAGCAAATGGCATTAAATTTATTTCTAATGTCTTTGTATAATGCTGTGATATTTGACGACCACTGGTAAAGGTCAGAGATACTTGTCCATTATAGCAAATGGCTGCCCAAATCATCACCGAGCCTCCTCCTTATCTGCGACTGAAAAAACCTAGAGGTTCCTTCCGCAATCATGCCAATACGATGACCAGACATCTGGACCATCTAGATTCTATTTTTTTTAATCGCTAAATATGACCGATTGCCATTTCTGCCCATATAACTTATGCTTTCAAGCCCGCAACATTCTTTGTAACTTATGATGTGGCTTCAGAGCTGCTTTCTTTTACATTTTGCTATAAACTGTTGTTCCTTTTTCCACAATTCGTCTACGAATCGTATCCTTTGATACAGAGAGTCCCGATGACCTTTGAACTCTACGTACACTCATTTGTTGGGTACTCGCTAGTTTTTGTACCAGGCGATCCTCTTGTATATTCCTCACACGTGGCCTCCCAGATCTACACTTTGCTTTATATTCACAACCACGCGATAAAACTCGATGAATAGATTTCTTAGATCTATTAATAATAGCCAAAATTTCTGAAACGCGCTTCCTTTCAGCTTTCAACTGCTAAATCATTGAAACCTCATTCCCTTGAATTTTTTTAGCTCGTGGCATGTCGACTATGAAGCGTTATCGTTTGCAGAACTTAAGTACTCAAAATCTGTGGCATCATCGATTTTAAATTTGCATATACCAGCAAATATTCACAGAAACTCATAATCGTGTCTAAACTTTTGCAACAAGCAAATTTTTATTTTTATCAAAAAATTAAAATTATAGCAAATCAAACTGTCTTTTGATTATAGCATATTAAAACATATTTTAAATATATATATATAGGTTTTTGTAATTCTGACGTCCCAATTCTAAATTTTAAAGATGAATAACGTCATTGTCTAAACTTTTGCGTCGTACTGTATATTACTATATCTATGGTTGGACCGTGTCAGGGTTACCATTTATCACTCTACTTTATTTATATCGTTGATTATAACCTTGAAGATATAAAATGAAAATTAGTCCCATCTACGATGCATTGAATTTAGGTCCTCATCGATGTTGTTTTTACTTAGCTCTGCCAGCAATTTTGATATGAAGATTCAAATTTGAATTTTCTCCAATTTGTAGCATTCTGCATATTATATAATGCTACTTCTTAACAATTTATGATGTGCATTTGATAAGTATTAAGCGATTTTGGAATTAAGCACTATCTTTAAATAAGAACTTATTAATCATCACTATATTTCCGTTCACCATTCAGTAAAAGAAAAAAAAAAAAATTGTAACGAACTAACAAGTTATCGGTGGAATATCGATAACCACATTTCCGTGACACCACAAATGAATTTATCTTTAATATTGTTGTTCTCGTACATGGTTAAACTATGCCCACAAAAAATAACCACACTTTTTGCAATCGATATCCAATAACCACCGAAAACACAAATATTTGACAATGACATTTCTCTGGGAATACGTAAACAATGGTTACTTGCGGTAGGCACAACAGTATGCATCTCCATCCTCAGGGAAACACACCTGTGTCAACAGAAACTATTAAGTATAATGTTAGAGTATCAGATAATCAATAATACAATGGAGTACCACAAAAAGTAATTATTTTACCACAACGAAAATTATCTTTTCTCTGCGGTAACTTGGTTAAAAAATGAATACCGTGTACATTTTTACATGACATATATATATATATATATATATATATATATATATATATATATATACGTAGGATAAATTTTTATAATAAAATCATTGACAATAGATTTCCCTAAACTCAAGAAACTATTTAAGACAATATATTATCACGATCTCGAGATACTAACAGTCGCACGAGTAATTTAAAAAGTAAATGTATTAGTGATATGTAAGAAGGTAGTAATGTAAAAATATAACGTATCTATATATTAGTTTGAAACATGTTTAAGTCTGTCTCCACTATATTGAGAGAACTACTTGGTGTAAAAATTTGGTTGAGGTGTCTAAAAAAAGGTCTTGGTCTGTAGATGTGCTATGAAAAGAGAAAAATAAAAAAAAATCGAACGGTGGGAGGAAACGGGTTAAAAACACGTTTACGAGCTTAACTAAGCTCCAAATTACTTCACGGTGAAGAAATTGTACATGTGGGGACTAGAGTCGAATACTAAAAAATCACTTTCTGCGAATTTGGAATTTTCGATTTTAAAGGGGGGAAAAGGGGGAAAGTAGATTTGGAAGGGGGGAAAAGGGAGAAAGTAGTTTGAGAGGGAAATCCGTTCTAGACCGACACATGTAGCACCTCATTTTAAAGGTCTTGAAATTTCATGTAGATTGGGGATGATTGTATACAATATAGTGCGACCCCTGGTGGTGAAAAATGGAATTAGGTGATTTTGCTGTAGACCCTATCATGTTACATCTTATTTTAAAGGTCTTTGTATTTTCTGACCGTTGGTGATGTTCGTACAGAACACACTGTGCCCCCTGGCGGTCGAAAGTGCAACTAAAGGATTTTACAGTTGACACCACCATGTGACACCTTATTTGAAAGGTCTTGGAAATTCAAGGCGATTGGTGATGTTCGTATACAGTATACTGCGTTCTCTGGCGGAGGAAAGTGGATTTTGCAGCGCGTGCGTAGCATGCTTGCTATACGGTACCGCAGCCACAGGCAGCGGTAACACGAGTCAGAGGTTCGTTCGGTTCACGGCGTTCTGTTTGAGGTAATTTTTTTTTTTTGTTACAGATGATTATTATTATTATTATTATTATTTTATTTATTTTTTTTTTTTTTTTGTGTGTGTGTGTGATATTTTCATTTAAAAATAGAAATTCAAACAAAATCGAGTTAAAGATATAAAACCATACAAATTTAAGATGCATTTAAGGTTATTATCATGGGCCCGGGCAATGCTGGGTGGGTTCGTTCCGTTCCAGGCTATTTTTTTTTTGGAATTTTTTCATGGTATTACCGGCCCGCGTATGCGCTGCCGCAGGCACCGGGTTCACAAGGCAGAGTTTCGTTCGGTTCGAGGTAATTTCTTTTGTTACAGCTGATTATTTTTTTTCGAAATCCTTTTATTTAAAAATAGAAATTCAAACAAAATCGAGTTAAAGATATAAAACCATACAAATTTAAGGTTCATTTAAGGTTATTATCACGGGCCCGGGCATTGCCGTGCGGGTTCGTTCGGTTCCAGGTTAATTTTTGGGAATTTTTTTATGTTGTTAGCGGCCCGTGTATGCGCTGCCGCAAGCACCGGGGTCACAAGGCAGAGTTTCGTTCGGTTCGAGGTAATTGTTTTGTTACAGATTATTATTATTATTATTTTTTTTTATTATTTATTTTTTTTTTTTTTAATTTTTTTTTTTTTTTGTGTGTGTGTGTGTGTGATGCTTTTATTTAAAAACAGAAATTCAAACAAAATCGAGTTAAAGGTATAAAATAATACAAATTTAAGGTTCATTTAAGGTATCATGGGCCCGGGCAACGCCGGACGGGTCAGCTAACATAGTCTTATTATTAAACGAAATAGAAAATTAAAGATAGCTGTGGTGTATTTCGTCATTGTATTCCTGATTTAATCTATTGGACTGTTGGTAAGTGACGTCACGTCCAATCAATGATCTGTTCATTCCTTTTTACTTTTATCTCTGCTAGAACAGATCGCAGTCTTAAAAATGTAGTCGTTCATGTTACTTGTATTTTTCATATGTAATTGTCATAGTCATCTATTAAATTTTATGTGTTTAAAATGAAACGCCTCGTCATATCTTAGTTATGGCTTATAAATCTTCTCCTGTCTATAAAATACTATATTGGCGACGAAATGAAAAAGAAAAAAGCAAAAAGAAGTTTTGCTCTTCAACATTTTAATAATATCTACTTCAAGATGATTAAGAATGAAATATGCAGTTCATAAAAAAAGAACGGAATATCTTCTACACATGTGTTTATTCAAAATCTACTTATTTCATAAAGAAAATTGATATTTCGAAAGTAACGAAAAGCAATCGGAGACGGGCAGTTGGTGAGTTTTTGTCTACTGTCAGGCCGGAAATGCATAGGCGCCACAGATAATTAGTTGTCTACGATTTTTTATTTTTTCGGGAAAGAGAGAAAAAAAGGTATTTACACATTTATTTTATTTTTTTTTCTTTCTGTTCTTTTATTAGATTGCATGTTTTTATTGTTAGAACTAGTATATTTTCATTAAAAATGTTTCAAAATTTTAAAGAATTCAATGATTCGGTTGAATCGTTTGAGATTTATGTAAGGAGACTGGAACAGAACTTTATATTGTTTGATATTAAGGATGATAAAAAAGTTAGTGCCTTAATAACTTTTATTGGACCGAAATTATATAATTTACTTACAAATTTACTGTTCCCAGATCTCCCTGAATCAAAAACTTACACTGAATTAGTAGCTGTCTTAACAAAACATCTATGTAAAATTCCAAACAAAATAAGTGAACGCATTAAATTTAGAAAATGTTGTCAAGGAGATAACGAATCTGTGCAGGATTTTAGTGTTCGTTTAAAGAAACTTACAACACATTGCGCGTTTACAGGCGATTCGCTGTCAGAAAATTTGTTGGAACAATTTTTACGCGGATTAAAAAATGAAACAATCCAAAGCAAATTGATGTCTCAGGTTGAAGATTTAACATTTGAAAAAGCAGTAGAACAAGCCGTAACTATGCAAAGTACAGAAAACGACATGATAGAATTACAAAATAAAAATTTGAATTTGAATAAAGTTTCTGTTAGTGTTAGGAAACCAAAACAAAATTATTCTCAAAATAACTTAAGTAAACAAAACGTGAACAAAACTGCGAGTGCAAATAAAAGTAAAACTTATTGTTATCGTTGTGGAAATAGCTCTCATTTAGCAAATGTTTGTAAATTTATTAATGCAGTTTGCAATTTTTGTAAAAAACGTGGTCATTTGAGTAAAGTGTGTCGGAACGCACAAAACAATGTTACTCAAAAGAAAAATGTAAATGTTCTTGATACTGTAGACATATTGTCGTTACAATCTGAAGGCACTAAACCTATAAAAATTTGGGTTTTGATAGAAAATAGTGCTAAAGCAGAAATGGAACTTGATACGGGATCGGCGATTTCCGCCGTACCGATAAATCGTTTTCGGAGATTATTTCCAGAACATAAAATGTTTCCTGCTGATGTACAATTAAAGACAGCCACGGGAGAAATTTTCCAGCCCGAGGGATTTGTTAGAGTAAATGTAACTTACGAAAACAAAACTAGGAATGTTAAGTTATATTTAGTTAAAAAAGACAATTTTCCTTTATTGCTAGGTAGGGATTGGATAACTACATTTAATATATTCCCAAAAAATTTACAAACTGTTCCGGTAAACAAAGTACAAATCTCGGATAATTTAAATAATTTACTAAATGAATTTACGGATTTATTTACAAATAACGTAGGTGAAATTAAAAATATTAAAGCTGAATTACATTTAGAGAAAGACTCATCACCAATATTTTGTAAATCGCGAACAGTTACGTATGCATTAAGGAATGCGGTAAATGAAGAATTGGAAAGATTAGAAAATGAAGGGATAATAAAAGCTGTTAGTACGAGTAAATGGGCAACACCTATTGTTCCGGTGGTAAAACCTAATGGGAAAATTCGTTTATGCGGCGATTTTAAAGTCACGGTAAATAAATTTTTAAAGGTTGACAAATACCCGCTACCAAAAATTGAGGATATATTAGCAACTTTAGGGGGTGGATTACATTTTACAAAGATTGACTTAAATCAAGCATACTTGCATTTACCGGTAGAGGAAAATTCACAAGAATTACTTACTATTAACACTCCTAAAGGCTTATTTCAATTTACGCGATTACCATACGGAATTGCCAGTTCGCCAGCAATATGGCAGAGAACTATAGAACAAATTTTAAAAGGTATAGAGGGTATTTCAGTTTTTATTGACGATATATGTATCTCAGGGGAAACGGATGAAATACATTTAGAGCGATTAAAACAAGTGCTAGAAAGGTTACGTGAATATAATCTTAAAATAAATAAGGAAAAATCTTTTTTCATGAATGATGAAATTACATACTGCGGTTACAAAATTGATAAAAATGGCATACACAAAACGCAAGAAAAAATTTCTGCTATTTTAAATGCTCCAATACCTCAAAACGTAACTCAAGTAAAAGCATTCTTAGGCTTAGTATCTTACTATTCTAGATTTGTTCCTAAATTATCTACGATTGCTTATCCTCTAAATGAATTATTACGTAAAAATGTAAATTTTCAGTGGACTAAAAAATGTGAAAATTCATTTAATGCAATTAAACAGGAAATTACTTCCGAAAGGATTCTCACCCACTTTAATCCTAAATTACCCTTAATTTTAGCCACTGATGCTTCTCCTTATGGAATTTCGGCAGTACTTTCGCATACAATGCCAGATAACTCCGAAAAACCCATAGCTTTTGCTTCTAGAACTTTATCTTCTGCAGAAAAGCGGTATAGTCAGGTAGATAAAGAAGCGTTATCAATAATTTTTGGTGTAAAGAAATTTTTTCAATTTTTATATGGTAGGAGATTTACTCTGTATACTGATAGTAAACCCCTAGTTTCCATATTTTCACCCGTAAAAAGTATTCCGGTACTTTCGGCAGCTAGAATGCAAAGATACGCATTATACTTACAGACATTTAATTATGATATTAAATATAAAAAATCTGCAGAGCACGGAAATGCCGATGCTCTATCACGTCTTCCATTACGTAGTGAAGACTTACTGCTGCCGTCGTCCGATTCGCTACAACCAGAAAAAGTGTCACCAACTTTGTCACCAAATTTATTTGGCAACCTTGATGAATCCGATTGTTTATTTATTCATCAAATCACATCGTTACCGTTAAATACAAAGATATTATGTGCAAGTTCTAAGCGAGATCCAACATTGAAAGAAATGTACCGACATTTAATATCAGGCACACAGATGCCAAATTACTTACTTTTTGGACATAAACAACAAGATTTTTCTATACTAAATAATTGCATACTACAAGGGAATCGTGTTGTAATTCCTACTGTTCATAGACAAAAAGTGTTGGAAGATTTGCATTTTGGCCATTTTGGCATAGTAAAAATGAAAGCACTGGCACGTAGTTTTGTATGGTGGCCAGGTATTGATAAAGACATTGAGAATTTAGCAAATAACTGTTCTGTTTGTATTAAATTAAAACATAATCCTCCTAAAATGGAAAATCATCAATGGGAATGGCCTACAACACCTTGGAACAGAATACATGTAGACTTTTTTGGTCCAATGATGGGGAAAATGTTTTTAATCGTAGTAGATGCCCACAGTAAATGGACAGAAGTGTTCATTGTTCCTAATACTACTGCTGAGAACACTATAAACTGTCTTTATTTATAAACTGTATTTATTTATTTTTTTTTTAATTTTTTTTTTAATTTTTTTTTTTTTTTTTTTTTTTTTTGTGTGTGTGTGTGTGATGCTTTTATTTAAAAACAGAAATTCAAACAAAATCGAGTTAAAGGTATAAAATAATACAAATTTAAGGTTCATTTAAGGTATCATGGGCCCGGGCAACGCCGGACGGGTCAGCTAACATAGTCTTATTATTAAACGAAATAGAAAATTAAAGATAGCTGTGGTGTATTTCGTCATTGTATTCCTGATTTAATCTATTGGACTGTTGGTAAGTGACGTCACGTCCAATCAATGATCTGTTCATTCCTTTTTACTTTTATCTCTGCTAGAACAGATCGCAGTCTTAAAAATGTAGTCGTTCATGTTACTTGTATTTTTCATATGTAATTGTCATAGTCATCTATTAAATTTTATGTGTTTAAAATGAAACGCCTCGTCATATCTTAGTTATGGCTTATAAATCTTCTCCTGTCTACAAAATATTATAATAGCAAATGTTTATTTGGAGTTAGTTTGACGTCCCATTGACAGTACTTTGTAGAAAGAGATGTCGTATATAGTATTTCTATTTATAAGCATTTTTCCGACTTTCTTTTTTTAAGTGAAATGTCGTAAATTATATTAGATGTTTTAACATGAAATACATTTAAATAATGATGCGACGATTTTTGAAACATTACGGTCAATAAAGTGATCGTCGAATTCGACGGGTTTCAGCTAGTTTATTGTTTAATTCTATGTGAATAAAAATTGCTGTATGAGCAATGTGCTGAGTAGGATTTCTTAAGATAAGTAAATCCTACACACACACATATATATATTTATACTAGCAGACCCGGCCACGGGTTGCTGTGACTAAGTTATACGTTGAATTATACGGCTGTAAACTATTTAGTGCAGTTAAATTATTATTTACGAACAAAGACGAAAACGTTGTAGCCGATGTAAAAACCCACAGGGTTGAGATTTGAAACTTAGGTCAAAATTTGGAAGCGATTGATAAAAATTTTCGTAGTGTTGATATTAAGCACAAATTAATTTTATTGTAGGGTCCTATAAATTTTAATGGAGAAGTGATATATATTATTTCTAATGCTACTTTGGATAAAATTGCTAAAATGACTAATATATAAATTAAATTCTATTAAAATTCTATTAAAATAAAAGTATAAAAGAAACAGACGATTTTAAAATCAATTAGGAGTGAAATATAATATATGCTATAATGGATAATTTTACTATTAAATGACCTCATCATTTTAAATATTTTAAAGAGGGCAACAGCTGTAGTTATAAAAGGGAAAACAATAAGGCTAAACCAGAAAAATAAGTAAATTTGATAAATATTTTAAAACTTTAAAATTGGAAATCTTATGAAATATTGGACATTTAAAGTAAATACATGTATCATTTTAAATACAAAAAGATTTTGGAAAAGTTTAGTGTATTTTAACGAAGTGATGAGAAGTTTTTGAGTATGTTAAAATTTTAATAGTAAATTCAAGTCAATAAAGATGGGAAACATTGAGGATTAAGATAAGAATAATTATAAGATTTAAAAAAAAAAAAAAAAAAAAAAAAACTTTTTATATACCATGCTTTTAAATTTTAATATACTAATAATATACAAATTAAAAGGAAAATGATAAATATTCTATCATAGTTTGAAGTCAAATTTGTTTTCAAATGTCTAAATAAAATATCTGATGTAAGATACTAATATTTTGCAGCGGAATAGATTTCATTTCTGTCATCCTTGGCGAAAAAAAAAAGAATATCGCCAAATTATCTGGCGAAAATATTTAATTCCTTTCAAAAATCATGGTTATTTTAACAACTTATATTAAAAGAATAATGAATAATATGAAACAATATTTCGTACAATACATATTACATGTCATACATACGTACAATGAATAATACATATTACATTTCGTACAATGCATACATCTGGCATGTATATTTTCGTGTTACGCTTTTGATCGCCAAATAATAATAATAATAATAAAAAAAGCCAAGGGCGACAGAGTTTAAAAATTTAAAATTAAAATTTTGTCAATTTGACAGCAAAATAATTCAATCTAACACCCGCGATAACTAATACATATCTATACCCAAATATAAGGATTAAAATCGGGAAATAAATTTCCTCGATTTTTAATAATTTCTTACAAAAAATCCAGTGGGCAATTAACATAGGAAATCTTTTTCTTGGCTGCACAGACGGTCAGTGAGTCACACTTCGCTTGCGTATAGAACTCATAGATATAGTATAGCATATATAGAATAGAGTGATCATTGGAGAGAAAAAAGTTATTCCTTTTCATTTGGGAAAAGACGACGTTTTTACCAAAATATGGCCGTCTTTCCCCGAGTGAATACACACGGGAATACATACTAATATTTTAGCAAATAAAATTTATGAATAATTTATTTGCTAAAGGGGAATGGAAGACTCCAGATACAGTTTCAAATTCATATTTCTTTCTTTCTTTTCTTTTTCTTTTTCTTTTTTTTTTTTTTTTTTTTTTCAATACCACTTAATGGCTGTTTCCAAAGCTTTTATTTTTTATCTTTTTTCGGCATCAAAAATCTTTCTACGATAACATGGGGATGAGAGATCTATATATATTACTATATCTATGATAGAACTACATTAGCACTTTATCAATGTGTATAAAATCTTTAAATTGATTATGACGTCAATTTTCGTGAGATGCATAATTTAACTTTTTATAATTTTTTAACGTTCACGTTTGATTAAATGTATTTATTTTTATGTCGAAAGAAAATGAACTCGTATTTTTTTTTTTTTTTTTTTTTTTTTTTGCAACAATTAAATTAATGGAACTCACAGGTATTTTGGAGCAACTTTAATAAAGGTCTATAATTAACAAATAATTGCAATAAAACAATATTGTGACAATAAATTGAGATAAAAACTATCCTATCTCTCAAGTTGGATCAAACTGCACACAGTGTGCAAAATTTCATCAAAATCAGTTCCTTAGTTTAGGAGTTTACCCCGGACAAACATCGTGACACGTAATTTATATATATATACAGATTAAATTATAAAGTTTTGATCAATGAAGCACAAATAAGTAAAAAACAGGATTAATTTCACTGTATTATCTTCATTATAATATGAATTCAATTTACACTTCAGTCTAAGTAACACGTGGCCGGCTATGCTAACACCAAAAATTTAAAAAGTGGAAATAATTGAATTATACGAAATTTATTAATAGGTTAAAAAGTTGAAGATTCTTTGTGTAGATGGCAGCACCAAATATATTTCAGCTTTCATTTTCATATGAAACAGAGTAATTGCTCCACGCTCTACTTTCCCCGTTTCATTTTTGAAAGGAAATATGAAAGTTGAAAGTAATCTGTTACAAATAAAGACTGTAAATATTTTGAGGAGAATTTTATAGCGTCAACAACACGTGGTAATTATGCTGTTAAAATGTAGCTTATATGACACGTTCGTAGATTTACCATAGCAGCGCCATCTATTGATTACTTACTCAACCCAGTCGAAAGGTATCGACATCTGTTAGAATCATTTGGAGTTAACAGATAATTGTGACTGTCAAATAATAACAGACAAATAATTAGCAATAAATTAAAATTGCGACTATAATTTGAGATTTAAACTATCCTATCTCTCAAGTTGGATCGAACTGCACATGGTGTGCGAATTTTATTATAATCGGTTAAGTGGTTTAGGAGTCCATTGAGGACAAACATTGTGACACGAGATTTATATATATCAAGATATTATAATAAACATTTTCTAAAAAGTTGAAAATTCTTACGACTTCGGTTTGTATTCAACCGTGATTTAACTTTAGTAAATATGCTTTCATTCTTTCATTACACTGAAATCTAAACTCGTTATTAAGGTTTAACATGATGTATTCTCGGTTAAAATTGGCCATCTATAAAGTTATTAAAGATATTTTACACGAACAATATGCATGTAATTGTTATTATTATTATTATTTCTTTACAGTGCTTCACTCGGTTTCACGGGGATCTATTCGGACTAAATTCTAAATTAAATCCTTTTGGATTATTTCCTTTTCCGAAAACGCATCTTTATGTTTTTTACACTTTTCATGAAGATATGTAATGGTTGTGGTTGTGAGCATTTGCAGACACTCGGAAGCAGTCACGGTGACTGACCCACCATATTACGCCATCGCCTAGATAAACGGCAATTATTCTACATCTAATAAATAAAAATGCTGCGTTTATGGTGAGGTAAATCTAGAGTCTGCACGTAGGAAAAGTTCATATTGTGATGCCGCCAACTTGAAAATAATAACAAATTACATTAAAGATATTCCCATTATACCAAGAGACTAAAAAGTAAATGAGGGAGAGATTACACGGAGGCGAGACTTGAGTTTTGTGACCAGTTTTGCATATTAACGAATTATGGCACTAACCTTGAGTTACCGTGTTCCCGCCCGATGCGTTCAAGCACTTGATTCCAGTTCATTTAAGTTCGATCTCGGACAATCCAATTCAAGCCAAAAAACGTTCCATCATCGTCAGGAAGGGTTGCAAAATGAAATCCGAGGGTGGGGTCCCAATCCACACCTCACCAAACTATTTTCATACGAAGTTCGTAATGGCGATATCCGGTGAAGACAGAACCCAAAGGGGTAAACAGAGCTCTAATGAAGCCCGGTGTTGTTTACGTGAGAAGGGGAGCCCGCCCACACGAGGCCCCTGAGGCGCCAGGGCTGGCCTCCGCAAAACATGAAAAAGCACCCCGTAATTTGTTTTCCGCAACGGCCACACCCGATTTCACGTTTGTCGATCTAGAATATGCAGCATATAATGAACGAACGACCGGATGATGCCGATTTTCTTTTTATTACTGAGAGATAAGATGGTGCTTCAGTCAAGTTAAAAAGCATTTTGAATACAGGACTCGATATAGAAAACTCCTTTGAAAGAAATTGTATTTTTGAGCAGGGAAATTTGCCAGTTGTTTATAGCTGTGACCTACGATGTTTTCCAGCAACGAAATCGGAGCTTGCTTTAGTCCTTCCCCCCCCCCCCTAAAATTTGAACAGCATTGTTTTCTCTGTGTGTTTGATAGTCCAACCATCAATGCACATAGAAAAGACGCCAACCCAGTGATTAGTTAACACCCTAACTAATCATTAGACTGGAGTCTTACCTATATGCATTTATAGGTGCACCATCAAACGCACAGAAACCACTGCTATTCCCGTTTCGGGGGTAGGGGGGAATAGACAGAAGCTTTTTCTGGACGTTCTGATTCAATCTATATAATATAAAATCATTTGTAATGAGTGAGTGAGTGAGTGATTCATCATCGCCCAGTCCAAACCCCTGGACCTAGAAGCATGAAATTTTGTGACAATGTTCCTTATATGACGTAGACATCCACTAACAAGCGATTTTACAAAATCCCCCCCCCTCCTAAGGGGGATAGGGAGGGCAAAACGTGATTTGACAAAATCTTTCATATCTTAAAAAAAAAAAAAAAAAAAAAAAAAAAAAAAAGATATCTGTAAAATTTTTGCTTTAAATATAACTAACACAAATATCTAAAAACAATTTCTGGAGGGGGCTAAACGTGATTTCGCATTACCCTTCATCATTAACCTTCATATGTGAGATTTTTGCTCAAAAATATAGCTCACACAAATACCTAAAAACTAATTTCTGGAATTTTAGAAATTCGTCCCAGGTGGGGCGGGAAGGGGGGGGGGGAGAGGAGCTATGGGAAAAAAAAAAGAAAAACAGAAATACAGTTAGACTATTCAAAAATGGTACACATAGGTTTTACAGGCCTGAAGGTCGAATGAGGATATTTCGAAAATGTAAAGTTATTAGAAGGGGAGGGAAGAGGGGGGGAGCAGAGGGAAAAAAAGAGTTAGATCGTTCAAAATTGGTATATAGAGGTTTTTGATACATACAAATCGATTGCGAATATTTTCAAATTTGCAAAGTTATTAGGATGGGAGGAAAGGGTGGGGGGCGGAGGGACAAAATTATAGAAATAAGAGTTATTGCAATAGGTCAAATTCTAAAGAAATCAACCTAAAAGTACATTAGCAATGAGCATTGAAAGAGATAGACTTAAAAGGGTCCTATACTTACAACAGGGGCATAAGAAGGGGAGGGCTAAGTTCATTTATACGAGAAATTTTGATATTAATATTATTAATTAGTAAACATTAATGAACATTGAATTATAGATTTTGTTGAAGATAATTTGGAGCCATTTAAAGAATAAAACTGCTAGAGCCCCTCCCATGATTTTTGAAATGCTACGCCCCTCACTTATAAATAAAACAATCTTTTAAAGTAAGACGAATTAAAAACTTCCCCTATACGATTTTTAAATGAAGTACGTTAAGTATGTGTTAAGGACAATTGACTACATAAGGGTATTAGGACTAGATTGGATGGATAGGCCTCTCTGTAGGGGTATATTTAAGGGGTCCTAGCCCATATTTACGCGAGTTTCGAAGAAAGCCACGGAAAAATTTCAGTGGCAAGGCTGACGAACTTGACCTGGGATAGAACCGTTTACTAGCTGCGAGAGCAGTGTCTCTCGGCCACTCGTGGGGCCTAAAATATATTAGCAATAAGCCTTAAAAAGGGAAAGATTTAAAAGGTCCCATACTTATAAATAAAACAATCTTTTAAAGCAGGATATATCATATACTTCTCCTAAGTGATTTTTGAATAAATGTGCAACAAGCATTAAATGTTTCCGCGAGTTAAATGAAGAATAGGCCGAACAAAGAACCTGTTAATCGAAAATAGATCATGTTCTACTATATATCCTTTATTCGGTCTCGATGTTGTCCCAGATCTTTTTCATCGCTTTTACCGATATAAAACCCAAAAATGGTCTCTTAACTGTAACAAGAAAGCATTATAATGCGATAAGACTCTTAAAAATCTAAACATCTTTTAAACGCAGGACATATTCCCATGGATTATATTGAGCAAGGCCAATGCAGATGCTTTTTATGAGAGGCATAATGCGTACTCATACGGGGATGGAAGAGAGAGAGGTGTGACCCTTTACCTTCCACAAAAAGTATCCCCACACTAAAAATTATATGACGATCAGGGGAGGGAGATTGAAAAGGTCGTCCAGTGAAAACGAAAAAATAAGACCCTGAACTTTGTTAACAATGCAAACTGGGCCTTTGGCGACCGGAAGTGGAAGTGCCAGCAATATTTCGTGAATAACGTAACGGCCACTATAAGTCTAAACGTTTACTAAAATGTATCCAAAATCGAAAACTATTTCATCAAGTGAATTAATCAAAAAATAAAATCCATAACCTTTTCAATGTCATTATGTTGTGAAAAGTTTCAACTGCGCAGCATAAAATAAAACTAAAGTAAACATAAAGTCATACAGATACCAGAAACAAGTTTAGAGATGTGGTCGACGAGCTTTTGAAAATGAAAAACTAATTAATAACCAGGAAACAAATATCGGTTAAAAGTTAAAATTCATATGCATAACAGTTCTATGCCATATAATATTCTTTATGTATATATGCGAATTGAATCGTTCACTTTAAAAATATCTGCCAAATTTTATGATTTTTGCGAAAATTTCCGATTGCAGAAGATCTTCACATACCTTATATACATATTCAAAACAACCATTTGTTAAATCATCGACACTTTTTAAAGGTTTTATTATTATTACTAGCAAACCCGTGCGAAATTTTCGAAATTTATTTATTTTCTTATTTACCTTTAAAATTTGAAACTCATGAATATTATACCAATTTCACCACCTATTTAAAATTTTAGTTTACCAGAAGCCAAATTATTTACTTCCGCAGGCAGTACAGTTTTAATAAGGAACCCTCATGACGCCTTTTAAAATTTATCGCCAAGAGTGCGATGACTTTCTATTTATTTTGCCATAATATTTTGTTAAATATATATATATAGTAATATAATGTTAGTAGTGCAAATATTTGAAATTTAATTTCAGTGTTCAAACAATTATTCTGATCAAAAACGAAGACCACCCAAATCAAACCAAAAAAGAAATAAAGTACAACATAACAGAATATCAAAAAATAATGAAAGGATGAAAATTAAAAAATAATACCTACAAACTTGCTAATTAAGTGATAAAAGTAGTTCGAAATGATCATTAAATTGCAAAACACTGAATGAGAATTGTAATACACCGAATGAGAATTGAAATAGTGTTATAAATATTAATAATAATAATACAACATAATGAGAATTGTAATACACTGAATGAGAATTGAAATAGTGTTATAAATAATAATAATAATAATACATAAAATGCGCAGATAGCAGCTATAAAATTATATATATATATATATATATATATATATATATATATATATATATATATATATATATCCTATTTTTATTATACTTTTTATGATTGCGTTTTTCAGTCAATTTATGATAATAATTCATATTCTATACCTTTCTTTAAAATATTGCTAGATTTAAAATGACGCTTGCAAAGATTCTGAAGAAGCAACTTTTAAAAATACATTTTTCCCTAAAATAATGTCATCATACAAATGTCGTCATTTTGTCTCATTAGTTCATTGAGCTAAGTCCGCATGCTTAAATATTGTTAAATTTTAAATATTTTTTATCCTCGTGTATTTTATTAATTTCACCATTATCGTATCGTTTCGACAAAAAATAATTGTAACTGGTCCACTTTAAGAGAAATATTATATAGATTGTTACGTTAAGGTTTGTTGTCCTCAAAAATAATAACGGTATAATCATATGAACCTTATAAATTATTAAATTACAAAGTTTTCTTCCAATTAGAATACAATAGATAGTGTTATGCTATTAAACAGGGAATAGAAACAATTCCACAAGAAAATACGACAGAAAGAGATTAAATGAATCAAATTTCTGTATAGAGTTAACAATTAATTTGTTTTAGATTTTTGTCTAAAATACAAATCATATTATACTTAATCACCATGTGTTTAATAGACTAGAGAAATTGAACCTTACCCCAATTATGATGAAATGGAATCAGACCAAGCTCGATCCCTTTTTCGTTTTTAATAAAATTGGCGGTCCTACATATTTTATTGCAAGTAGGGTTTACAGGGACCATAAATGTTAAAATCAACTTTATTATTATTTATTTATTTATTTTGACAACAAACATAATGGGATAATATCAGATGTCAGAAAATGTCGTAGTGAAACATTAGGTGAAAGCTGTAAAAGTTCATTATTTTTACAACTACTGGGAACTAATGAAGGTAAAGATTAAACAAAATTAACCAAGTTTCTCTTTTACAGCTCCTTGATTTGTAGAGCACACCCTAAAAACACATTTGTCCAAAATAAATCCTGAAGATGTCCGTAGGATGTCCTTTTCATCCATAGGACATTCTGAGGATGACACTTGGAGAATATGTGCTGTTAGGGCAGGTGTCGCAACTACATCATAATAGGTAGCAGTCTGATTTAGAATTTCATAGCGTGTACTGCAAAGTGGATAAAGCTTGGTACACAATGGTAAAAAATTTGTATTTTAACTGACTGCTTAAAACCTTTTGTCTAAAATTATTTTAAACTGTCCAAAATTACATTTTGCTCCAAAATTGTATTTTGACAAATGATATTACAGTAAAGTGCCGTTTATACGTCTTTTAGATTTATACGTTCTTTTATAATGAAGTCCCGATTCATTCTTATTCCTTTTAATGCAAAAATTCTTCGTTTATATGCCGCTAATATCGGCTATATGTCTTTTCCACTTTACTAAAATTCACAAAATTTCTCGACCTGTCATTATTTCTCATTCTAAATAAGACGGATTTTTTCTAGAAAGCATCTTGAATGGAGGAACGCAGGAAGGATTAAAGAATACTGATCAAAGAATCAATCGAATTCACAGTAGAATTTTTAATACTCATACACAAGCAGCAAATAAGACGAATATTAAAGATTTTTAATGTTATTAAATAACTATCTGTATGGACATAAATGGTATGCTTATTATTAAAGATACTCAATATATATAACTAATATTCAAAATGTGTTCATATAGTTCTTAAGAAATGTAATATAATACTCAATATATGATATTTGTAATTAGTACCCAGTCATTCATTAACAGTATGATTTTTCTCACTTTTTATAATAAATCTAAAAAAAAGTATAATATACATTTACTAACTTAAGAAACTTTATTAATTAGTATTTTCATATAAATTTTGCTTAGGTGTCATTAAATTTGTAGTAAACAAAGTTTTATTATTAAAATTTCGATTATACGTCTTTTCATTTATACGTCCTTTTACGCCAGTCCCTTGAAAGAGACGTATAAACGGTACTTTACTGTATTTAGATTAATATATCAAAGTAATAGATCTATGTTAAAAAAAAAAAATAATAATCGTTGTAAGACCATAAAGCTTCCTTCAGATACTAGCAACATGCAGCGCGTCAAAACTCATAAATTATCCATTGTCCGAAAGCGACCCTTGACATTTTGCACACATTTACAATGAAGGACATTACTTTTTATTGCTCTTTTACAAAAGAGACCCAATTTCGATCACAGTAGGAGGTTTGTCAGCGAAGAAAATCTATCTGCTGCTTCGCGTCAATTCGATTCCCACATCAAAGGAATATCAAAAGATACCGAAGTTGCAGCCAGTCTCTGAAGGGTCCTTTAGAGAGATGGAGAAAGAGAGAGAGAATCGTCATTAATCGTTAGAGAAAGAGAGGGAGAGGGTGATTAGAGAGGAAGAGATAGAGAATCGTTAAAGAGAGAGGGGAAGGAGGGTGGTCAGAGAAAGAGAGAATTACATAAAGTTTGAAAAATCACTGCTTTACAGACAGATACGCGTAAGAAATTTCAAGAAAAAACCTTATTCAGCAGAAATTGAATTGCAAGAAATCTGAACTTTTTTTTTTTTTTTTTTTTTTTTAAAGCAAAACAGATTTCAGTGATTTTTTTTTTTTTTTTTTTTTTTTTAACAGAAATATTTCTGAAATAGAAAGTATTTAGAACAATGTTATGGATCTGCTTATTATAAAAGAAAGAAAAGAATTGAACATAAAAGGATAATAGAGTTTTCAATGAGTTATTCATAAGCAATATATAAAATGAGTGAAAAAAAAAAGGCCCATATACCCTCAACTCTTTTCTTTCCGTTGTAAAGGGTTATACTGTAAGTAGAGAGTGGAAAGGTCATTTAGTGAAATTACAAAGCAAAAGACCCTGAACTTTACCAAACAAAACAGACCTTCAAGACTGCGGAAGCAACATATGCCATACGAAAGGGGTTGTCGTTAGACATATTTCATCTTACCCCTTTCTTCAGGCAAGGAAATGGTCATTAACATATGAACAATGGTAAGTAAGCGGTCATTCCAAAACATTATATGAACATATACGAAAGAACAGTGTATTTCCCAGAATTCATAATAGAAAGGATTGAAAATTTAAAGAATAATATGTCAAAGCAAATTAACTAGTTATTATTATTAATAATTGTTATTATCATTACTTTCTCTTACCCATAAGGTAGAGAAAGTATCGAAAAAAGAAGTTTCGAAAGAAAATTAATAAATCAGTATCAAAACAAACACTATCGAAAAAGTTTTTTTTAATAATTTTGAATTAGGAAATAAAAAGTGCGCGTGCAAAATGAAATAAAAATAAGTAAAAAAAAAAAAAAAAAAAAAAAAGAATTTAATTATTTAATTTTTGTATAAAACATGATCGCGAGCTATCTTAAAAAGTAGATGTAAAATTTAAAGTTTATGTGGTGCGTGTGGCATTTATAAAAAATGTTCTAAGAAATAGAATAGAATAAAGAAAGTAACTATGTTGGTTGCATTTTGTTTGAATTTTTGAATTTTATAGAAGTAATATCTACCGTAGGAATAATTTCTTATGTTAAAACTATAGGGAATTGTTATGCGAGCACAAGCGATGCTACATTTTTTTTTTTTTTTTTTTTTTTTCCCAGATCATAGTTTTAGTTATAATATATTATAATACGTTACAATTTTAATTTCTAGATATCCTTTTCTAAAAATTAATTTGTTTTAGTTTATTACTATCACTATATTGCAAATATTTAAATTGTAATTGCATGCTTTTTTATTTACAATTACATTATGCATGTAATTATTATTATTATTATTATTATTATTTTGTCCGGAATTTTTAAAAGTGTAAAGAAAAGAAAAAAATAGGAGAACTAACAGAAAAAACTTAAAGGTGTTTCAAGTACAAAAGAAACTGGCGATCAAACTCTGCATCATAAATAAAAGAGAGAGAGAGAGAAAAAAAATCTGAAGATAAATAGGATTAATACGAAAGATTAGTGATTTCCATAAAACCGCAGCTGTAGCCAAGGTTGGCAGCAGCACAGAATTAAAATAATAATAATAAATCGGGGAAAAAAAAAAAAAAAGTTTTACTCTACTCTTCACACTGCACGTGCATGATGCAAAGAGATAACAGATAACTTTTCTTATTTTTCTCTTATATTTTTTTGCGCTACCTACACCCTTCTCTGATGCATACATAGATGCATCTGACGTACCGCCACAGGCGAAATTTTAGGAAAAAAACAATATAAAAAAGGAATATGAAAGCGATATACTGTACCGATAGACCGCAAAAGAATATTTTATAATTCTAGTTTTTTTTTTTTTTTTTTTTTTTTTTTTTTTAAGGAAAACATCTATTTAAAAAAAAAAAAAAAACGGTAAATTAAATAGTTTAAAAGAAAAAGAAAGGTTAAGAGCGGACAATACATAATCTCGCCGGCAGCCTTCGCCCATGTTATTCTATGGGAAAATTTGTTTACATAATTACTCATTACCTAATGAATATTTTTCAATTCTGTTTTCACATTTAGAAAATTCATAAGCGTTAAATTAGTACTTGTTTTCCAAAAATTGATTTTTTAAAATTTTAGTATTTCATTTTGCGATTAGAAAATGAGAAAAATGCATTTTGTGAAAAATCGCATTTTTGAACTCAAAATTAAAATGTAAAAAAAAAAAAAAAAAAAATGAATTTTTCAAAAATGAGTACTCATTTAACGGTTATGAATTTTCTGACTGCGAAAACAGAATTTAAAAATATTCATTAGGTAATGTGTAATTGTAGCAACAAATTTTCCCATAGAATAACATGGGCGAAGGCTGCCGGCGAGATTAGGTATTGTCCCCTCTTAATGCGCATTGAAAGATAAACTGGAAAAATAAATAATGTAAGCGTAATACCATTCCTTTCGAAAAAACAAAATGATTTTTGTTTTCTTGAATGGAATAATCTGATTGATAACAATTAAACGTTATTTTACGATCCCAGAAACCAATTTTTACTGTAGGTGTACGCAAAGTGCTGGAAAACGTGTTTTACAGTAACAGCTTTTCTACAATATTTCCTGATGCTAAAAATGCCAATTCAAAAAATTTAAAGTGCGAATTATTTATTTATTTACTTTTAATGCATTTTCTAAATGATAGTACTAATTATAGAAAAATAGATGCCCACCTTCATATTTAAAAGATATTCTGATATTTTTCTCTTTTAATTAATTAATATTTGGGATCGAGAGTGAAATCGATCGACAGACTTTAAAATAGTGACACAAGCATTCACAGATGCATCTGACGTACCGCCCAAAAAAAAAGTTTTAAGTAAAACAAAATAAAAAAGAAATATGAAAGCGATATACTTCACTGATATAAATCCCAAAATAATCTTTCATAGGTCTAGTTGAAATAGTAATAGTAGAAATAATAATAGTAGAAATAATAATAATATTATAAATTAATATATATATATATCAATTAATGGCTTAAAAGAAAGGAGAACGTTAATATGTACAGAAAAGTAAACTTGGGGGGGGGGGGAATCTGGAGTGATTCCACTCGACTTTCCGAACATTAAGTAATTAACTGCTGTATGAATAAATTAAAGTAAAAGAAGTCGTTAAATAAATAATTATTTTATAGTGTGTTTCAGTATTTTTCTCCATAGAAAAATAATAAATTTAACGCTATTTCCTTTCAAATAATTTGAGTCTGTAGATCATAACGATAAAGAATTTTTCGATGTGTCCCAGTAAAAATCTGTAAATGCTAGGCTAACTAAAATATGTACGATTGTGACCTATAACATGTATATAAATTTTCAGCTGAATGGGATAAGGCATTTAGACACTATCGCACTTTAAATAATTTTAAGCCCGTAAGACATAGTGGAAAAAAAAAATTTTTGTTGTGTTCCTGTAAAAAATCTATAAGTACTAGATTCACCAAAATCTAAACTCTGCGTGCGACGGCCAATAGGACTTAATGATAAATAATTTTTCTTTGTGTCACTGTAAAAAAACTAGTGTTAGATTCACCAAAATCTATACATTTCTTGTAATCGTGACCTATAACATCTGCATAGATTTTCAGCTAAATCGAATAAGGTGTTTAGACGCTATCGCACTTTAAACAATTTGAGCCTATAAGCCACAATGAGAAAAAATTTTCTTTGAGTCCCTGAAAAATCAAAATCAATACAGTTCGTGAGACGGTGATCTTTAACATGTATATAAATTTTCAGCTCGATTGAATAAGGCATTTAACAGTGGCGTATCCAGAGAAATTTTGTAGAAAGTTTTAAAAAATAAAGATTAAGAGTAGTATGCATGATTTCTGTACACTATGAAACATTATCGAACTTAACTCAGCCCTCCCCGAAATAAAAGCCTAGATACACCACTGACGCTGTCGCACCTTAAAAAATTTGGGCCCACAGGCCATAACGATAAATAATTTTTCTTTTTGTCCCTGTAAAAAAAAAAAAAAAAACTATAAGTGCTAGATTTACCAAAATCAATAGGGTTCGTTCTACGGTGACCTGCAGTATAACTTACCAACTTTCAGTTCACTCGAATAAAGCGTTTAGACGCTACCGTGTTTAATCACATAATCACCGTAAAAATAAATTATTATGTTGTGGCCACCACAAGACTTTCTTCTATATTTTCCTATACAAATTCACTCAGTAACAATAATAATAATAAAAAAAAATTGTAAAAGTAAAAAAAAAAAAAAAAAAAAAAAAAAAAAATCGATAGCTTTGTTTTAAATTATCACAGATTTATAGTTAAACCATTTGTTTTAAAGGTATTGGCGAGACCTTTCGAAAGATACACATCTTGAAAATTTAACCCCCCCTTGCGCGGGGGGTACTTCCTCCCCAGGGGGGGAAGCGATGCCCCCACATGCACAAAATATTTTTCCTAGTTAACTACTACAATTATCAATAATTCATATTAATTTTACAATCACGAGTTTAAAATAACTCTCATTATGTACATTTATGCGAAATTTGTCCTATACTGCCATGTTAAAAGTTTACAAAAAATGCTATCACAACGCCACCTGTTGAGCGATTGATCCCCAAATCTAATCAGCACCAGTTTAAGTCAGGGTGCAACTAAATACCAAGTTTGGTTAAATTTCATTCATTGGTTCGTGAGCTACAGTGTCCACAAAAATCGTGATACACACAGACAGACAGACATTTTCTAAAAACTATCAATTCGTGTTCAGGATATCCCAAAACGTGTAAATCTATCAAAAAACGGAGATCGAAATTTTTCGCGAATCCAATTCTTTCTCTATATTACATATAGAAGAAAGTAAAAATAAAAATTAACTCATGGGACCTCAGAACGTGTAGCCATACCAAAATTTCAAAGCCGGATATATGACATGATTACAATACTTTCCTTACATATGTATGTTCGGAAAGACCATTGTCAAAGACCATTTCTTTCAAAAATACGAAGTTATTTTATTTTATTTTATTTTTAAAGGAACAACCATAATTATTTTGTCTAAGATTATTAAACTTTTTTTTAAATTAAAATAATAATAATAATACTAAATATTTTTATTTCACCCTTTGACTACACATCGCACTGAGATCTCAAAAATGACTACTTAGGTATCTTTTACAATGAACTATAAAAATTACTTGTTAGATATCATCTATCTACAATTTAAAAATCACTTAAGTAAAAAATATGCCCCATTTAGGATTTATTCATTCCATTGAAAAACATAAGCAGGGTCAAAAATTTACATTCAAAGAGTTAAAGGAATTCCATCTTTTTTTGCAACGTATAAGTTATTTAAATTTTATTTCATAAGGATAATTTTTCAAATGAAATATGATACTAAGTAAAAATAGCCTCCTTTATTTATTTATAATACTTTCTTCTATATTGATTCGAAGATAGAATTCATGTCAATTTCCGTCTTTATTTTTAAAATAAATTTACTTGTTTTGGGATGTACGATACGAAACACGGTTTCAATATTTTTAGAAAATGCTTTACAATATTTTTATTTATTTACTTTTTTTTTTTTTTTTCGAAGAAGATAAAAGAATTTAAACGTTATTTTTTTAAGCTTAAAAAATTCCACAATAAAAGTTAAATTTAGTTTACATCAACCTTCGAACCTGAAACTTATTTTTACTGTAACGTACGCAAAGTGCAGGAAAACGTGTTTTATAGTAATAATTTTTTCTCGAAATTTCCTGATCATAAAACTGATCATGTGCGAAGAAATTTAAAGCCAGACTTTCTTAAATAGTACTTAACGCATTTTCGAATTTACCGTGCTCATTAGGGCTGGATTATTTATCAATATATCCCCAAGTATCGATATTTTTTAAATATCCCGATAACAATATTTAAGATTTTGCTCAGCCAATATATCCCTTTAACGATATTACCAAATGCGCACCTACCGCGCGATCAACGATATACCGATACGTACCGTTAAACGCAAACCACGGATTAATAGAATAATGCTTCCGCGCTAGCGCGCATCACGAATGGAACCCGAATGAAACCCGAGCGAAGGAACCACGATCAGCGAACGAAACCGAAACCCGAACAAAAAGAGCGCGCAATCTTATATCTTATACTAATACCCATTCTCTTATTTTACTCCCATCCCTCACTGATAAAAATATATATATATATATATATAACTCCACCCCAAACGATCACTCCCCTCCCACAATGCAAATACTTCCTCTTCCTTCCTGCGTGCGAAACCTCAAATCTAAAATATCACTGCTTTAATAAGTCCACCGCATAAAAAAATAAAATAAAAATAAACAGTATTTATTGAAAGCCATCTGCTTTTACCACAGTATATTCCATACCTTGAGTATATTGACTTACCACAGTATATTGATACATTCATGCATTTACTGACGCTAAACGATAATATGAAAGAATTTATACTACCGTTAGTATTTGATTATATTGCACATCACTTTTCGTGGATCATAGGTGTAATACCGCAGTAACCAAACCACAGACAAGGCAATAACGCTTATTATGACGAATGAAAACAATATCTTTTGTTTTAGCTCATACGCTCTTCTTGTTTCGGTTCTGGTAACCCTAAAGATTTTATGCATCACTGCCATATTTTGACGGCAATCATTCTTTTTGTCGATATTTGGCGCCGAACTTTAAATGCCAGAAAATAACGTTTTCCGAATTTTCTTGATTAAAGTTATTATTGAAATCACCAAAAGTTACGCTTAACCTTTAATTAATAATTCGAAATAATTTATCGGAAACCTGTTTCCTTTGATACTTCTAGGTTCAGCGTAATTTTTGGTGATATCAATAATAACTTTAATCAATGAAATTCGGGAAATGTTTTTTTGCATCTAAAGTTCGTCGCCAAATATCGTCAAAAAGGGTGATTACCGTCAAAATATGACAGTGATGCTTGATCGAGGAAGAGACCACTGTGTCGTTGGAGCAAAGAGGTTTAATATATTGAACCTCCTTGCGTTGGAGAGATGAAATTCTGAAGTTTGGTCGAGCAGAATGGAGAAGAATTGCAAAAAACAGGGCAGTTTAGAATCACCAAGGACAGGCCTTCTTCCTGCAGTGGATTGATAAAAGCTAAAATTGATGATGATGATGATGATACATTTAAATATATAATAAAGCTTTCAACCGAGACAGCTAGTCTATTATTTAAGTCTTACTAAGAAGTTTTATTCAGTTGACATATAGTCAAATGCTGTATTCTTGTTCTTCAATAGTGTTGTGTTGTACTCGATTTGAAGCCTATTCATTACGCAAGGGTCCTAGGTTTAGGTAGATCGTAAGGATCTTCCCGTAAGGATCTTTCTGAGGGGGTACGAGTTTGTATTCATGCAAGTTTCAGGAAAAATGAAAGAAAACTCCAAACGGCTAGGCTGCCGAGCGTTACTTAACGGCCCTCTTCACTTACCGTCGCCGGAAGCCCAAGCCAATGGAAATTTTTCTTTACAAATAACTTATTAACTAATACATATTTTTAAATTCTGTTTTCACATTCAGAAAATTCCCAACTGTTAAACTGACGGATCTTTTTTAAAAATGTATTTTTTTAATTTTTAATATTTTATTTTGAAATTGCAAAATGAAAAAAATTCACACATTGAAAATTCGTATTTTGCAGCTTCAAAATAAAATATAAAAAATTAAACAAATAATTTTTTTAAAAAGGTCCGTCGATTTAACAGTTGGGAATTTTCTGAATGTGAAAACAGAATTTAAAAATATGTATTAATTAATAAGTTATTTGTAAAGAAAATTTTCCCATCACATTAGTTTCAGCTTCCGTCAGCGGTGAGTGAAGCGGGCCCTTAAGTTCTAACCCAATACCACCCTTCTACTAGCTTTGAGAGAGCAGAGAGAGCCTTGTTTAAGAGTGATATGTTATTGCATCTATTTATTCTAAAGACATGAAGACTAAAATTATTATATAAAGAATAGTAATTAAAAAATGTGTTGTATTAACATTATAAGAGGAAGAAAACAATCCAATACAGATATGAAATGAGACAATAGACATACAATGATATGATCATCTCCTAAGAGACTCTCTGTTTGATGCAAAGCACAGTAAAAACTGCATCTCTACAAACTTCACTAACAACCTTAAGTTCATCAAGTTATCTTCTATGTTGTATATCATCATGTCAGCATGTCCAATTAATTTCTGACCAATAATAAATATTCTAATACTTAGTTATAAGTATGAGTTAACCATTCACTGGAAAGAATAAAACGGATAAGTTGAAGTTTTTTAAATTATAACTTTAAACCAAAACATTTTTTTAAATATTAATCACAGACGAATTTAATTTACTTCGCGAAATAGCGAATACGATAAAATAGAATGAGGTTCAACAAATAGATGAAATCAAGCGTTCAACACCTCAATCATAAAAAAAATTCAAATATACCGATAACGAAAAGGTACTAACGGTAATAAAAATATAAAATATTTAAAACAAATAGACTTAACACATAAATAAAATCACACAACTGGAATCCGATGAAAATCTCATCACAGATTCCCTGATACAACAGATAAGTGCAGTAAAAACAGCAGCTCCTCTGAGCTTCATCAACTGGGTATTTCCCAAGCTGTCACCTATGTTCCAGCTTTATGTCAGCAGGTCCAATGAATTTCCGCCCAATAATCGTTAATCTCGTTCGAACAGATACGCATCCAAGAGAATGACTTTATCATTTATCAGAAAAACAGTGGGGGCTCCAGGGTAAGATCCCAGGTTGCGTAGCTGGAAGACTTAGAGCAATTTTTCACCGTTGTTTGGATAAAATATCTAAGGCACAGCAGCGAGGAAGAATTACAGCGCACGTCACATGAGGGGTCGTGCTTCACCAAGCACTACAAATCATATGTGCTTAGTACAAAAGAGAGAACACAACAGTTAATGACATTAATTGATGCACGGTCGAAGATATCGTTAAAAAAAAAAATAATAATGATTTTTGTATTTCAGCTGTCCAAGCAGTTTGCACTCGTTCAGCTAGAGTAGGGGATGACAAGAATATAAATATATACTGTGTTTTTCTTACCCATATCCCCTATCCATAAATAACTGAACGTACAAATGGTTATAAATAAAGCACCTACACCTGCAGAAAGCATATGTTTTCTTGTTTTATTCCCATTGTAAAAAATCATTCGACAGAAAATGTTACAACTGAAAAAAGCGGAATATGTTATATTTCATGTCATATGCACAGTCGGTTCATCAATCTTATGCCTTTCCTACTAAAATATGGTGGTGTGGTATTAAATAATTTCCTAGTTATAAAAATGGTAAAAAAATAAAATAAAGATAAAATATTATTAAAAAAATAAAAAACACTATATTTAAAGGGGACTAATGTGCAAGTTGTACCTGACGGGACTAAAGTGAAAGTTGTACCTCAAAGGACTAATGTGAAAGTTGTACCTCACGGGACTAATGTGCAAGTTGCACCGAACGAACAAACTATTTCTTTCAACGAAAATGCCTACTAACCCTGGACGATAGGTCTAATATATCGTATCATATTATATATCGTATTTATCGTAATATAACTCAATACTTATTTCGCTTCCTTCTTCGACTCGTTTTAATACACATTTTTTATATGCATGAGCAGCCCCCGAAAAACAAAAACATTAAATCATTAAATTCATTTTTTATTTATTTATTTTTATTTCATATTATTTCACGCGCACTTTTTATTTCCTAATTCAAAATTATTAAAAAAAAACTTTTTCGATATCGCTTGTAACGATACTGATTATTATTAATTTTCTTTTCTTTTTCTTTCAATAATAATAATAAAAAAAAAAAAAAAAAGATTTTGATGAAATTCTGGCAAAAGCAGAATTTAGTTTAGGACGGAGGACTATTAGTTTTTTTTTTTTTTTTTTTTTTTTTTCAAATTATAACATCGCTTTCAAATTATTCAATTATATTTTCGATAAATTTTAGATTTCGACAAATGTCCAACTATCGAAATCGACAACGCAAAAATCCCAGATTGAGACTAATAGGCCCTCAGTCCTAAAAAGACGCGGCGTTATTCTTTAATTTAGAATACATTTTGTTTTCTCTCTATATAAATTTTTCAGATATTTTACTTTGAAATTAAATATATACAATAATATTTCATTTTATTTAATTTATTTATTTATATAAACATATTGATACGTTAGTTGTAGGGCGACTAAGGCGCCCGTTGAAAAATGGTCATTTTATTTTATTAATTTCTCACTTCAAATAATTGATTTGCTTCCGTGCGAAATTTTCGCACTTTATTTATCTCTTCGTTACCTTTAAAATTTATATATATATATATATATACATACATATTTTTTTTTCCCCACGTGAAAGCATATTTCCTTTTATGCTGAAAAAAAATGGCAACAGTTAAAAAATTTAAATGTCTATTTTAAAGCTATGTCTATTTTCATATTTTAATTAATTTTAAAAAATCTAATCAAAAATTCGTTACAAATAAGGTACCAAATGAAAGAGGCAATTTTTCTGAATCCGTCGGATTTAAAATTAACTAAAGTATGAAAATTAGGAGGCAACTTGCGTTCACACACAGACAGAGTCCAAGGAAATCTCTTAGCCTTTTTAAGCGTGACAGAGTCAGTCAGTCAGTCAGTGATGAGCGTAACTATATATGCTAATAAACTGCAATACAATTCCGTGATCTAAGATTTATTTGAATTTAATAAATACACCAATTTGAGTAAAATTTAAACAGGATTTGTTATTGCCACTATTATTAAGATTTTCCAGTTTAGAAAATAAGTAATAAATTAATGTTAATACATTTTAAACAAACCTTATCTTATTTATAATAAAAGCCTAAGTTTCCCTAGTATAACCTCGAAGCTAACGTCATAGCTACAAAACTATATTGAAGTAAAGAAAATATTTGTTTATTCTTGGTTTAGAGAAATCAATAAAATAATTGAAGGATGATGATTTAGCAGGGGGAAAATGACGTCACAACTGCATTAACTTATTTAGGAAAAAAAAAAAAAATAAATAAATAAATAAATAATAGTCCAATATTTTAAACAAAATAATTCTAAAAGATAATTTCTTAGTTCATTACTTGAATTGCATTACTTTGATAAACATTACAGTTAAATTTTAAATAACCGTTTAGTTCGTTGCTGACTATGTATCACAATATTTAAATCACAGTTGTTGGTGTTGGTGTTTGGGAATGAGGCCGATTAATTGCACTAGGGTACTAGGCCTGAGGGGGAGAGCCTTCCGTGGAGTTCTTTCTAAAGGGTCTTAGCCCGTATATACGCAAGTTTTGGAAAAAAAAAAAAAAAAACACGGAAAACTCCGAACGGCTAGACCGATGAACGCAACCTGGGATCGAACCCGACACCTCACGTCTACCAGCTTTGAGCGCAGAACAGTTCGTCCTCTGGTGGGCCCCACCGTTTTTGATCTGGCGAATATGGTTTTCCGTGATATGGAAGCATCAAATTTGAAATATCGACAGCTAGGCAAAAAGCCCATTAGTTATTATATAATAGTATTCAAAATTACTTCATTGTAAATGCAGTTTATAAGGAAAAAAAAAATAATAACAAAAATTTTCTTTAATAAATTCAAATAATTTTTTAGTCTTTTAAATTTAAACAATTCAAATTTTCAAATTATATTTTAAAGATTTATTTAAATTTAATAAAGCAATCAATATGCGAATGCAATTTCAACAACAGTTCCAAACATATTTGCTAAAAATTTTATAATTGTAAGATAGTAATTTTCGAAAAATATTTTGAATGGTTATCAAATAAAGGGTGAAAACAATAGTACGTTTCAAACGCTAAACATTTAAAATAAAAATTGAAGCTTTACAACTCAACGAATTGCATAACTTTTAAATTTTGATATTTGATATCTTAAATTTGTCATTTGATGCAAAACATGTTTCATAATAATTATAAGATAAAGAAAAACTTTTTATAAACCATGTTTTAAATTTTCCGATGAATTATAGAGCTCTTATCAATGTGCATAAAATTTTTAAAGTGATAATGACGTCAATTTTTGTGACATGCATAATTTAACTTTTTATAATTTTTTAACGTTCACGTTTAATTAAATGTATATTCATTTTTATGTCGAAAGAAAATGAACTCGTAAATTTTTTTTGGCAACAATTAAATTATAGCTAATATTTTAACGGCTATTTTAACGCTATTAGGATGTTATTATTTTCATATTTTAATTAATTATAAGAAATCTAATCAAAAACTCGAAAATTTCGAAGTATTGTGTTATAACCGGGTTCTGAGCTACTGTGAAAGTTTTAAAGTTCTAGCTAGTAGGGAAGGGAAGTTAGTTAAAATTCGACTGCAAGATTTGTACCGGACAAACAAACAAACAAGAATAGAAGTTAATAAAAACATGGTAATAATAAATCGAAAGTTTATTCCACTCTTAGCCAATTAGCTGGGCATTTGAAAACGATACGAAATGATGTAGTAACTTCCAGAATAGCCAATTTACTTGCATAACAAAGCAAGAACTACTTTAAAATAGATAAACTTTACTTACAGTGGGTGATCAAATATTTATTTATCATTATTACTATTATTATCATCATTAGTGACATTTTCTTTATTTTCTTAAATATATATATATACGTATATACATTGAACGAAATTGTTTTTAATTTCAAGCGTGCAAAGAATAAATTCACATTTTTACCCTCGATTTAGTCACAAATACAAATAGGGGACCAACCAAAAATTAAAGAAAAGTCCAAATATTTTAGATTGACCTGCATCAGAACAAGCTACAAATATCTTGTAACTGTAGTGAATTAAAAAAAATAAAATAAAATATTTCAACATAAATCATTTTTTTATTTTTTTTTTCCTTATAAGATATTTTTTGCCATATTTGATGGTAAAATTATTACAAGAGTTTATTACTTTAAAAGTGACATCTAATAAGCAATTTTTATGTCGAATAAAATTCGTAAACAATTCCATGCTGGGCTGGTTTAAAACAGTTGGAAAGAATTTGTAAACTGTCAGTACTATTTCAGAGATTAATAAAAACCTATTTATCTAACAGGAGAGTTTAAAATATAACGACTTGTGCGAATATTCGCAAAAGGAATAATCATTTAACTAGAATTAAATAGAATGGGTACACAGAAAATTAATTATGAATTTAATTCCATAAATATATTTTGGTGAAAAATATTGGCAATCATTAATTAAGGGAAGAAGGACAATGTTGAATAGATATTATTGAGAAAATTCAATTTATTAATATTATTAACTACAACTGTAAACATTCAAAGGATATTATTGAGAAAATTCTGTTTATTAACATTATTAACTATTTCTGTAAATGTTGAATAGATATTATTGAGAAATTTCATTTTATTAATCTGTAAACATTGATTGAAAATTATTGAGAAAATTTATTTTATTAATATTATTAATTACATCTGTAAAAGTTGAATAGCTATTATTAAGAAAACTCAATTTATTAATATTATTGACTATACATGTAAAAAGAAGAAATATATATTATATTCAATATCACAACGAAAATATTAGAGCTCATTATAATTTTTTAAAAGATACCATGCTCTCTGTTTGTTCTTAATTTTTTCTAGCCTATTTTAAAATAATCTGGTGTATCACTCATACGACTTTCTCTTACCCTGAAATTTAATACTATAAATACAGGTTGGAGATTAAGAGGTAAGATAACCAGTACTGTTATGTAAACCAATGTTAAACAATTAAAATTAGGCTTCGGAAGAGTTTTGTATGATAATTAGTTCTGTGTGTGGGGGGGGGGGGGCTACCACCACCCTCAACTCGCCGTTTCATTAATGTACCTATATTTATATAGAATTTAATTCTGTTATTAAAATTAAAAGTTTACTTAAAATTATACAGCTGTTATTAAAATTAAAAGTTTACTTAAAATCATACAGACAATTTTCACACTCAACATTCCTTGAAACTTATCAATCTTAATCAAACTTTTCCAGCAACAAACTTATATTAATTTCAAAACACAACATTTGAATTTCCTAAAATTATTCGTTTTTAAGTCACTCTAAGAGACACAGACAATGATCAAACATTAAAAAACTTGACTACAGTAATCAGAAAGCATCAAAACGTGTAAATATACAAAAAACAAGCGATGAATATTTAGCTTAAAACATACATTAGTTATCATATATCTATAAGGAATTTATTTCAATTCCCGAACAGCTTTCCTGGAAATGGTAAAATATTATTAGTAAAGCACATCCACTAACAACAAAAAAGAGTGTAATCGCTAAACTATTTGCAGCCCTGTATATCCATTGAAGATTATATACAAACCAAACGGCGCATCTAAATATAATCCTATATAGTAATCATACATGGCCCAGCCTGAAATATACTTCCATCAATTTGCAACGATTGTCGCACATTTATATAGTTCTTTTGTGTAGCCCTGTAAACGAACAGTCAATGATTTTCCTACCCTATTCTACAGGAGACATGTTTTTATGCATATAAAAAATATATATTCGTTTCATTTGGTTTAGTGCAGTCTATAGATGTTAAACTCTACTTACCTGCAATTTCCCCCATAGAGGTAATGTATTTGAATATTTTTGAGTGTCCCTGTACACGAACCATCCACTTCATCTCAACGAAAAGCTTAGTGTAACATCCCTGTATGATACACATTTAGAATACCGAGTTCGGAATTTCTGCTACTATTGATCTTGAGATATGCTGATAACACACACACACACACACACACACACACACAAACCATTCGCTAAAAGCATGATTTTCGTATTCAAGGGACGCCAGAACATGTAAATATAACAAAAACTCACTTCCGAAAATTTTACCCTGAAACAATACTTTCTCTACCTTATGGGTAAGAGAAAGTAAAAATATCCAAGAAAGATATTTGTTAATTCATTTGATGCCTTAAAGCATTAAACAAACACACCAGACATAGGAGAGAAATACAATATAATCAAAAAAGTACCGACAGATTCAGATCACCAATTTACAACCATCGATATCTTTTTGGTGTTGTAAATGAGGAAAATCACGATTTTCTCAAAGATCTTGGCGACAGGACAGGAGATATTAACGTTATCACTCTTACAACATCTAAAAAGTACTTCATTAATATGTATGCTCTCCTGTCTATCCATTTAACCTTCCTTAACCCATTTCAACTTATACTCATTAGAAAGTATGCTAAATTCGAAAAAAAGATAATACAGCCAAGGAAATCACAAGATAAATTTAGCAGCATCAATGGAGAGGAGAGTGATTTCCTTCGCCGTAATGAAGCCTTTCTTTTCTCGTGAGAATGTTTTCGTTCATTCATAACGTGTGTGAAGAAAATGAATAATGAAGCCTTCGCGGATACCTGGCTCTGTTACGTACCAATTAATTCGCTTTTTGTATCGGTTATTCATATTTAATTCTTCACAGAGCGCAGTACAACAAAAAGCAGTTATCACCGAAAGCGATCTGTCTGGAAATCAAAAATGGGGGACATGTTTTACTTAAACTAATAAAGGTGTTCTAAATATATAGATATATATTTGTTTATAGCTGCATTTGCGCTTATGCTTATACAAGGACAACTAATAAAATGGTCACATATAACTTTTGTGGTTTCTTGGAATGATTTCTGCTTTTTTAGTGACAGTTTATAGCGTCACTCTAAATGATAAGTTTTATGTGCCTACTATTAATTATTATTTCATAATTTGGATAGCCATTTTATAATTTTTCATTCGTCGCACATATATTTGCGTTTCGCGCAGCTATACTAACTTAAATCAAGTTGAATAATAATGTATATTATAATACTTTACTTTCGAAATCTTTGTCCACATATAATAGGAAATTAATCTGTTATCTCAAAGTTTTTCTATCTCGAAGTTTTCTCGCTCGAACACTAAACATCAATAAATGAGGATAGGCTTTGAATTTAAAACTATCAGAAGAATTGTTTAAGTTTATATATTTTACTGTCAGTTGTCTATATTAATTTAGAAGTGAAATAATCAGCTAATAATATTCTGAAAAATTAATTCGGGCGTTAACGGGTTAATTCCTTTTTTTTTTTTTTTTTTTTTTACTCAGAAACAAGATGTAGTAATGTATAGGCAACAACGTGTTATACGTCATCAGATCTTTAATACAATGTAGTATGGCAATGAATTTTAATCATAACATATTATTTTGCTTATTGAGGATTTCGGTGGCATTTAATCATTTTCTTAATTCTACTACGTTACTATATAAATGTGCTTCTATTTTATTTGTTCAATTTTGCGTTTGTTACATATAGTTTTCAGATCTTATATAAGATATTGACATTCAAATTCAATATGCTGCATCTATGCATTAAATTTGCATATTTCATTATCCATTATTGAATTATCGGTCCAAATTCTTTGTGTTTATATATATATAGATATATATATATATATATATTTAACATTGCACAGGAAAAAGAAAGGATAAAAAGCACATGAAAGAGTGGAAAAAAGTTTGAAAAAAAAAATATATATATAAATTGTGAAAGCATACAATATCAATACTTTATCAAGGGCTATGATTGAATATTGTATGTAAAATAGATTTATGTGACTCTGTAAGTATAAATAGCATATATATGTTTTTTTTTTTTTTTTTTTTTTTTTTTGCGAGTAATTTTTAAACAAATGATCATATCAATATAAAATTATAACAGTAAGTTCTTTATTAAATCATTAATCGAATTGTATATAATTTTAACATAAGTAATAATTTTTAAACTGACATAACTTCAATTTTTCTCAAAAAGTAAGCTTTAAAAGAAATGAAAAATTTAAACAATTTTAAAAAAGTAAGCTAAATGCGTTAAGGAAGCATTACAGTTAAATAAAGATATACATGCCTCCAAAAATTAAATTAAAACAAGATTTTTTTTAATCCCTGTGTTTTTTCCACTGTATATTCGTTCCTACTTTTCTTTTTTTCTCTTATTTTAAGACTGTTTTTGAAATATATATAATTAACAATTTATAAACTTTAAACATCTTCAGAAATGTCAATAAATACTTTCATAATGAATAACTTGTCCAAATTTCATGTTCATTATTATTAAGTTATTTTCATACAAAAAAAAAAAAAAAAAAAAAAGAAGAAAGAAAGAAAGAAAGAAACTAAATACAGGAGTAAAAACAACCAGTTTTAATTTAACATATAGACGTACGTATATTTTCACCTATCTGTCATGCATGCTTAACACTATTTCTCATTTAATTTTCTTTCCTAATAAAACATAGCTTATTTTTTTCATTTCTTCCAATGCCTACTTTTGAGAAAAACTGAAGCAATATCAGTTTCAAGATTATTACTTATGTTACATTTATATATAATTCGATTAAAGGTCTGATATAACGAACAAGCCATCAAAATTGTATGTTCGTGTTTTCATTTACTCAAAAATTATACGCAGAAGAAGAAAATTAGAAAAGAGATTGTCGCTTTTTGTATGCTAGTGTAGTTTGCATTGCATGAGAAAGGTTCCTAATTATTACCTGTAGAAACTGTTGTCATTATTTATTTATGTTTATGCAATTTTAAGAAATAAATACATGCAATTTTATTCTTCGAAAATTGCCAATCAAATTTCTACGCATTACACTGCTCTGCAAGAAAAAAAAAATCTTCGAGATCTGATACCATTCTTGCTGATTCTTATGTAGAATGACCTCACGAATGCGATTATGACTCCCACTTTGCCCAGTCACTCACCGTTTGCTAGATACACCACCCCCACTCTCAATTTCTTTCCCTGTTCGGTAATTTTATGACCATGAATTTGATTTGAAGAATGAAAAATAATTAATTTAACGCCTAAAAACAAAAAATATATAAAGTTTAAAAAATAATGTTAGTAACAGATTAAAAAAATAATAAGATATGTAATGCATAATTTCAGTGGCAAATCCCCCCCCCCCCGCCCAAATTTTTCCCTTGTCGCAAATGTTCATGTTTTAGAATTTTCCAACTCTGTAGCCCCTCAGAAGATATTTAACGGTTAAAATAATTCTCCCCCCTCCTAAAAATCAAATTTATAACTATAAAATCGCCGAAAAATGATAAAAATAGGGAGTCGTTCCTAAAAAAAAGGTGGGTGATAGGGCAAAATGGGCGTCCTATTCAGGAGGTCATTTTAGATAAGAATATGCTGAAATAGTGTTACAGGCAATTTTCATGCCGATCAGTGTTATTAACTGTAGAAACTGTTGTCATTATTTATTTATGTTTATGCAATTTTAAGAAATAAATATATGCAATTTCATTCTTCTTCACATGCCAATCAAATTTTCACGCATTATCAACTTAACTGTGAAAGTCATCTCTTGAAAATAAAGCGTTTATGATGGGAAAAAACAAAAGTCTCCATTCTAATACAGAATGCTGTAAACTGAAATATGCCATCCATTTCGTAATTCAACGGTATCGTTTTATCCTTTCATTTTTTTGCGCCAGCTTACCTGTAAAAGTCGTTTTACTGCAAGCATACTTTTATTGCGGTGGAATAATTGATACCAGTCTTCTGAATGAGATTAAAGATTCATTAGCCGAAATTTTCGCGACACTCCATGAATTTTCTCTGTTTAATATAAGTGCTTGTCGTTATTTAGAAAACACAGAAAAATAAAAACTAGCATGTTTTGGCCTTCATAAAACTTTCTTCTAAATTGTCTTACATAAATAATGTAATTTAGACGAAATTGTCACTGCTGAATTTTACTTTGTAAAAACAAGAAGTTTTTTTTTTTTTTTTTTTTATAAAAAAAATTTGGTAACCTTTTTTTAATTTATCACAAATGCATGGTTCAACCAGTCGTTTTAAAGTGTCAAAGAGTCCTTTTGAAAGGTACTCGTATTGAAAAATTATAATCCCGTGGAGGGAGAGGGGTGGGTGAAATAATGTTCCTACATATACAAACTTTTTAAAACTAATTGACTATTGATATATATATATATATATGCTAGCAGGCTACGCCCGCTTCGCTGGTCACTATTTTTAAATGAATCACTATAGTTAATGAATTCTCAAAATTGCATCAATTTTTACCATGCGAAAAAAAATGTGATTGCAAAAATGTGATTGCAAAAAATGTCGCAACGGGTCCCCACTGTTCTTAACAGCGCAGACAATTTGCGCTGCGCGCGCGCATTTATGTTCAGCACTCTTAATGAATCACTATATTATCGTAAGGGAAAAATATAAATAAAAAATAAAATAAATTCTCCCATCAGTGGAATAATCGGTTCGGGCCACCACTGCCTGCGGCAGCGCATACAGGCGCGCAAGGCTCGCATGCTCCTTCACCTACCGTTTCCACCCCTCCTAATTATTTTAGACTTTAAAAAAAACTTGCAGTCGTTCTCTCGGGCTTTTAAACCTAATAATACTAATTTCCAACATTTTATCTGAATTTCTTTATTTTTACCCTTGCGCCTGATCCCTTCCCGTCCTTCGTAATAATTCTTTACTTTCGAAAATATCCGCAATCGATTTATCGGGCCTCAAAACTTAACAACACTAATTTTCAGCGCTCTAACTCTTCACCTCCCCTTCGCGTCTATCCTAATAATTTTACAAATTCGAAAATATACGCAATCGATATGTAGGTATGAAAAACCTCCAGGTACCAATTTAATAACTTTATAAATTCGAAAATATCCGCCAGCGATTTTTAAGTATCAAAAACCTCTATGTACCAATTTTGAACGGTCTAACTCTATTTTTATTTTTTTGCCCCTCCGCTTCCCCCCCCCCCCCCGCACACACGCACCTTTCTGACACTCCTAATAACTTTACACTTTCGAAAATATCCTCATTTGACTTGCAGGTCTCTAAAACCTATCTGTACCAATTTTGAACGGTCTAACTATATTTCTATTTTTTTATCACAGAGCCCCCCTTTCCCGCCCCATCTGGGACGAATTTCTAAAATTAAAGAAATTAGTTTTTATGTATTTATGGGAGCTATAGTTTAAAGAAAATATCTTACACATATATTTTTTTTCTGTTTGCAATATAAAGGATTATTTCAAATCACGTTTTGCCCCCTCTCCTCCCTCTTGGGGGGCTGAATTTCAAAAATTCCAGAAATTAGTTTTTAGGTATTTGTATTAGCTATATATTAGAGCAAAAATTTCACATATATCTGTTTTTCTGTTTGAGATATATAGGAGTATGTGAAACCACGTTTTGCGCATGTGAAATCACGTTTTCCCCTTACCCCCCTTGGGGACCAAACTTCTAAAATTCCAGAAATTGGATTTTAGATAATTAAATTAGCTATATTTTAAACCAAAATTTTTACGAATATCTGTTTTTTTCTTTGAGATATGAAGGTTTTTGTGAAATCACATTTTGCCCACTACACCCCCTTGGGGGGCGAATTTCGAAAAATCACTTCTTAGAGGATGCTTACACTGTATGTTCTATAATCTGACCCAGTTTCGAGTCAGTGGCTCCAGTAGATATTGCTGTACGTTGATGAGTCAGTGAGTGAGTGAGTGAGTGGAAGTACTCTTTTACAAGTATAGATATACATAAATACAAGTTCACAATGATTGGTTTAAAAAAATCGTAATTATGTATATTTTAACGAAGTTTTTCCCTATACTGCCATATCAAAATTCATAAAAAACGGGATTGCAACGCCACCTGTTGGAGGATTTTCACCAAATTTAAATAAAGCACTAATTTATGCCAAAGTGCAACTGCATATAAATTTGCATGAAATTCTGTGCATTAATTTTTTGAGCTAGAACTGTCACAAAATTTTTATCACACACAGACAGACGGACTGACACAGAGAATGTCTTAAAATGGTCAATTCGTGTTCTAAACCTCTCAAAACGTGTAAATCTATCAAGAACGAGAAGTCAAAAGTATTTACGAATCCAATACTTTCTAGTGTTGAATGCAGAAGAAAGTAATAATACTAAAAATAATAAGTCATCTGTATTTACACTACTTTTTAGCTTCACAGAAAATGACAACTATACATCCCAACAATAATATTTATTTTTTCTTTTATAATATTTCTTTTACATTAAAATTTGTTTATTTACTTATTCATGAGCAAATTTTCATTTCAACTATAGTTCTGTACTGAATGCTGGAAAGTGTTTCATAATGTAAGTGTGATGCATAATTCATTTGAAAATCAATCCATTATTAGTCAATTTTTTAATTAGGCTAACATAAAAAAGCTAAGTTAGGCTAATAATGTATTAGAAGATTAGAAGGTAGCCTAACGATAAATCAGACTACTTTCTAATCTATCAACAGACTGTTATCGAGTCCCCTCCCCCTAGATTTATACATATATATATATGTATGATTTTTAATTTCAATAATTTATTGGCATCTTCCTATTCTCCAGTTTGTGTAAAAGTTTTAAATGTGGCTACTCTGCCTTTTTCTAGTTATCTCTCTGGATTCCTTGATGATTTGATTTAATAATTTATTTAGTTTCTCATTCAAAATGTTCTTGCTGCTTCGATCGGGGCTGAAACAGTATAAATTGCTATGATTAGCTATATTGTTTTACGAAATCGATGCAGCTTTCACAGTTTTATGAAGTACATGCCCCCTGACGAGCTTTTATTTCTAATTTTAAGCATTTCTATCCAATTATTATTTCTGTGGTCCTTTAGTTAATTTCTGTGTCATTAAGTTTAATGGTCCCTTTTTTTTATTATTATTATCATTTATGTCGGCGTAAGTAATTTAAATTGTTTTTGTCTCTTATTGGTTCTGAATCTGTATCGCAACATTTTTGTGTCAGTCTTACCTATAAGTTAAAATCAGTTCTATTTTTGTTGTGATGGTATTGTTTTGCATCTATTAATTGCTAAATTTTAAGGTTAAATGTTATTACGATATCTATCATGTATATGTATAAAGCTGGTATGGGAGAAAAAAGTAAAATAGAGTACATTTTACCTTTTTTTTAACTGTATTATTATCGTTCATACACATTTATTATTATTATTATTTGTTTATTTATTTATTTTTTAATGTTTTCAGCAAAGGTTTTTTAATTTATATTATTTATATTTTAAGTGAATTTCATTAAGCATGAGCTCGGCCAGCACCAGGGGTTAAAATATTAAGTACTTGAAACGTATTAACTCCTATAAGAGTCATATGTAAGGTTAAAAAAAAAAAAAAAAATAATAATAATAATAATAATAATTCCGAGATTTCAGGATTCCATAAATTTCTGAGTATCAATCCCAAAAGTAATTAGAAGACCTTTTTTTTGTAAAGCTACTTTGCATTGATATTTTAAAATTTGCAATTTATTAATCTTCTTTTTTGTCGTTCAACTTTCAACTTCCAACTTATATTAAATGATAAACCACGTAATTTTTTGCAGTTAAAAAAAAAGGAAAAGAAAAACTTTAGCCCTGCGTTACGCCCCTGATATGTTAAATGATAAATCACGTGATTTTTTGGTGTTAATAATAAAACGTAGCCCTGCGTTACAATTTTATATCTTGCGAGAAAGACTTCCTTCATTTGAGAATTGCAGTTTTTGTAGAAAAGTAATATTTAATTAAATTCAAGGTCGAGGGGTTTTATAAAGTTTTTCATTTGCTTTAAAAGAACATTTGCTTCAAAGAAATGGTCGCATGTTAATTTCATGAAGAATAAACAGCAACAAAATTGTTTGCTTGTCTGGTTTAACTTTCATAAGAATATTCGACTTTTAACTTGAAAATATACGAATAATAAAAGGAAAAATCAATCGATTTTTTTTTTTTTTTTTTTTTTTTTTGTTACTTTTTTTAAACAGACATTAATAATCTGCAAATGTAGATTCAGAATTCGTTTTTAATAAAACTCCATAGGGTAAGTGCACCAGTGACTGATACTTTTAGAGCAATCTCTGATGTTTTTAATGTTCTAGTCATCAGAAAATATTTTTAGAAATCTTAAGTTAGTACATATGGCATGAAAGACCTTCAGAACCACATACATGTTAAAATATATACATTTGATAACTTTCTTTTTTTTTTATGAATTTTTATTTGACACCCACTCAATGTTCCAGTAATTGACACTGACAGTTTTTCTTTTTATCAGTAATTGGTCCCCTATGTTCCAGTGTTTGACACTGCTAGTTATTCATTTTACTAGTTATTAGCACCCTATATGCTCCAGTGTTTGACATAAAATGTTAAAATTATCATATGTAAAATATATGATTTTATTATTTTTCTTATTCATTAATTATTTCGGGATAGATGTCAATTACTGCAGCATGCCAATCACTGGAGCACCTACCCTAAGCATTAAAAAAAAAAAAAAAAAAAAAAAAAAATAGCAACTTCTTTCTTTTTAAAATATTTAATTTCTAATTCACATTCTTTATGTAGTTACATCTAATCATAATGCAATATGGCATAAGATGATTTTTTTTAATTTATGTTAGAAACTTGTTGTTGCATCTTGAGAGTTGAAAAAAGCATAACATTTAAAAAAAATTGTACTGGGAGAAACAGTGAACAGCAATACCGACAAGTATTCAAATCTGATGTAGAATATAAATTTTTATTTTTATTAGACGCTTTTATTTAACTTATTGGTACACTGTTCATTTATTTGGGTAGCTCAAATCTAAGAAATGAATTTTCATCTCTTTTCCACCATCCAGCTGAGCTTAAAATGTATATTGCAACAGATCTAGGAATGGGGGTTTATGGGCACCGAAATCTAAATTACAGTTCAAATTTTGTTTTCAAATTTTTATGCACTTCCTACCGTTCGACTGAACTGAAATTTTGCATACATGTGTAATTCTGACGACATTTTTTAACCTACTGCCCATGTTAAGTAATGATTTAGCAAAAAAATTTTGAAAGCTGATTCTCAGATTTTTATTTGCTAAATCATTACTTAACTTTTTTTTTTTTTTTTTTTTTTTTTTTTTTAATTTTGAAAGCTGATTCCCAGATTTTTATCATTTTCTTAAAAATTCACAACATTTCTGCTTTTTTGTGTGTCATATTGCCGAAATACGTTATATTCTGGCAGTCAATATCCAATTTGCCTATAGGGCCGCGGTAGCCCAGTCGGTAGAGCGCCGGCCTCGTAATTGGAAGATTGCGGGTTCGGTACTCGAGCCGGCCAAAGACCGTCGTGTACACTAATGGTGGCTGGTGCACGTAAAATCTGTCGTGGCCGCAATGTCCTCCATGTTCCCATCAAAAATTATACCTCTGGGGGTCACCGAAGCGGGAGAGCCATCCCTTCCGTGGAGGATCAAAATTGTGATGGCATGTCTCCGGACCACCTCTAGGGGTGTGTCCCAGACCGTCGCCTATTGCCCATCTGCGCAGCACTAGTGCGACGTAAAACCCATCCATCCATCCAATTTGCCTATAAAATAAACCACACATGATTCTGAGAAAAAAAAAAAAAAGACCAATTCATTCGTTAGATGAAATATGTAGCAAAGTTTGAAAAAAAAAATTAATTTTAAATGATGGAAAACTTTTGAAAACGCTTTATTTTTAATAGTATTTTTAAGTATAAATACCCTCTCTTACAACCCCCTCAAATCCCCCCTCTTATAAACCCCCTCTTACAAAATACTAATAATAGAAGTGTGTAATACAAAGCGAAATTATTGAATAAATAATAATAATAATGACAAACAGATATGTCGTATTGCATTATGAAACTATTTTTATCGTCATTTACTGTATTCTTAAATATTGTAAAAAATAAATTTATTCACCATTTAATTTAATGACAAAAACCTATATATTTACGTTAATATTTATTTACAACAATGCATACTGTAACTGCCGAAAATAATGGGCTCTTCCCACCTGACGTCAGGGGTCACATGATAGAGGAAAATCATATAGCAGACGAAGTCTTGTTTATCTAGAGCGATTGCTGAAATAACATATTTTCTATTCTTATTTTTGATCAATCGTATTTAATCTGTGTTATTTTTTATACATCATCATTTGTAATCCATTTTATATCATTATTCATCATCTTTTGTTTGCTGTATACATTTACAATCATCATTTAGTTTATACCTGTTATTGATGTTCATGAAGACCATGTTTAAATACTCTGATTTTTGGTACTTAAATCAGTGACAGTGCAATATCGTACTACGTAAATCCATTTAGACCAGTAACTAAGTTTATTAACTTGTTAACACCTTTATGCAATTAAATTAAATGAAAACATTTTAAAATTTCAAATTATAATCCATAAACATTCCACAAGAACAAGCTATTATTTATTGCTAGATCAGTTAATGTAACAGTTACACGAAAACATACAAAAATCGATTCTTACAGGTGAAAATAAATAAACACATAAAGTGTTTTTTAAAAATTATTAAATTTACAAATACAATTATTCAACTGTTTACAAATGCACAATATTACTTTTATTTTATTTTATATTAAATATTAACATTTTTGTTCCTAAGAACAATATTTAATTGAATTCGATTTTCAGAATTCGATTATTCGTTTTCCTCTATCACGTGATTGAGCAGATGACAGTGGGAAGAGCCCATCACATATTACAAATCGTTTTCGCTAAATCGGTAAAACGTTCCTTAATGCATTAACTCGGAAACGCTTTGAGGAAACCTGGTGCCTAGCTAAATCGGATTTTTTCAATTCCATAACAGATGTAATCTCTAAATCGATGCTGCATTACATCGTCTAACATCGTCATTCCGAAATTTCGTAGTAGATGTTATCTTTAAATCGGATCGCCGATTTTAGCTATAAATCGATTTTTGCATTACATTGATGTAACGCCCAGTCCTACTGATGACTGACTATTAGTCTTAATCTAGGGTTTTTGCGGTGTCATTTTTTGGTAGTTGGACATTTATCGAAATCTAAAATTTATCGAAAATATAGTTGAATAATTTGAAAGCGATGTTATAATTTGAAAAAAAAAAAAAAAAAAAAAAACTAATAGTCCTCCGTCCTAAACTAAATTCTGCTTTTGCCAGAATTTCATCAAAATCATTTTTTTTTTTTTTTTCTCTCTTTTTTTTCTTTTTTTTTTTTGGAAAGAAAAGAAAAGAAAATTAATAATAATCAGTATCGAAACAAACACTATCGAAAAAGTTTTTTTTTTTTTTTTAATATAATTTTGAATTAGGAAATAAAAAGTGCGCGTGCTAAATGAAATAAAAATAAGTAAAAAAATGAATTTAATGATTTAATTTTTATATAAAACATGATCGCGTGCTATCTTAAAAAGTAGATGTAAAATTTAAAGTTTATGTGGTGCGTGTGACATCTATAAAAATTGTTTTATGAAATAGAATAGAATAAAGAAAACAACGATGTTGGTTGCATTTTGTTATATAGTTTGAATTTTTGAATTTTATAGAAATAATATCTACCGTAGGAATAATTTCTTATGTTAAAACTATAGGGAATCGTTATGCGAGTACAAGCGATGCTACTTTATTATTATTATTATTATTTAATTCATAGTAATTTATAGTAGCAAAAAAAAAAAAAAAAAAAAAAGAGCAAAGGAAAATGGAAATCGCTGATAAACGAAAGTTTATCCCAATATTAAACCTCACACAAAAAAAAAAAAAAAAAAAAAAAAAGAAAAAAAAAACATTAATTTACTCACACACAGCAATTCCATTTTGCATTTTTAATATAAAGATCAACATTTTAAATTAGGTTAGGCAAATCCCGTTTCCTATAAATCCTACATCCTTTTTTGCCCAAACCAGTTTTATTTAAATGAATAAATAGTGTTTCATCTTCCTTTTAAAGCCTGTGCCGGATGACAGAGTTACCACCCACGTCGAGAATCAATCGTCTGTTACTATATTTTGTAAATAAAGCAAAGCCTACTGTATAAAATTAAGGGTAAACTAGTTATTATGGAAATTTGGTTTATTGTAGTGGAGATTTTGATGAATTTTTAATAATGCTCCATATTTTTGACCACCATGTGTTATTTCCGATACAGAATAGCACTTCCAAAAATTTCCTATCTGCCTCAAGCTATCTACAGTTCGGCTACTGTTACGGTTATCCCTGGCAATATGCTATAAAATCTTCTTATTATATGGGCATTAATTGCACGAGTTGTTATTTGGATCTTCAATCATTGTTTCCTCCCAGAAAGTGTTTACCATCTGTTTTTAAGGGAAATTACTTTTAAAATATCTGCTTTATGAACAATTCTGGTCAGTGATGCCAGATCTGGCGAATTTTTTATTGAATAATCTATATAATATTTCTCTAACATGGACCAATTCCAATTAATTTTTGTCGAAACGATACGATAGTGGTAAAATTGATAAAATACGCGAGGATAAAAAATAATATTTAAAAATGAACAATATTTAAGCACGCAGATTCAGCTCAATGATCTAATGACGACATTTGTATGACGACATTATTTTATGGAAAATGTATTTTACCATGTTTTTATTAACTTCTATTCTTGCTTGTTTATGTGTTTATTTGTGTGTTTGTCAGGTACAAATCTTGCAATCTATTTTTAACTAACTTTCCTACTAGCTAGACATTTGAAACTTTCACAGTAGCTCAGAACCCGGTGACAACACAATACTTCGAAGTCAGATTTTCGAATTTTCGAATAGTTTTCTTTTAATTAATTAAAATATGAAAATAATAAGCTCCTAACAGCAATAAAAATAGTCATTAAAATAATAGCTATAATTTAATAGTTGCCAAAAAAAAAAAAAAAAAAATACGAGTTCATTTTCTTTCGACATAAAAATAAATTCATTTAATTAAACGTGAGAGTTAAAAAATTGTAAAAAGTTAAATTATGCATCTGGCAAAAATTGACGTCATTATCACCTTAAAGATCTTCTACACATTGATAAAGTGCTAATGTAGTTCATGATGCAAATGTATGTTGTTCTGAAAGGATTAATATTTTATTTTTAAAACCAACTTTTTATTTTTAATTCAAATTTCCCGTAACTCTTTAACCAATCACATCAGAACGTCCATCTTTGGAATATCAGGGATGGAACACGGGCGCAGAATTCATACCGGAATCCGTTTAAGAAATTTCTCTACCTATAGTATCGTTGATTTAAGAAGTAGAAAATTTTCTTACATTGATAGTGGTATGAATTTTGCGCCCGTGTTCCATCCCTGGAATATCGATAATAAGGATTTTCTCGCCAAAAGTCGCCAAAAATCTCGCCAAATCCATTACCTGCCTATTGGAGCTTTTTAATGCGTTTTAAAGGGTAAATTAAGCTATTTTAAAAGAGCTGGAAATGCAGAAAATTGACATTTTATCAACTTACTAAGCCTCTTTGAAAGAATTTATACAAAAATAAATACAATTATTTGCAATTCCGTAACAATACGCATTGATAAAGTGCTAATGTAGTTAGTTCTATAGCTATGATTCAACAGAAAATTTAAAAACATGGTTTATAAAAAGTTTTTTATCTTATAATTATTTTAAAAAAAAAGAATCTTTGCAAGCGTCATTTTAAAACTAACAATATTTTAAAGATATAAACAGAATATGAATTATTATCATAAAATTAACTAAAAAACGCAATCATAAAAAGTATAATCAAAATAGATTTTATTTATTTTTTTTAACAAAAAACTACGCCAAAATAAATAAAATTCCATTGCATTCTTGGCGATAAACATTTAAAAGGCGTCATGGGGGTCTTTTACTAAAACTACTGAACTAATGAAAACTGAGTCGTCAACCATGAATTTTATTTTGAAACTTTTCTTTGAATGATTCTTGGTTTCACTATTGCACAATATTTATTTGGTGGTTATAATAATAATTTGGCTTCTGATAAATTACAAGTTTAATTATTTGGTGAAATTGGTATATTTAAAGGTTTCAAATTTTAAAGGTAAACATAAGAAAAGAAATAAAGTGCGAAAATTTCGCACGGGTTTGCTAGTCCCATAGAATAATAATAATAAAGGAAGAAGGAGCGTAAATGTTTTGGTTTCGGTTTGTAAAATCCAGGAATGTCGGGTATAGGGTTGTAACCTATGCTTCAATCTGATTGGTTGGCGACTTGTTGGCGAGATTTTTGAATCGTCTCGTCTCTCTATCAATCAGTCAGTCAACGAGGCAGCACCCACAACAAATAGCGATAAATGCGCCGAGGATGGGTACCCTACTTCAAGGTAATAAGGAGCAAAAGTAGCTTTCGCTGGCAATTCACTAGAAGGGGTTTGTAAGTATTAGAGTATAGGCATGCTCCTTCTTCCACTATTATTATTCTATGGCTAGTCCCCAATAATTTTGAGATGTGATATTTGATATATATTATAGTCTATCAATCTTCGATGTGATTAGGCAGACATTACAATTAAAAATTATTGGAGATTATTGAATAAAAAATCCACCAGATCTGATACCACTGATTTTATAAAATGTTTTCAATAGTTCTTTCTTGATTTCCAATTAGATAAAAAAAAAAAAAAAAAATTAACTATTCGTGATCAAAGTTTAAGTACAATTCTTCAAAATAAAGTCGAAACATACAAGTGTTGGACAAAATAATAGAAACACTTTCATTTTTTTTTTTTTTTTTTTTTTTTTTTTTACGTTTTGACGAATATCTCAAAAAAAAAAATACGTAATGCGTTATTCTCGAATTTTGGAAATAAGGAAAGCATATCTTTCCCAAAATTTTCCAGCAAAGATTTTGTCAGGAAGGCCTTTAGGGGGCGAATAACAAATCCGATAAAATAAAAAATATTTGTGATTACCCTGTATCTGGAAGTGCGTCCATTCATCTGCAAATTTTAGATGTGGTTATAAATATCATATTTTATACGTGTGTAGAGTTTTATGAGGTTAACTCTAAAATTTAAAGAGTTATAAATACTTTATTAAAAAATGCAACATTTTTTCACAAGTTTTTACTTTATAACTCTAGAGGTTTTTTTTTTTTTTTTTTTTTTTTCCCGAAATTTCATGAAACTTTCAGAAAACATGACAACATATGCCTAAATCATATTATTATATTTTAAAATAAATACATTTAATATTCAAAGAGATATAGATAGTTATAGTAAATAATTTATTAATGCGCATGCGCGGACTATAGCAAAATAAATTTGATATAGTTTAATACTCAATAGCATAGAGTACCTTATAAAAAAAATCCAGTTCAATATCATGAAAATTCTTAGAGATATCGGTGATTGAATGAGCTGAATTTCAGCTGTTTTCTAAATAGGTCTTTACAATAAGGGGTCATACACAAATGAAAATTTGTATCATAAAAAAATGTTTCCTTTTTCTTTTCAAACTATTATTATTATTATTATAAATAGGTATGCAATACATACCTATGAAAAAGGAAAATGAATCACAAATATTTTATTGAGTTTCATTATGTAACATTACATAGTTTTTTTCTCTGATACAAATTTTCGGTGGTGAATGACCCCTCATCGTAAAAATATTTTTAGAGAACAGCTGAAAAACAGCTTATTCAATCATCGATATCTCTATGAATGTTCATGATACTGAACTGAATTTTCTGTCTAAGGTACTCTGTACTGTTGAGTATTAAATTACATCAAAGTTATTTTGCTACAGTCCTCGTATGCGCAGTAATAAATTATTCAGTACAACTGTCCATATCTCTTTGAATATGAAATGTATTTGTTTTAAACTATAGTATAATGATTAAGGCATATGTTGTCATGTTTTCTGAATGTTTAATGAAATTTGGAAAAAAAAAAAAAAAAAACCCTCGAATGTTATAAAGTAAAAACTTGCAAAAAATATTTGCATCTTTAATAAAATATTTATAACTCTTTAAATATTCGAGTTAGCTTCACAAAACTCTACACAAGTATAAAATATAACATTTATAACCATATGTAAAATCTGCTAATAAATGGGCGCACTTTCAGATACAGGTTAATGATAAATATTTTTTATTTTATTGGATTTGTTGTTTGCCCCCTAAAGACCTTCGTGACGAAATCTTTGCTGGAAAATATGAGGAAAGGCATGCTTCCTTATTCCCAAAATTCGAGAACAATACATTAAGTATTTTTCGAGATATTAGACAAAATGTAAAAAAATGAGTGTTTTCATAATTTTGTCCAACACCTGTAGTTCACAAAAGACGTATTTATAATGTATTTTTAACTGAAGTTCAACACTTATCGTGGCAGCGTCACCAGCATCGTCTATACTATACTAAGTAGTTTATATATCGTCCAATATTCTCTATACATCATTTTTGTCATCGTATGTTTTTTTTTTTTTTTTTTTTTTTTTTTTTTAAGGGGACCAAGAAAACCCTTCCGTCATGTTATATTCACCAAATTTACGTACTTTTTCCCCCTCAAAAATAGTGAAAGATAGAGTTATAAATTTTTTATGAGAAATAGAATAGCACATTTTGCATATTTTAACAGACCATTTTCTTCCTAAGTGAAACTGAAAAATTATTAATAACTGCTTATTAAAAACCACCTTTAAATTAGCAATTTTTGGTAAAATTTCCCTCCGTAAAATAAATACTTTTCCACAAATTATCGAACCCCTGTGTTAAAGTGTACAATATAACATTATGTATGTGTCATTAAAGTTCTTAAGTTTCATAAATACTAAAAATAATAATAATAATAATAATAATAATAAATAAATAAATAAAATACACTAACTTGAAAAATTTCTTTTTCAGAAACACTCATTTAAAGATTTAATTGATAACAGTAAGCTATGAAGTGCACTCAGAAACAATGAAAGATTCCAAATTCCAATACCATTTTATATATACATAAAAATGTGTGATGCATCGTTGTAAAGATAAAAGTTTAAGCTGTTTATAAAAATGTAGAAATCGATTTTTTTTTTTTTTGGCCAAATTTCGCTTACTTGGTCCACTTAAGCTTATAAAAGGTTTAAAGTTTATACGATTGGACAGAAAATACGTAATGAAAAGTGAAAAAACAAATACAGTAACCGCCGTTTAATAAAATCACTGGTTAATAAAATCAGCCGCTTAATATAATCAAATTGCCAGGACCGGAATCAAATCAATGCAAACTAATTTAAAAACCGCCGCTTAATAAAATCAGCATCGCCGGTTAATAAACTCAAAAAAATCTCTTAGCAGCAAAAATGTCATTTATGCACACTAAACAAATTTTTATTTACGCTGTAATTTTTTATTTGAAAAAAAAAAAAAAAAAAAAAAAAAAACGAAGAAAAGAAAATACAGCAATCCCTCCGTTATCTATTTTTGTCGAAAATTTTACATTTACAGCAATTAAACACGTCCCATTACTTGTCTTAGTAATAATTTCAAGCAATGTATTCTTCAAAGGGTGGTAATAAGTTAAAAATTTGATTTGATTCTCAAGTAATTTTTTTCTTTAAATATATGTAATGTTTAATTAAAAGACAATTTTAAGTTCTTATTCTGAAATAACTAAGAGGCAGGAAGCTTTAAAGGAAAGATTTTAAATTTAAAAGAAAATCGTGAACATTCGGCAAAGTATTGATGATTTTCCTCAAATGAGAGCGCATCGGAACTTGAGACGTATATAATTCACTTATTTTGAAGGAACAATCAAATAATTATCTGTTAAAAATTAATTAATATTATTTATTAGTTCCATTATTTGGTATCTTTTGAAATTTCTTTCCAAATTCAGGTAAATAATACCTTTTTCTTCAGTGCAGGAACGTTCGCCGGATATAAAAATCAGCCGCTTAATAAAATCACTTTTGCTCAGAACGAATGTGATTTTAATAAGCGGCGGGTACTGTACTTAAAGCCAAAAAAAAAAAAAAAAAAAAAAAAAAAACTTGGAATTAAAAGAAACACTAAAACGAAATTGCTGATGTAAGAGCATTTATTTTTATATTATTTTAACTCTATTTTAAGTATTTACAATTAAACTTAGAAATTTTTGAAAAGATTCAACATTTCATTACAGTTTATAAATTTAAATTATTAATTGAAATTAGACGGTACTTATGATTTCGCTGTGGATAACAAAGCCAATCGATGTTGCGCGAAATATTAGACTTCAACAATCTCATGCAGCGTTTAATGGTTAATATCTATTCAAAGATTCAAAGACGGAAGGAGGCCGCTCACCACTATGCAGCAGTTTTGAGCGATTTGAACCTCCAAAGAGGGGCTCTGAGAACAAATGTCACATAACAATGTGAAATTTTGAAAGAGCCCGTTTCTAGAGGTTAAGTCTCCCCCGTTGTTTATCGCATAAACATTAAAAAAGAAAAAAAAAAATAATTGCATTTGCTGCCGGATATAAAATCCCACGCGACAGAGGGCAGCAGTTATGGTTAATATCTATTACTGGCACATGAGCAGTATGGAAGCAATGACCCGCCGTAACAACTAGAAAGCAGCACTGGTTCAGAACCTTTAAGTTTATTGAGTTATTAATAATAAAAAGAAAAAAAAAAAATCGAAATTTGGATTTAGACGTTTGTTTAAAAAATAAATAGATTTTGATTTCTAAAAAGTTTTTTTTTTTACTGACATTTTTGTAAGTATTAAAATATATTTATTTTTATATTTTGAATACAAACAGATAACAGAAAAAAAGTAAGTTAGCAAAAATATTTTAGCTGATAAATTTGTCGTCCATGAGTGTAATTTAGGCGACAATCGTCGCCCATGTCGCCGTACTGGTGTCAGCTCTAAGTTTCAGAGAGGATTCTTTACACTTAGATCATACAACCCAATCGTCATCGACAATTGAATGACCGTTTGATAATTTGCCTGGCATCGAATAGAATAATAATAATAATAATAATAAAGTATACAAATTTAAATTCATTTATATAAGGTTGCACATTATTCAAATTAAAACTTTTTTTTTTCTCTATGTTATCCCATGGGATTTTTGGCGCTTCGTATTATAAGGGTATCACGCTCAAAAATTAAGTTTTTTTTTTTTTTATTCCACTCTTTTAAAATATTAACTTTTATTTTAGTGAGCATTATTTATTTATTTATTTATTTATTTTTATTTTATTTATTTATTTATTTTTCAGTAAAATCAATGGTTTACCTTTCAATCTTGAAAAATTAAATTTATTTTCTTTTATTTATTTATTTTACGCTCACTAAGATAAAAGGCGACATGTTTATCAAAGAGTGGGATTTAAAAAACATAATTCGAAAAATAATAATAATAATAATAATAATAAAAATAACTAGCTATCCTTATAATATGAAGCAACAAAAATTCTACAGGAATACATGAGAAGGAAGAAAGCCGGATACGGAATCTGACTGAAATGTACAATTTTATAAATAATTTTAATAATTTCTAGAATGACAATTTTAGCGAAAGATCGAGTAACTAAATACGACTGTTTTACAGAAACGTCGAAAAGTATGCCATAATTCCTCACTGACGCGTGATTCTTCATCATTATTTCATTCCTCAATAAGGGGTTATCTCAAATGACCAGAGTTTCCTGGCCTTAATGCCTTAAAAATTAGATCAAAATATCTAATGATACCGAAAACGTAAAATATTCGGGCTTTTTTTTTTTTTCTTCTTTTCCTTTTCTTACGTTCTTGATTGCACTTCTTCGAACTGGTCCGACCTGTCCATCAAGCAGCCATGGTATTGAATTTGTTTTTGAGAGGGAATGGATGTAGATTCTCGGACTTTACAATAGAATGGATCTCCAGAATCGCCGCTAGCTATTTATTTTCCGGTGTAAAAGTGTGTGAAAAGAATCCTTAGTTATGTGGCTCATCAGCAAAAACGAACATTTAAACAGTCCGTGGTCTTCACGACCTCGTTCAGCCCCAGGCTAGGGAAGTGCACTCACCTCACCTCATCCTATCACTCATACAATTTTTTTTCTGCGCTTTATACACTTTTTTTTTATTATTATTATTATTTTCGTTTCATTTTTTTTTTTTTTTTTCACTTCTCGAGGGCTTTGCGTAGGATAGCAGCAGCAGCCGGTCTCCCAAATTCATCCTTTTTTCCCCTTCAACTTTACTAGTTCTGGAGCAAGGTGGGAATTAGTGGTACAGCCAATCGTGATTTGAATATTCCATGCATTAAAAAAAAAAAAAAAACTTAAATAGAGCGTGGCGTATTTTGAAAGAGTTGCTGTTTACATATTTTTTGTTTTCGCTGCTCGCTCGCGTCAGTTGTCTCATGTACTTCTTAATATACTTTTATATTAAAAGTTTTATATATGTATTTATTATAGGGTAAGTGCACCAGTGACTAACACTTTTAGAGCAATCTCTGATGTTTTTAATGTTCTAGTCGTCAGAAAATATTTTTAGAAATATTAAATTAGTATATATGGTATGAAAGACATTCAGAACATTCAGGATTGTGTCTAAATTGCCTCTCTTTCATTTTGGGGTGATGTTTCGTGCGGATTTAGGTTTTGGTTTTATTACTTTTTAGGTTCATGGTGTGTTTTTGTTTTTCTGAAGGGTTTTCTGTTTTTCTTTTTCTGGAAAATATTTTGTCGTTGTTTCATTTGATTCAATTCGGGGTTCTTTTTTATTAGGGGTTCGTAACCAATCAATAAATTTCATGGTTTCATTGTTCTTTATATCCTATGGGGTTTTGCTTTTTTTTTTTTTTTTTTTCTCGCATCCATGTGTCTCCTAATCTGGTCTTGGCAGGCTGGGGTAGTGTTGCCGGCGTAAAACTAGCTTAATCCCACAGACAAGTCACAAGTCTTGCCACTTGCCTCCTTTCTTGGGTTGTTTTTTTTTTTTTTTTTTTTTTTCCCTGGATTTCGATTTAGTTTGAGTTTTTCTGTTGGGATTCGGCTGAGTTGGTTTGTTGTATCGTTTGTTTTGTGGGCTCTTAAAAATTAAATTTGGTTTCTTTAAATATGTGCATTTCATCCCCTGATTATTATTATTTTTTTTTTTTTTTTTTTTTCACCTGTCTGAGCTTTTCCTACATTGAGAAATTGGTCTTTGTGGTTTTGGTGATCTTGTGTCTGTTGCTTGGCTTCTACTGCTCTTGATGGGTCATTATTTGTTCATTAAGGGTTCTCTTTTTTCACCTTGAAATATTGTCCTAGAGTCAACCTTCTTTTCAACAGAGTCTAATTACACGGTTCTATATTTCAGTTTTCAACAGGTGTTGTTGTACAGTGGATTGGCGTCAGTGTTATTGTTGAACTTGATAATTGAATCAATTTGGGAAATCTTGTTGCTTTGTTTGACATGTGTATGTCTCTTTGGTGAATTGCTTGACTAACTATTCTGCGTTCTCATTCTTTGCTTCTACTATCAAAAGGATTATATATATATATATATATATATATATATATATATATATATATATATATATATTGTGTAATAAATATAAAATTTTGGCTTTATAATAGAGCCATTTTAGACACAGTGCATAATTATATATAAAGAAAATAAATCTTACCAAGAGTGACTATGAATTCATGGGGGAAAAAAAAGTAGAAGAAGAAGAAGAAAAGATGAAAATTTAGCCAGAAAAAAGTTTTTGTATGGGAAAAGAGCATATAAGTTATTACAGGGATGTAAAATTCTCTCATTATGAAAAATATCAACTTTAATTATATTTGGAAGTTATATTAAATTGATATTTTAATCTTACTTTATGAATTTAACTATCAGGAAAACTGGAATTCTGGTATTGGAAATGAAATAAAGAATTCAGGTACATTACCTGAACACAGCCCCTGATGAATGCATTTTTTTTTTTTTTTTTTTTTTAAATCAATTCCAGAGATATTATAAGCGAAATGAAATAATAATAATAATATTAATAATAATATTAATAATATTATACATACATATATATATATATATGAAATAATAATAATAATAAAATGGTAAAAAATCATATTAATCAAATAAGTATAATATTATATAAACATAATAAACTATATTAATTAAATAATAAACTATATTAATTAATATTTTCTAATTAAATAGGGAAATTTTTTAAAAGTAAAAATTGAAAAGGAACAAACAATTAAATTTATGTTCAAATTTACAGGTCTGTAAACAAATTATTTAAGTAGGCACAGAAAACTAAAATGTAAGCACCTTTATCAATTTTTACTATGCTTAAAATGTACAAGATCCCTGCTTAAAATAAATCATGCTCGTTTTAAAAAAATATGACTGCATCAAAATTACGTATTTATATTTTAAAAGACCTCGTATCTAAAACAGATGATGAACTTTCCATTCCATTTCTCCTCCATCTTTTCCACGCAAAATTTCGTATAAATCGAATTTTACATCTTAGATTGCTACTCTTACACCCACATTACGTTTTTCTATGTTGCAACAGGTAAAGGAACTTTTATTTCTCAAACTACGTCATATGTGCATTTTATGTCATTCACGTGAAATATATACATTTCTAGCAAATAATAATAATAATAATAATAATACTTTAATTATTAAAAGAATTTTTTTTTTTTTCAAAATGTACTTAAAAACTCTAAATCAGCAGATGTGCATAATATGCATGTGTGCAAGGAATTGGGTTAAAATTGGGAAACAAATTTCGAACTAGAGTTTCGAACTAGAGCTGATCCCCCCTCCCCATGTAAGTTGCTACATAAGCATGTATCATGTATCATCTACAAAATTATACATTAAAGCGAAATTTCAGGTCAATCAGACGTTTGGAGGTGGGTTAAAATTAAAAAAAAAAATTTGAACTGGAGTTCGAAGCCCAGGGTTTCCCAGACTCCCCTTTTAATCTGTTACTATACTTGAGTATGAATTGTCATCGGAGTTATACATGTATACAAAATTTCAGCTCAGTTGGATGATAGGAAGTGGGGGGATGGGGGAGGGGATTCAATTCTTAGATCTGGCTCACGCACATATATAAATAACATTCTACACATTAATAAATAATATGCCACATTACATAAAAGCGTGTGAAAACAAATTCATTCTGTGTGATGAGTGATTCGGTTGAATTGAAACAAACTTACCGAAAATTTTAATAATAAACTATAGGGGAGATCCGTGTAATATAGACGCCCTAAGCAAGAATGCTTATAAAACTAAAATTATTAAAATAAAAATATTTGATTTGTTTGGCTGCTCATTACAATTGTATAGTTGCACGGTTTAAGCTTGGTAAAGCTCTCTGGAAACTATTAATAATTGCAGGAAATAATTATTTTATTTATGTGTCGGTGGTCCATATTACACATACGTTCGTGTAATATGGACAAAGTGGTCCATGGTGGTTCTTCCCGAATTGGTCCTTCCAGAACAGTTGACACACTTGGAATTGTAAAACGAATTGTCCAGCATGTTCCCTCATACACTTGTCCATCTCCTGGGAATAGTAGAAATGGACGAAAAAAATAATAGTTAATGGACGAAAAAAAGGGAGGTCCAAAGGATATATCCAAAGGGTAGTACGCAAAGGAAGTGATAGCTTGATTACCCCTGCTTCTCTGGCCTATTCTATAGCATCAAAGTTTCGGGTGTGCGACATATGTATGCCGAGCATCAACAAAAACTCTCTGTTTTTATCACGGACCACTGGTCCATATTACACTGCAGAGAATGGTTCATATTACACGCATAAACAGAGCAACGTTGTTTCCAATCACATATCGGTATGCAAATTGGTGCCCATGAAACACATGTCTAAATTGTTCAGAAAATAAGTACCTTTGCTACTATTAACGCGAAAATTCTATTACAATTACCTAACAGCAGAAAGTAATACTTTAATTTTAACATACTTGTTACATCAATGATCATATAAACCGAAAATTTCATAATCGTCCAAATACAGGTACGCATGTACAAGTCGCTTCCTGCTTTGTATAACAATAAAATTCACTAAAGGCAATGAGATGGTTTCACCATTTAGTGTTGAACATATAAATTTCCTCATATGTCCGTATTACACGATGGTCCATATTACAAGGCTCTCCTCTATATATTTCGAGTTTTAATTTCTAATTTATTAAAAAAGTGAAATTCGCTTTCTAGAAACCAAAATAAATATTCTTGAAAATAACAAAGCTTAAACGAAGTAGTAAATTATAATTATCCACTCTAAAACTAAAAAAAAAAAAAAAAAAAAAAAATGTGGTGGGGGAATCTATTATATGTCTAATGCGCATTCTACATCACGTTGCTGCAATATATACATTTGTAAAACCATATACATGTAATATATACATTACAAAAATCATATTAAATCTGCGATTCATTTTCCATATCTGAAAAACTTGAAGATTTAAAATCGAAAAGTAGAGAAAGAAAACGGAGAGAGAGAGAAAGTACATAAAAAAACAATTATCTTACATCGTAACAATGTTCTGATATACATTTTCGCGAATTCGGTAATTTTTATCAATGATTCGGTTGAATTTAAACAACTTGCCGAAAACTTTAATGATTAATTATATATTTCTGGGTTTGATTTACAATAATAATAATAAACTGACATTTGGTTTTTAAAACGAAAGTAAATATTCTTGAAAATAATTAAGTCTGACAAAACAAAAAATTATACCTAACCACTCTTGATGTAACGCATTAAAAAGAGGGAAAACCGGAAAAGTATTATATGTTATATGTTATAGAAAATGCATTATTATTATTATTATTTTCTTTTTTAATCAGATATACTACAAAATAATTTTCTTTTTCATTGCTTTCATAATTTAAATATTTTTTTTATTTTTATTTTCCATTAAAATTTCTGTTTTTCACATATCCTTTTACTTCTTCATAATAACAGATTACCTTAGACGGAAAATTAATTATATACTGATTTTCTATTTCATCTTAAAAAAGTAAAATCAAACGGGAAAGACAAAGAAAAGGAAAAAAAAAAAAAAAAAAAAACTTGAAAATTTAATGTTTTTTGTTCTAAAATATATTTTCATCTTATTAATTTCGAAAGTACTTCTTTCTTTTTTTAAGCAAAATTTTTAAGAATTGTAAAATAAATATATAATAAATTTGCCGATAAGTAATTTGTAATTAACCCACTAAGCGGAACGCAACATATGGAAAAATCCCAGAAAACAAATTCAGCATCAGATATTATCTAATAAAATGAATCTTATTTCAAAATAACAAATTGAACTTTTGCCGAAATTATTCGTTCCTTCATTGTTTTTTTTTTTTTTTTTTTTTTTTTTCATTAGATCGTATTTCATCCATGATATATTTTCTTTGTCTCGACTGATGTTTTCTTCCTCTCTATAATTAATATAGACTATAAAAGAGGATCGCTATCTTATAAGTGAGAAACCTTTGTGTACGTGTTCTCTGGCATCGCAGCTTCCAAACAAATAGATCGATTTCAATTCGTTTTATTCCAACAATACTTTTATTTTTTTACTATTAGAAAGCAGATATAATCGGGAATGGTTCTTATCTATTTTTGGTGAAATGTTCAGTTAGATTTTTTTTTTTTTTTTTTTTTTTTTTTTTTTTAATTAAGTATTTTTTTCCCCCCAAGGCCACTTTTGAGTTGACGTTTTAAAATCTATGAGCTGTCAATCTTCCGATTTCTCACTCATGTTAGCACAAAACTGGTAGATGGGAACAGCTTTTTTTTATTCAATAGTCACCAATAATTTTGAGAAGTGACATTTGATATACATAATACACTATCAACCTTCGAAGTGATTAGTCAAATGTTACAAATAAAAATTATTGGTGACTATTGAATAAAAAAAAGGCCAAATTTGGCAACCCTGGATGGGAAGTGCCGGGTTCGATGGTTCGATCCCAGGTCACGCTTAACGGCCTAGCTGTCCGTGGTTTTTCTCTGAAACTCGCGTAAATACGAGCCGGGATCCTTTAGGTTTAGAAGGACCCCCCACAGAGGGCATTCCCATTATAGGCCTAGAACTTTGGTACAATCAATCGGCCTTAAGTTACTTAACCAAACAACCAACCAACCCACTCATGTTAGATGGTAAGTCATGTGGTTTTTGGATTCCAATATAAAAAATCTGGAGTGACTCCACTCGACTTTTCGAACATTAAGTAATTAACGGTTGTATAAACAAGTTAAAGTAAGACAATTCGTTATATAAACAAAAGTGAAATTCATAATAGGGTGTTTCAGTATTTTTCTTCACTGTTTAATTTTAAGCTATTGCACTCCAAATAATTTGAGTCCATAGATCCTAATGATGAATTTTTCGCTGTGTCCCTGTAATAGGCCTAGATTCACTAAAATCTATACAATTCTTGCGACGGTGACCTATAACCTGTACATAAATTTTCAGCTAAATAGAATAAGGTGTTTAGACGCTATCGCACTTTAAAGAATTTGGGATCATAGACCATAATGATCAAGGAATGTTCTTTGTATCCCTGTTAAAAAAAAAAAAAATGTAAGCACTAGATTCACCAAAATCTATACAGTTCGTGTGACGGTGATTTATAGCATGTGTATAAATTTTCAACTCATATGAATAAGGCGTTCAGATGCTATCGTATTTAAAAAATTTTGATAAAGAATTTTCATTTCTGTCCGTGTAAAAATTTGTACGTGATAGATTCACCAAAATCAATACAGCTCGCGCGAAAGTGATTTATAAAATGACATTCAATGATCCATAAAATGTACAAAATATCTAAAGAATGCCCATTAAAAGCCCTGGATATCCTGCACTAATTATGGATATCATTTAGACATTTAAATATAGACGAAATTTAGACGTGTCTTTTTCGATATCTAATAAGATTGTAACATGTTAAATCAAAACAAGGTTTAGATATTTTCAATATCTATTAGATCTAACAAGTCCAATTATTGGATTATTGGAGATTTATTGGATTTGTAACATCCATCTAATGGATGTAAAAAAGAGTGACATTTGTCGTGCTAATATATATCTGTGGGATATTTATAGAAGTTTAATAGATCATTTTTAAACTTTTATACGTGTTCATAGATGTCTTATGGATATAAACCGGCTGTGTGGGCATAGACCGTAATGATAAAGAAATTTTAGAAAGGAAGGAGGGGCAATGCACCCCTTGACCTCTGCTCCTTTTCCCCAAAGGACAGTTTTTAGAATTTCACTCATTCTAAAGGGCACAAAAAATTGTAAGTACCCTGGGCCACAAAAATTTGTTAGGCAGGCCCTGAAAATGAATATATACTCGCACATTAAAAGTTGTTAACTAAATGTTTGTAATATGATGTTGGGTTATACTAAAAAGTTATCACAATTTATAAAATAATTCACTGTAAAACACGTATAAAAAATATTTAATTAAAATCATTAAAAAACACATCGTGTCAAGGCCTTTCCCTCTGAACATCAGGGCATCATCAGGACATAGCCATTTTTAACAAGAAGTACAGTAACATTATATATACATAAGAGACATATTTCGGTTACAGTTATAGAACATGAAATAGATGAAACAGATCAATTACAAATTTCATCTATTTCATGTTTTATAACTGTAACCGAAATATGTCTCTTATGTATATTTAATGTTACTGAACTTCTTGTTAAAAATGGCTATGTCCTGATGATGCCCTGATGTTCAGGGCGAAAGGCCTTGACACGATGTGTTTTTTAATGATTTTAATTAAATATTTTTTATACGTATTTTACAGTGAATTATTTTATAAATTGTGGTTTTCTACAAATACCCGTGGGATATCATGTCTCTATATGAGATGTAATTTTATAAAAAGTTATCAGCTAATAAGTCTTATTTGGGCTGTTTAATCAGACAAAATTTGACTTTCCAGGAGAATATTTAAATTTTCATTATACAATATTCAAAACTAGGGCTTAAAATAAAATCTACCAGCAAGTTTTTTTTTTTTTTTTTTTTTTTTTTAACTACGCAATTTTTTTAAAAGGTTCCTATAATAAGATATTTATCATTATAGGAACCGAGCAATACATTTTTTTTTTTTTTTTTTTTTTTTTTTCGTGATTACATAAGAATTAAAAATAGATATTTAGCTTTATAGTAACAAAAAAGGAAAAAAAAAAAAAAAAAAAAAAAAAAAAACTGCCTGAAAACAATGAATTTTTACAAAGAAGGAAATCGGAGTTCACCGTTGTTGACCTTGTCACGAACAAGGGACGCAATTTCAATCGTTTGTCTTTTTACAGCAATTGCTCGCGACCAATTGGTACAGATGATGATCGCAATGAACTACAAGGATGGAATTCAACACATCGTGTAGTAGCCGCATTCCACAACAGCGATGCGTAACTTACGCAGCAAAGAACCAAAAAAAGAGGGAAAGGAAAATTGATTCCAATTGCAACTCAATTGAACGTATGTTACATTTCAACACCTGCTCAGTAAAGTCTCTACTCTCGTTTTTTTTTTTTTTTTTTTTTTTTTTTTTTTTATGTGTAAACTTTTTTTAGGTACACTACATATATTTCTTCCTTCAGAGGGAATCCTTTTGATCTCTGTTAAAATAATTTAACGTTTGGTATCACATTTATTTTTGCAACGCAACAGGCTTCTTTTATACAAGCTAAAACGTTCTGGTAACACTGGCACACTTTTTTTTTTTTTTTTTTTAATATTTTTTTTTATGTAAGTAGCAGTTTAATAATCTTTGATACAACCGTAGAATTTTACATATATATGCATATTATTTTATAAGAATTTTTTTAATTATTAATAGACAAATAGTGCGAATTATACTAATTTTACTACTTGAACAATTTATCTAGAAGAATAATGTAATTGTAACAGTTATTGAAGTGATAACTGCTTCAGTCACACTGCACATACATTTCTTCATGATCCAGAGTAACATCTTACCTTTTGCTTGGAGAGGGACGCATTTGAACACGACGCTTATTTATGCAACAAAACCCGTGTGTGTGTGTGTGTTTTTTTTTTTTTTTTTTTTTTTTTTTTTTTCAAAACTAGTATGTGTGTCAAAATCCAACTAAACAACAAGTTTGGTTAAAGTTCGTTTATTGATTCGTGGGATACAGCGTCCACAAGATTTGCGATACACACACACACGCACAGACACCAAGGCAGACAAACAGATTGACAATCATTTTCTAAAATAGCGTAAGCGTGCTCATACTCATAACATTCCAAAACATGTAAATTTATCGAAAACCGGTGGTCAGAAATTTTCCTGATTGTACTTTCTACTTATATATAAAAGAAAGTAACAAACATATGCCTAAAAGTTCGAAAGAAGGAGTCCCAAATCTAGAAAAGTAAATTATTATGTGCAGAGTCACACAAAAGAAACCAGATATATTATAGGCTATTAAAGAAAATACACTTGAAAGTGTTTTTAATTGTGTTATGCTTCTTCTTCTTCTTCTTTTTTTTTTTTTTTACTAATTTTATTGCATTCTATGGTAGCATATATAATATATAGACAATGTGCAGTTCTACTTAAAAACGACTACTTAACTCTACTAAACTCAAGTTTAACTTTCAAAAATTTACTTCAATAAAATTTTTAAAGTGTAATTCTTTTTTTTTTTTTTTTTTTTTTTTTTTTTTTAAACTATTATTATTGAAGAGAAGTCAGTTACCGGATTTGTAAAAAAAAATTCCACTTGTGGTTGTTCGTGTATGTGTGCACGACAAAAATTTTGTAACAGCTCTAGATCAAGAATTAATGAACAGAATTTCATGAAAACTTATATTAGTTGCACCTTGACATAAATTGATGTCTAACAACATCTGGTACATATTCAGTTGGTGCTGTCGACTCATTTTTCCTAATTTTTAATACAAAATTATAGGACAAAATTTCTTATAAAGATACAGTATAAAGATTTATTAAAGATGACCCTGCCATTAAAAATGATTTTGTTACATTGGTATCTATTACAAAAAAGCACGAAAGAACTGGCGTTTAAAAGTAATAAGTACAAAACTTTGAATAAACGCCATAAAATGCAAGAACTCGCAACAATTGTTTCTGATCGAAAGAAAGCACGACCCCTTCGTACACGCCCTTAGTAGGCACAAGTGCTGCGTTGCCGTTTGGTTTGTTTGCAGCACTCGTACCTACTTTGCTCGCCTGACGAAAGGTCGTGTTTTCTTTCCATCCGAAATTATTGTTGCGAGTTCATGCATTTTACAGTGTTTATTCAAAGTTTTGTACTTATTATATAAGTAACTACTGCACGGTAAATAAGAACGCATAAATAGTCATTTTACAAAACAGAATAAATTAATTCTTTCTTAAATCACTGCATGTCACAAAAATTATGAAACAGCCTTACAATATATATATATATATATATATATATATATATATATATACGAAAACAATATTGAAGATTTAGTAAAAAAGGGATTCTTAAAATGTTACTTTACTATAGCAAGAGAAAATTTATCAAATATTTTGAATCTTCATACCGCAGTGTGACTTCATAAAAATCAGTTTTAAATGACTGTGCTGGAAATGTATCAAAAAGCTTGCTTACCTAGAAAAGAGAAAATAAAACATATAATGAGAATCAAAATTTAAATGATATTTTTTTGTTTTTTTATTTTGTTTATTTATTACGAAAATATTTAAAATAAAGAGCCTGTAGTCACAATGGAACAATTTAATTTAAATACAGGTTTATTTTATAGAAGAATAAAAAATGATAAAAAATCAAATGTCTTTTTAACACTATCAATAACATTAAAAAGTATCTCTGCAGATTGGGTCTGAATATTAAACACAGCATTATAAATTGAATTAACCCATTATTTACCATTCTCGTATATACAGAGTGTTCCAAAAGTCTCCCACACCCCCTTTCTAACTCGAAAATGAGTCGGAATTGTGAAAAATGGCGGAACATGTGTTCAATTAATTTAAGAGGGACCTCTTTTGGGGAAAAAAGTTTGGGTCCGGGGGAGAGAGGGGGGGGGGGGTAGAGGAACCGCTAGGGAGGGCAACTTTAAAATTTCAAATAGGAAGGTATCTCTTGTGATACATCCTTGAAAACGTCTCTTCAAAACAATGAATTTGATATAAATAGTTTTGCCATAAGATGATTATTAAGGGAGATACATGAGTTTTTAGACTTTTGAAATGTGGAGTTAATACTTATGTATCCCCTTTAATAATCATTGCAGGACAAAACTGTTTATATGAAATTCATTGTCTTGAAGAGACGTTTCCAAGGATGTATCCAAGACATGCTTTGCCCAAAAATGTTTTGTTCCGGCCCAGGGGGTGGTACTAGTGCCGTTAGGGAGGGTAACTTTAAAATTTCAAACACGAAAATATGTCTTGTGATGCCTCCCTGGAAACGTCTCTTCAAGGCAATGGATTTTATATAAATAGTTTTGTACTGCAATGATTATAAAAGAGGATGCATAAATATAAAATCCACATTTCAAAAGTCTAAAAACTCAAGTATCTCCTTTAATAGTCCTCACAGGGCGAAACTATTTATATGAAATTCATTGTTTTGAAGAGACGTTTACAGGGATGTATCACAAGACATACCTTCCCATTTGAAATTTTAAAGTTGCCCTCCCTAGCGGCCCCCTAGCTCCTCCCCTCGGGGGCCCAAACTTTTTACACCAAAAGATGTCCCTCTCGATTACATTGAACACGTGTTTCGCCATTTTTCATAATTCCGACTCATTTTTAATATTCTTTAATTAAAAAAAAAAAAAAAAATCCATAAAACTTTTGAAATTTAACAATTAAGACAAAAGTAGTTTTGTAAAATAATAGGTTTACGTTTATTTTGGGTGTTTATTTAAAAAAAAAAAAAAAAAAAAACTAAGCCTATTTTTGCTTTCTAAATAATAGATATAAAATTGTGAAAGAAACAGTATTTAATTTAGCACGACTGGACTTACTTTAATCTATCCTTCCATATAAAGGTATGCAGAAACTGTGAATCATCCCCTAGCATCGGTTACTATATTCATTTCTTAAACTTTCTTTGGTATAGCTTTAGCTTTTAGGAGCCCCTTGGCTGCTTTTAAACTTTTATTGTCATTTCGGCGATGAATTAAATTGGCTATCGCAATCGCGTAAGTAAAGATCTTACAGAGAAACGTCCGAGCTAATTTGGTTCTACATTTCAAATTTTACTAAGGGGCTTTATACCGAAGCTGTTCCATTTCTTTAGCACAATTTTTATCAATATTATTTTAATTAGTTAAGAAAAAAAATATGTTTGTACGTTCATTCTTCTTCTTCCTTTTCTTTTCTTTTCTTTTTTTTTTTTTTTTTTTTTTTTTTTACATTAAAAAAAATATATTCACTTGTTTATTTATATATTTTCGGCATATTTTTTAAAAATAATTTTGAAGTTAAAATGGGGATTTTACTTAAGATTTTTTGAATCAACTATCCAATTGAACTTAAATATAGCGTTAGCTAGATTTTATCCTTATTAATAAGTGTACAAATTTTTCATAAAATCTAATTATCCGAACAGATACAATGACAAACTTTCAGCTTTATGCATTTTAAATAAAAAGAAAAATGTTTGTACGTTCACTCAAGGTGTAATACAATAAATGGTGACAACGCAAAACCTCTGTCTGAAACAAATAGTCCTGTCGTATTTTTTATTTATTTACAATTTAAAAAAAAATTAATAATGAAGGAAGAAAGAAAGAAGTATTGGAGTGGAAAATATGCAAATTTTTGAAATATTGAAAGATGCAAATTCGTATTTGAAACATTTTTATATTAAAATGAATAAGAATAAATTAGTACTATATTAAATAGACGTAAAATGTGCACATATATATATATATATATATATATATATATATATATATATATATATATATAAATGATAGCTATCGTAATAAATTTTAATCTTAAAATTTAGCAATTAATAGATACATAACAATACCAACTCACAGAAATATAGAACTGATTTTAACTTAGAGGAAAGACTGACACAAAATTGTTACGATTTAGATTCAAACCAGTAAAGGAATATCCCAATATTTAACTTAGATAAAACAATTCTACATCAAAAAGCTGGTAAATGCATAGATACACAAACAGTATATATATATATACCATATAAACGAAGCTTTCTATCATGTATAAAATAATTCCGCACATAAACGGATATTAACTCCACCAAACGATTTTTATTTTAATAGCACAGCTAATTTGAAAAAATTTCCATCCAAGTTCTAAAAACTATCGGTACACTGTTGAAACATAATGAATAGCAGATGTGTGAGATTTAATAAAATAATTTAACTTTTAAGTCCATATGCTCACTCGTAAACATCAATCAGCTACATTTTTTAACTTTCATTAATTTGTGTCTACTTTTTAAAGCAATTTTATTACCTATAATAGCTTTCGCAAATAGCTCCAGTATTTAAGGAAAATAAAGTACTGCAGTAATCTTAGCCAACTTTAACACATTAAAATTTTCCAGTAGCTAAAATGTGCTAAAAATGGGCAAATATGTCTGAAGTATTTCTTTATGAATTTTCAAATAACTTATTTTCAATGCTGCTAGCTGGCTTGAGATTGTTTCTTTTTTTGAAACAGTTTATTTACGACGATTGAAATTGAAACAAACAAAAATCAATCAATAAATAAAATAAATGTGTTATTAATAAAAAGGAGAACAAACACAAAATAGCAGACATTGGCAATTTAATTTAGCAAACAGCAGCAATAACAAGTTTAAAACTATTTATTCAATGCATATTGTTATTACTTGCTGGCGTCAGAGTATAAATAACACTTAGTACACTACACACAAAATGCAGAAAAAAGAAAAGAAAAATTGTGTTTACAACTATGCGTATGTTGAAATACTTCGTTTACCGTACATGGCTTTCGTTGTACTATTTATAGAAAGTTATTGCAAGACAAGATTATTTGTAAACAAGAGAAGCTGCTAAAACCACATTTAGAATTCCCTCCAACAGAGCTCAGAGGGTACAACTTAACACTGTGGTGTCAAAATGAGTGCCAAAATTTTACAAACAACATAAACACAGAGACTATTTGCGCTGTAATTAAAGTATATATAAATATATATCTATATATATATATATATTTAAATCTCTTGCAAAAATTATAAAGTGATGAAAAAGGGAAATAGAAATATGAACTCAAATACATACTTTAAATTTGACATTTTTTCCACAATTAATAATTTATCCTTGCATCCCCTTATACAACTACACTTACTTATACAACTTATACAGCCTCTTATACAGCCTCTTATACAACTAGACTTACACAACTACAATTTCACATTCAAAAACCCTATACTGGAAGTTTATTACTAATCATTTTCAAAAATGTATTATTTATTATTTATTTATTTATTTATATTGTAATTTCTATGAAAAGCAGATCACTTGAAATTGTCAAAATTATATTACGAAATATAATACACAATTGAAAATTTTACATGGTTTCGTAGGCTCAACTGCATTATTTTTTGCATTTTTTCTATTAATTTTGTTCGAACGGTGTTCGAAAACGGTTTAAAAAAAGGAGGAGGGGGATCTTTTAATATTTCGGACTAAATTTTGAGTTTAGTTCTATATAGTGACGCTTACTTTTTAACAGCAATATGAGGAAAATTAAAATATTGACTCAGAAAACTGACCTAAATTATGTATGGTACATAGTTGCATACCTACCAACTACTTGTGGTAAGAATCAAGAAGATAAAAAAAAAAAAAAAAAAAAAAAAAAAACAGGAAGATTTCCTCTATATAGCAGGTATAGCAGAAATAATTATTTTATTAAGGAAAATCGTAGGCATCAATTCTAAAATACGCTAATAAGCTTAGTTTTGAACATTTAAAACCCGAGGAACAAATAATATAGTAAACATCATGTGAATTTAGGTTTGACTTCTTTAGAAAAGTAAATTTTATTGTATATATACATATAGTATTGCTTCTTGCTTCTTAACAGCACTAATTTTTTAAAAGAATATTCTTCAAGTTAAATAAAAATATACTAATATTTTATTCAAGATAGCAAGTATACAATTCACAAAAAAGAAAAAAAAAAATCATAAGCAAACATGAGAGAATTGCTATATTTGCAGATTTGCACACTCCTAGTTTTATCAAAAATTAGCACTGTAAAAGCCATTATTGAAAGATATAATTAATATTTTGGAACAAATTTCATAGATGAAAAATCATGCATAAATAAGATTTTTATGTATAATTTATAAATATATTTAGATTTTTTTTTTTTTTTTTTTTTTTTTTTTCGAAGCAAAAAAGATGAAATACAAGGAAAATCTGAAAATCAAGATTTTATTTTCTGGCAGGAAAACATTAAAAAATAGATTTAAAAATAGAAAATTTCATTATTCTATTTTTAAATCAGTTTCTTATAAGAGGGTTTTTTTCATATCTTAATAAAATTATTACTGGTTGATTCTATAATTTTAGTTCTTGTAGATATCATGACGTTTCATCATGTATTTTCTTGCCTTCTACAATCATTGTAACTGTATAAGTTTCTAAAACTAACAGATTAAAAAGTAGTAGTATGAGTGGTACACTAGATTATTTAACGGAATATGAGAACTACAGCAGAAAACTCACTAAAATTAATACAGGGAGAATTTTGATAAATAATTGCTGGAACGTACATGCATTCGTATATTTTAACTATATTTTGTATATAGGCTTATACACTTTTATATATATATATATATATATATATAATTCTGTAAAAATGTAAATTTGGTTGTTGTCATTCATTTGAAAAACTATTAATTTGCATTAATTTTTATATCAAAATTATTTTTATTTAACAATTTAAAAATATTTTTTTTACAGTTATTTTAAAGAGTTTCAAACTAATTAAAAAAAAAAAAAAAAAATCAATATATGTATTATCCATTACACTACTCTGCATCAAAATCGGCTCCAACACCATTTTGATAAAATGTAAAATGACTTCCTGAATCCGAATATGCTGCCCATTTTGCCCTACCACTCACCGTTTTTTAGGGACCCCCCCCCCCCCATTTTAATCAATTTTCTGTAATTTTATGGTTATAAATTTGATTTGTAAAGGGGAAAAGGATTATTTTAACTGTTAAATATCTTCTGTGGAGCTACAGAGTAGGAAAATTCTAAAACATGAGCATTTGCAGCAACGGGAAAATTTAGGAGGGGGGGGGGGGATTTGACACTGAAATTATATAATTACGTTTATTATATTTTATTAATCAATTATTATTATTATTATTTATTATTATATATTGTATTTGTTTTTAAGTGCTGAAATAATTCTTTTCCATTCTCCAAATCAAATTCATGGCCATAAAATTACCGAACAGCGATAAAAATTGAGGGAGGGGGTGGTGTTCCGAGAAAATGGTGGATGATTGGGTAAAATGGGGGTCGGATTCAGAAGGTCACTATATAAGAATCAGCAAAAATGGTATCAAGGCTTTTTTTTTTCAGCGCAGTGTTTTTTATTTATTTTATTTTATTATTTATTATTATTATTATTATTTGGGGGGGAGGGGGATTACAGGATGAGTAGATCTAGAGCTATTAATACGTAAAATATGAATTTACAAACTATATGAATGAACGACATTTATGAATTATCAAAGAAATATAAATGTTTGTTTTCCAGCAAATCTCTTTCTTAGCGCACAAAATTTATCATATCACCTACCTGAAAATTGTCTTCCCACAACAATCGCGCTCCCCCTACGCAAATCAATTGCAAGGAAAGAAGCAACAGAATTTCACTGGAAAATGATAAACATTTACTCACACCCATTAACAAACATTACGAAAATGTTTGTTGAATTCATCCAACAACAGCACGAGCCTGACAACACGTAAGTTATTATCATTTGGCAAGCAACAGTAATAAAACATCACGTAACAAATAGGTTGAATCGATTATCTATCTGGCTTGTGATAAGAAAAGATACGTGTGAAGATCAAAGTTCTCCTTTAATAATACTCGTCTTTACTGGAATGTAAAATATCGTCAGTGCTAAAGGTCATGCAAATGCTTTGAGTGACCTCTGGCTAGAATAGCTGTTAATAAGAGTTAAGACTGTTCTTAAATTCTCCTTATGCGCTTCAAAAATGTCGAATCATGATCTTTATAGAAATTCCAATTAAAATACTTTGACTCTGAATGTCCCAAAATATGGAAAAAAAAATGTATTTCCTACATATTTTTTTAATTAGTTAGCAGGAATTTTTAAAGATATAAAAATCAGGCATATCGCATCATCATAGCAATTAAAGTGATTTAATAGGGTAGTACTTCACTGTACCATTTTTAAATGGGAAGCTGAAAAAAGGTCAGGTCCTTGACGGATGGTATTTTGGTGTACCATTGGTACTTAGAGGTCTTGAAAAAAAAAAAAAAAAAAAAAAAAAAAATATATATATATATATATATATATATATATAAGAAGAAGAACGGACCTTGAAAAATTTACAAAAAAGTATTTATTTATTTCTCTCTGTATATATTTTCTCTTTTCTAAGATTGATGATAGATTCTTAACATAATATATAAATTAATTATAGCACAACTGGAGATTATGAAAAACGCAAAAGGAATAGAGACACAAAATGTTAATAAGTGTACGAAAATAAATTCTGTGGACGTTAAAGTAGCGCAAAATAGACTCGTCAATTAACTTTTAAAGATTTTATACTTAATCACATTTTTCGCAGACAATATGCCCATTAATTACATGTTTATTACTTTCTTCTATATTCAATAGAAGAAAGTATTGGATTCGTAAAAATTTTCGACCTCGGGTTTTTGATGGATCTACACGTTTTGAGAGCTTTAGAACACGATTTGACCATTTTTAGAAAATGTCTGTCTGTGTGTGTGTGTGACAAATTTTGTGGCAACTGTATCTCAGGAACTACTGCACAGAATTTCATACAAATTAGTATGTTGTTGCACCTTGACATAAATTAGTACCTATCAACTTTTAGTAAAAATTTTCTTACAGGTTGCGTTGCCATCTCGCTTTTTCTAAATTTTTAACATGGTGGTATAGGACAAAATTTTGTATAAATGTGCATAAAGAGAATTATTTTTTAATAATCATTATGAAATCTGCGATCCATCGATCTGCGATAATTTAAAATAAAGTTATCGATTTTTTCTTTTTTTTTTTTTTTTCTTTTTTTAATTATGTAATATTGACAATAAAATTGACTTTTCTTTGGATATTTAGTGTTATACTACTTTTCTAATATAGAAATCGTCTGCATTATCATGGAAGATAATATTTTAAAATAATAATTTTAATAAATAATTTTTACTGAGTAAATTTGTTTAGGAACATATAGAAGAAAGTCATGTGGTGGCCACAACATGCTAGTTTTCTCTGGAATAACGATACGTAATGTTTAATGAGTGTATAAAAATAATTTCTGCGGACGTTAAAATAGCACAAAATGACTCGTCAATTGACTTTTAAAGATTTTAACTTAATCACATTTTTCGCAGAAAACGTGCTCATTAATTACATGTTTATTTTCTCTGGGAATAACGACGCGTAATGTTTAATGAATGCAGGGTTTAAACTGCCATTAGTTTTTTTAGCATTTTGCTAAAAGGTATCATATTTTGCTAAAACATGTTGGTCAGAATTTCGCTAAAAAGCTAAAACTGGATAACTGTATAAAATATCTCTATATAATAACTCAGATTTTTCTTTTTTTTTTTTTTTTTTTTTGTAATATTTGCAGGCAAAAACTACGGAAGGACTGAAATTTTTGGGAATGATTATTTATATAGTAATTTGGATTTATTTTTAATTTTTATTGATTGAATTTAAATGCAAAAATATTCAAAAGTATGTCAGAATTCAGAATTTGATTCATAGAAGCATTCTTAGCACTAGTATTTCACGATTATCTACCACTACACTTTACTTAATTTTTCAATTGTTTTTTCATTTTACACATATGATATGAGTACCTCTTTTTCTATTGTTAAAATCAAAACATAGTTTCCGTGATTCATATTTTTAAAGTCACAAATATGGATGCTTGGTTAAAATCATCAATGAACAAAAGAATAGAAAATTAAGCTGAGGATAAGAAAGCTCAGTAAAAGAAATCAATGGTATCCAAAGAATTAACTTTTGAAAAAGCTAAAATAGTGCTTGCCTATTTTCGCTAAAATGCTAAAGTAATTTTTTTGCCAAGTTAAACCCTGAATGAATGTATAAAATTGATTTCTATGTACGTTAAAATATAATGTAGTGAGTGCAAAATAGACACATCAGTTGATTTTGAAATCATTATAAATGATTAAAGGTTTTAAACTTAATCGCACTTTTTGCAGAAAAACATTTTCTTTAATCAGTTTGTTTATTTTCTCTGGGATAAGGACCAGGGCCTGATTACCCAAAAGGCTCAGGAAGCACAAGCTTCCTCTCTAAAATTTAAGAGGGGCCCCAAAATGACTAAAAACAGGTTCTTGGATTTTCTGTTTCATATTTTCACGCTCAGATTGAATTTTTTCTGAGAAAGGTCGCCTAAAGCAAGGTAAAATACTCATTATTTCGGCAAAAATCTGTTATTTAGCCTCAAAAATCTTAATGTTCTTAATTAATAAGTTATACGATTTTAATGTTGTGTGTAAAAACCACCCAGGTATATGAATGAAAAAAAAAAAAAAAAAAAAAAAATGAAAGGGGGGCCCAGAAATGATACTGAGCTTCCCCTAGCTTCAAAGCTTAATCGGGCCTTGATAAGGACACGATGTTAAGGACACGAGTAATAAAAATAATTTATGTGTACTTAAAATATAATATAGCGCAAAATAGACTCATCAATTCTTTTTGAAATCATTATAAATTGTTAAAGATTTTAAATTTTATCGCATTTCTTGCAAAAAACATGTCCTTTTATCAGTTTGTTTATTTTCTCCAGAAAATTTCCATGAAAAATTTCCTGAATAAGAACACGTAATGTTTAATGAATGTAATCTTATGATGTAGCATAGACAAACAATTCGCAGAAAAAATTCCACATTCCATGCTCATTCAAGATATTCTATATGAAGGAATGAAAATTTACACATTATGAATAGTTTAATTGTTTATAAAAGGTTTTAATCAACTATATATTTTATATGATAACTGATTAAAATGGTTAATTTAATGCATTTTTTCTTATAAAAACAGCGCTACAAATGGAAAAAACATATAAAATATCTTGTTTTACTTTTCATAAAAAAAAAAAAGGAAATATTAAGAGAGATTTTTCACCCTAAAATGTGTATTGAAACACATTCACAATGTCATATAAAAAATAGCTGATAAATAATATGCTATGAATAATATTAATACCGAAAGTACATGGTACCATAATATAATACAATCTACAATCCATCACTTTATGCATACGTTATTTATCATAATTTTCTACAAAAGACATTTATAATGTCATACATCATTAAACGCAAGACAAAACCTTTTTAATTTCCCTATTAATTTAATAAAAATTGCTTATGTAACGCTTTTCTTTAAAATAAATAAATAAATAAACGCAGGCACAAAAACTTTTCAACTTCACTATTAATTCAATAAATATTGCTCAATTTAATAAAAAGAAAAAAAAAAAGACTAATTATCTACACATAATTTATGTAGAGCAGTAACTGTCAATAAAATCAAAAGTGCATTTTTTTTTTTTTTTTTTATGCTGGAATATGCAAATTCTTGTAAAGGAACTTAACTTAAATTTACAAATTATTTACTTTCTTCTTTCCTCAGAGGTGTTTTAAAAATTTCACAGTGTTATATAAAGCAGATCTGTCCAACTCAAAACACATGGTGGACCGCATTAAAAATCTATTTCATTCAGACGGGCCACACCATATGTATATATGTATGTTTGTAAGTGCATGAATCATGTATGAGTATACTTTTTTCGGGGGAAGGCAGGGTAAAGATTTGGACCAGAAAACATTAATTTAAATTATTTTTATTCATTAATTAACATTAGAATCGTGAAAAATTTTTGACTATACATTGATAACTTTAATAAAAAAATGAATAATGGAACTAGTAATATTTCATTACAAGAGAGTGATTCTTTGCTACAATAATCCATTCAATAGTATTTTCACTTCGAAAAGTCAGAACAGATTTATTAATTTTTAATGCATTAACCTAAGTTGTCAAACTTTAAATATCGCCAGTCTCCTCGCGGGCCGTAAAAATCTTCACCGCGAGCCGCGGGTTCGCCACCCCTGATATAAAGCAGCAATGTACGTTTGTTTAATAAGACAGCATTGATTCATATTTATCTAACATATTTGAATTTTCAAAATGTATTTTTACACCAGAAAAATATATTTAACTCTAACAATAATAATTAAAAGCGTGCACAATTATTAATATATTTTTAATGCATCATTTGTCAAAATATCACAATCTATGAATGTGGCTTTCGACATTTTTTATGCCCAGTTCTCCTTAGGCAGAACAATTTCTAAAAAGTCATTTCAATAAATGAATTTTACATGTCAAAACTTTATTACGTATTATGCAAATAACATCTCTGAACCCATAATTTTGATAACGGAACTTTAATTAAATTAAGAAGTACTTTACTTAGCAGGAATAATTGAGAATTCACAAAAGAATACTTGAAATTTTAACGAAAAAGTGCTTTGTATGGGTAGAGAACATATAATTGTTTGCAAGGAGATCAATCTTCTCATTATGAAAAATATTAGCTTTAATTAAACTTAGCAGTCATATGAATTTGATATTTCAAGTAAATTTCTTGAATACAATCACCCCTGACTTAGGCAAGCATAAAGTAAAGAGTTGGATTATTGTACTCAATGCTTATTCATGGAATGTAATTGCGGCAGAAATTTATACTGAATACGATAAAAAAGAAAGAAAGAAAGAAAGAAAAGAAAAATCGATCACGCCTTATGTTCTTTACCTAGAGAACTAGAGAGTTGATTACTATTATTACTATTATGATCACTGTTATAATTATTACTATTTGACTAGACAGCGCATTCTTCACCAAAAGATGGAACCAACATAAAAATCACGTGACGAATGCTTCTCCATTTTTTACCAGTGGAAGTCACTTGTCTTAACCCACTTTCTGTTCGCTGTGTCATTTAACTGCGAACGCATTTGGCGTTTCTTTCGCCACGTGATCGATGAAAAATACTCTATATCTTGGTTATGTCTTTGGATAAGAACTTTAGTACTGAATACGCACTCTAGTAAGATATATGCTCTAGGGTTCTGTATCATTAAGAAAGGTAAAAATAGAAAGGTGAATGTTTCATATGATAATAATGAAAATGCAAATAAAAAAGTTACCATTATAATAATAAGCATACCCCATGTTATCAAAATTAATGATCATTTTATTCAATTAAGGACGCCCAGCAAATAATCATGTGAGGTTACTTTTTATCAGCGATTTGTAATATTTTACAAAGTTTAAATTTGCATTTTCCGATGCGCAAAATACAATCCCTGGAGTGTTTTTTCTCCGGCGTACGAAAGAGTGAGTTTTATTTGGAGAATATTATCCACGTTAACGATAACGTTGTTCAATTATGGCACTGCAAGAAATTTAGATGAGCTCAATCTTTAACTAGTTCACACTGTTAGTGCTTTACAATAATTTACAAAGTTCAGATTTGCCTTTCTCGATGCGCCAAATACAATCCCAGAAGTGTTTCTAGCAGAAAAAAAGAGTGTGTCTGTCTTGGCGAACAAACATTATTAACACTGATCATCTTGTTCAATTATGGACGCACTGAAAACAATGAATTCAGATAAGGTCAGTGGAATCTTTAACTAGTTTAGATTATCAGCGCTTCACAAAACTTTACAAAGTTTATATTTGCATTCCTCGATGTGCAAAATACAATCAATCTCGAAACTGTTTTTTCCAGCGTAAAAAATGGGTGCATCTCACTTGGAGATAGACGCAGTACAGATAATTCAGATGAAGTACTTATTAATTAGCTCAGACACAGTACTTCAGACATTAGTACTTCACAAAGTTTAAATTTGCCTTTCTTGATACGCAAAATATAATCCTCGAAGTATTTTTTCCGGCAGAAAGAAAGAGTGCATCTAACTTCACGAACATTATTAACATCGATCATTTTGTTCAGTTATGGATGCACTACAAAAAATTCAGATGAAGTCACTGGAGTCTTTACCTAGCTTGGATTATCAGCGATCTACAGAACTTTACAAAGTTTATATTTGCATTTCTCGATGCCCGAAACCGTTTTTTCCAGCGTAAAATAGAGTGCGCCTCACTTGGTGATGGACGCGCTACAGATAATTCAGATGATGCAATTTTTAATTAGCTCAGACTATCAGTGCTTTACATTAATTTACAAAGTTTAAATTTGCCTTTCTCGAGGCGCAAAATACAATCCGCGATGCGTTTTCTACGGCGAGAAACATAGTGCGTTTGATTTGGCGAACATTATCAACATCAGCGACCAACTTTTTCAATTATAGATGACTCAGACAAATAATCTTGAGTTCAGTCTTTAACTAGCTCAGATTATCGGCTCTTTACAAGACTTTACAAAGTTTAAATTTTTATTTCTCGATGCTCAAAATACAATTCCGGAACTTTTTTTTTTTTTTTTTTTTTTTCCCGGTGTAAAAAAAGAGTGAGTCTCACTTTTCAATGGACGCACTACAAATAATCCAGATGAGGTTATTATTTAACTAGCTCAGACTATCAGTGCTTTACAATACTGTACAAAGTTTATATTTGCAATGCTCGATGCCAAAATACAATCCCGGAAGGGATTTTTCCTGCGTAAAGAAGAATGAGTCTCTCAAGGGGTGAACAATAAGACATTTCAAATACTCCGGCATAAAACGTATTTCTTTAATATATGCACTGCCGTAAATGTAAGGGGAGTGGTGAAATAATAAAAAAAAAATTAAATTCGCAAGCGATTGAAAACAGGAAAAGCATCAGCATATCCACTTAATCAAAATAATCAGCAGAGCAAATAACGTACTGTTACGAGAGGATGAGCCAAGTTGTCAATGTCACCGGCAGAGAAAATATTCAGAAGTCATGGCGTTTCCTGGTCCCCAATGCCACATATTGTACAATGAATTCAGAAACATGGAATATATTCATATTGTCCTCAGCGTTATCGCCCATTGAACAACTTTGAGAGGAGGTAAAGAGGCATGAAATATTTTAAAATCTATCGATCAAGTTTTTCGAGAAATTTTTAGCGTGAATCATGGCAATATGGGCATTCTGAATAGAACTATTAATGAAATTGGATCCGTTCCTTATCGGTTTAAGGCCCGTAAGACAAAAGCCTTTTGTCCTCAAACAATTGAAATACTGATGCCACCCGAAATAAATATAAGTGCTGAATCAATGCCTCATTGGAAATTAGATATTTTCGAATTCGATCAAAATATATTATCTCATGAGTTTTGAGTTTCTGATGAGAAAGAGTCATTTCCTTTCGATTAATTTTCATATTTCACATTCATTATTAAAATGAGGAGAGCAAGAAAAAACGAATGTCGCGCCTTGATTACGGAACACTTTCCAACCCTTTTTTCCTTTCGCGAGTTACGAAACTTACTCGTTTCCTTTTACAGTCGAAGACAATCGGAAATCATGCACAATCAACAAGCTCGAGCTACTTTGCTTACAGACTTTATTCTCTACAGGATATGCTGGATTATGTAACGCCATAACATGTCAAAAAAAGGAAAAAAGGAATGTATTTCGGATATCCGATTATTCCATCGTAATACAGATATGGTATAATAGAGCAAATATTTTCTTACATTTTTTTTCTTTTTTTATGAAATGAAATATATTTCAATTTTAAAGCTGTCTTCCACAAAATTTTGCATTTTTTTTTTCTTTGTGTGTGTACAAATCATTGTATAAAATGAAAGTTTATAAATGAGGTTATAAAGTAAAACACAATTAAATTAAAAAACAGAAATTTTAGAAATTTACAATGTAGTTATTGTAAGTAATTTTTTACGGATTCACTTTATCAAATCGAAAATTGAAAATCATCATAATTAATAACTTTTAGCTACTTTAATTACAGTATTTGTCTTTATTTTTTGCAGGATATTGAGTATTACGAAATGGCATTAAGAATAATAATAAAAAATAATAATAATCCCTTTTCGGTAAGCTTAAAGGCAAAGGTTCCTTTACGTTAATGTTACAAAAGTAAAGAGTGAATTGTTACGAATTTAGTAAATTGTGTGATTTGGCGAGATTTTGGTGACAAAACTAGCGACTTAGAAATGAAATTTGTGATTTGGCGGCAAAATTTGATAGTTGACAACGAAATTTTTGACTTGACGACGAAATTCTTTATTTAACAACAAAATTTGGCGAGCTTGGCGATGGAGAATTGCAGCTTTGGCGTCATTATGTTTTCTTCCCACGCGAAAACCTCATATCTCTTCACAGACAAATGACTTGTTTCCACAAGATAAAAAATCAAAGGAAGCTGTAACGTATTACTCTCAATTTCAATCGTAAATTTTAAATTCTTGCCTAAACCGGTGTTCTAAACTATTTACCACGAACGATATTTTTATTAAGACTAACGTATTATTTTAATTTTATATTTTTAAATGATTAATTAAAGCGGTTACCATGCTTATTTATATTTTCAGTGATTTTTTTTTATTATCACGTAAGCATCAGATTATGATTTTAAGCAATTAAATCTTTAGAAATAGTCGGCTTCATCACAATTGACGAAAAATCACTTTTTAACTTGTAACTTTTAAGAAATTGAAGCTATCGAAAAAGTTCGCCTGATTTGAAATTTTTTCCTATTTTCAATATTGAAGAAATTATGGGCAAATAATTTCCACCCCCTTTGAGCTACCCCATCTACGAACTCGACCGAGATTTTTACTGCCCTGACAACATATTCTGAGCTAGTTAAATTTAAATAAAAATTACTCCAGTTATCGTGTTCACAACTTAACATGGGAAAAAGCGTTATTATATATACCTATATATATATATATATTTGAACGGAGTGTGGTTTTGGGTTCTAGGAGTCATGATCGGTGAAGATATGAAGAAATTTTCCAGAAATCGTGTCATGAGGACTATTGCAATAGGTAGATTTCCTATAAGGAATCTACCTAAAAGAAAGAAAGAAAGAAAGAAAGAAAGAAAGGAAACTTTTTTTTTTCTTTTTAAATATCCTATTATTCTATCGTTATACATTTATAATAGCAGACGTAATTTCATTTAATAATAATAATAATAAAAGTACTACTTTCTTTTCCTCCACTATTTTTTAATTCTTATAAATGTTCACAAAACAATGAAAAAAAAAAATACTTTTAAAGCTTTCTTCTTTAAAAATTTATTATTACATAAATGCCCTTATCTTTATTGCATAACAATATTTTATTTAAATCAAAATACATTAATTCGAAAATTATAAATGTTACATATATGTAAAGTCGCTGTCATGCCACAAAGGACGGTATGCAATCATGTGTTATATTTAGGATAGATTTCCGTTGGCAGTCACATTCTTTAATTTATTTTAATCGAATCTGCTGTGGCCGAAAGTTCAAGCATCTTGTAGCTTTTGCTGTTTTACGTCTTATGCATTACGATATTCTGCCGCATTCAGGCGCTTTCCAGTCCTGGCAACACTGATGGGTGATGATCATAGGTAAAGTTATCCTTTATTATAAGCTCACGCGCTGCGTCATGTTTTAGAGTAAAAGTTAGTTCATAAGGACAATTTCAGAATTATGTTGCACTTACAAATATTAATAAGATTTGAATTTAAAATATTAATATATATATAAGATAAATTTTAAATATAAGATGGAATAAGACTTGAATTTTTAATATAGAATTTTAATATAGTCAGAAACTTCTCATATTCCCTTCCCTACATGGGGGAGCTCCCCTGAAGAAGGCCCTCATGTGTTTTGGGATTAATTTTCATCTATTCTTGGTTATTTTGCTTACTTAAATAAATATATATATATAATGTTGACTGTTTCTATTACTTTAATGGTTTTTGCAAACTATTATCTCATCGTTAAGCTTATGTGTTTGGTACACAAATTAAATTATCACCGTGACAATAATTTTATTCGAAATAAATCTCATTTAAAATTTAATTAAATGTTGGAATTTTCATCTATCTTTTGTTAGCTATCTTTTGTTTTGTGTGTTACAAAGGTATTAAATTATTCAAATTATATATATATATATATATATATATATATATATATATATATAAATAATAGATATCGTAATAAGATTTAATCATAAATTTTAGCTATTAATAGAACTAAGACAATAACAGCACACTAAAATATAGAACTGAATTTAACATAGAGGAAAGAATTACACAAAAAGTTGCAATGTAGATTAAGAACCAATGAGTTAGGATAATAACTTAAAATACTTACGCCGACCTGAATGATAATAAAAATGACCATTAAGCTTATGAGAGTGAAAAACGAATAATAAATAATAAATCACAGAAATAATTGGATGTAAATGCTTAAACATAGAAACATACTTATCAAGGGGTGCATGCTTCATAAAGCTTTAAGAGCTGCAACGATTTCGTAAAACGATATTGCTAATAATAGCAATTAATATCGTTTCACACCCCGATCAATGCAGCAAAAACCATAAAGAATTTGAAATAATTGAAATATTAAATTAAAACAAAGATTAAAAAAAAGGTTAAATATAAACTTAATGGAAACCAAAGTGAACACATGAATGAAGAAAAGCAACCACATGCATAACAATTAACACCAACTGGAGAAAAGGATGATGCCAAAACTTAAATTGAAGTAAAATAAAATCTCGACAGATATCGATTAATCGAATATACTTCAGAGCATTTTCATTAAAGATAAATTACACAGAGTTAATATTAAATGATAATGTTAAAATAGATTTTATATTTAATTAAATTTAAAACTAGTAGAGTTGAATTAAATCGTACCATATACATTAATAATATATCATTTAAGTTAAGGACTGAAGAATAAATGCATAAGACAGAGTGCAAGCGCCATCTATCAGTAAGCTATAAAATTATTTCAGGAGAAGAATCCATTGCAATAAGGGAAATTAAGATGTATTGACTGAAAGATTAAGGTAATTAGAAGTATTGACTGCATGATTAAGATAATTTTTAGCGCCAATTAAGTAATAAGAAGAATTGAACTTTTGTGATTAACCCAAAACTAAATAATCTTGAAATCATAGTATTAAATGTTAAGTTTTAAGCAGACTCAATTACAAGCAATAATGCCAAAGAGTACACATATAAGGATAAGCATTATAGGGTAGTCATTAATAATTAAAATTATAATTTAAATTTTTTTTTTTTTTTCATTAATATAAGATCTTATTTTTGTTATGCAATTAGATGGATTGTTCAAACTTAACAAGTGAAGCCTCAAGTAGCCAGATGCACAAAATTAAATTTAAGGATAAAAGATTTCAAAATACATAGTATCAACCAGAAATATAAGCATGTAACTTAGAGTAATCCCCCCCCACCTTTTTTTTTTTTTTTTTTTTCAGCATCAAACCCTCCCAACCAACCAGCCAAACAACACCACCCTTCCTCCTTAATCAAACATCTGCCCACCCATCCACCATTTTTTTTTTTTCATTTTTTTAATTAAACCTTAGTAGTTTTTTTTTTTTTTTTTTGTGTGTGTGTTAGACAAAGACCCTTTATGATAAACAAGTGAATAAATAAATTTTTTAGGATAACCCATTTTTGTAGCAACATTAATTATGTGAGAGATATTTTTGTTTTTAAACCTAACTGAACAAAGATTATGTATACGAAAGAGGTGATTGAGAATATTTCTGTAAACAGAGATATGAAGACAAGAAGTAAAGTGAGTAAATAAATTTACTTTGAAACTGAAATCTTGTCTTTTGTCATACAGATCAGTATAAATTTTACTACCATCAAGTTTGATTTTTAAATCCAAGAAATTTATACAGTTATTGTTGAGAAGATTATGAGTTAAGGTAAGGTGCGAAGGATATTCAAATTTAAATAAATTAGGGGGAAAATTATTGACATAAAAAATTATAATGTCATCAATGTATCGGTAAAAATAGACATTTTTAATACATAATCCCTGTTCATAATGGTAAAGGTATAAGTCAGCTAACATACTCGAGCTACATCCTCCTTGTGGAATACCGACCTTTTGAATATAGATCTTATTACAGTGTAGAATGTAATTGTTATGAATAATAAAATTTAAAAGTGTCTTAAATGATGCTGCCGAAAAGCATTTTGGTAAAGAGATTTGACTTTTAAATTTTTCAAAAAGGTTAAAGATGATATGATGAAGATCCGTTAAATTAATATTATTAAACAGGTCAGCAAAATCATAAGTCATGATATCAGTCACATTATTCATAGATAAGACATTGGCTTTAAGTTGATAACTATTTTTAAGGCAAAAGAAATTTTTTGATATACTGATTAAGTCATAGATTTGTTTGAGAATATCAAGGAGAATTTTGTTAGCGTTATTGTTGTAAGTATTACACCCTACAGTGACAGTTCTAAATTTAATAGGATTTTTGTGAAATTTAGGGATAAGTACAATATAAGGATATTTAAAATTATTATATGGTAGCTTTAGCAATTTATAAAAGCAGTGAATTTTGCGGTTATTGATTTTAAGATCATGATTTGTAGGATGAAAGTTAGTACTATTAGATATAGATGAACTGAGTAAAGAAAGATAATAATGTTTACATATTATAGCATAATTATTAGGAGATTTATCTACATAAGTAATAACAAAGTTTTGTTGCAATTCTTTGATAGATTTAAAGAGATTTGATTTATTGTAATGTGTGAGATTTGATCTTTGTTAAATTAATTCATCTTTAAGTTTTGAAATCACTAAAAATTTCCATTGATTGAAATATTCAATAGGTTTATTATAAGTGATGGAGAGTTTATAAATAAACAAATCAATATCATATGAAAACTGTTGTAGAATCTGTGAAATATTAGTTTTTGAAGGGAGTCGATATTTAGTACCATATTCCATAAATTTCTTTAATTTAGAGTCATTAATAATATTAAGATCACCAGTGATAATATGCGCATGATCTTTGTCAACATATTTTACATAAGAGGGATGAGCACAACTACAAGTCACATGAGAAGATAAATTAGACTTAGAGACTGAATTATAGTTAAAAAGCAGACGACCAAGCGTAATAGGTTATTTAAAGGTACGAGAAATATGAATGTCTTTAATTGGAAACATGCATGTTTTATCATTAAGAATGGATGAAATATTAATGCTATTAAATATTTGATTAGAATAATTTAGAATGAGCTGTGAATTAGATTGGATTTTGTGAGGTTTTTTAGAGATATTTAAATTGAAGAGTTTTAGTCTGTATAATATTAAATCATAGAAAATATCAGAAAAATGTTGATTATAGGATTGGTTTTTAAATACACTTAAGTAAATGGACAAATACTTTTTTTTGATAGCAAATATAAACTTTCTAATGTTAATCCAATCATAATGGTTAAGATAATTTGACTGTAAGGCTAGAATATTCTTAATAATGAGATTTTTTGATATTAAACCATTAGTAGATTTATTTGATTGTTTTTGAACGAGAAGTTTTCTGGTTGACACTATGATTAAGAACAGAGTAAACAGGGGAGTAATCATGAAGGGGATTAATGTTAGTATAAACCTTAACAATCCTATTAAAATATTATATATATATATATATTAAGCTTTTCATATCTTTATTGATTGATTATCTAATCACTAGTGCAGTTCCTCGGCGCGAATCTCCCTTTCCTTTATTTTGTATGCATATTCTAACAACAACAACAACAACAACAACAACAACAACAAAAAAAAAAAAAGGAAGAAAGAAAGAAATTATTTGTGCTACAGTAAGAATAACTCCCAAAAGTTAGCCTTTTTCAAGTTTTCGCACTGTAAAATGTTTTACAGTAAAAGTGAGTTTACTGGAACAATTTAAGAATTATTTCTGATTCATAAATTTTAAATTGGATTTTCGTTTAAAATATTATTAAATATATATATATATACAATATATATATATATATATATATATATATAATTTATTGATTGATATCGGAGTTAAGCGCGAATTTTCAAGACCTTTAATTTTTATACATCTTCTAACCACAAAAATAAATAAATAAATGAAAAAATAAAAAGTAATAATTTGTGCTAAAATTTGCAGAATTAATTTAAAAATTGGTCCTTTATCTATGAGCTCTCGAGCTGCAAAATGGTTTACAGTAAAACTTAGTTTACAGGGGCAATTTAAGAATTATTTCTGATTTACAACTTTTAATAGGATTTTAATTTATAAGATTATTATTATTATTATTAGTTTTTTTTTTTTTTTTTTTATCTTTTCATATCTTTATTGATTGATTATCTAATGATCAGTGTAGGGCCTCGCTACGAATATCCAATTTCTTTAATTTTTACGCATCTTCTAACCATATTAAAAAAAAAAAAAAAAAAAAAAAAAGACTAATTGTGCTAAAGAAAAGCAGAATTATTTAAAAAATTTATCCTTTTCTAGCTCTCGTGGTGCGAAATGTTTTACAGTAAAAGTTAGTTTACAGGGACAATATAAGAATTATTTCTGATTTACAAATTTGGAATAGAATTTTCATTAAAAATATTATAAAATATTAAATATTTTTTAACTTTTCATATACTTTATTGATTGATTATCTAATGACTGATGTCTGGGATCTGCAAAAATCTTCCGGACCTTTAATTTTTATGCATCTTCTAACTATAAAAATAAGTAATTATTTGTGCTAATATATGCAGAATTACTTTTAAAAAAATTATTCTTTTTTATAAGCTGTCGCACTGCGACATGTTTTGCAGTAAAAGCTAGTTTCAGGGGCAATGTAAGAATTATTTCTGATTTTCAAATTCTAATAGGATTTTAATTTATAACATTAGAAGTTTTTTTTTTTTTTTTTTTTTTAATCTTTTCATATCTTTATTGATTGATTATCTAATGATCAGTGTAGGGACTCGGTGCGAATCTCCCATTTCTTTAATTTTTACGCATCTTCTAACCACAAAAAAAGTAATTATTTGTAAAGCAGAATTACTTCAAAAATTTATATTTTCTAGCTCTCGCAAAGCGAAATGTTTTACAGTAAAAGTTAGTTTACAGGGACAATATATGAATTATTTCTCGTTTACAAATTTGGAATAGAATTTTCATTAAAAATATTATAAAATATTAAATATTTTTAAACTTTTCATAAACTTTATTGATTGATTATTATCTAATGACTGATGTCTGGGTTCTGCATAAATCTTCTGGACCTTTCCTTTTTATGCATATTCTAACTATAAAAATAAGTAATTATTTGAGCTAATACAAGCAGAATTACTTTTAAAAATTATTCTTTTTCATAAGCTGTTGCACTGCGACATGTTTTGCAGTAAAATTTAGTTTACAGGGGCAATATATGAATAATTTCTGATTTACAAATTAGCATTTCCATTTAAAATATTATAAAATGTTAATATATATATATATATATATATATATATATATATATATATATATATATATATATCCCCCTTTTCGTATCTTTTATTAAATGATTGTCTAATGACTGATGTCGGGATTTGGCGCGAATCTTTCAGACCTTTAACTTTTATAATTCTTGTGATCACAAAACAAGAAATTATTTATGCTACATAAGCAGAATAACTTCGAAAACTTATCCTTTATAAAGTTCTTGCACTGTAAAATGTTTTACAGTAAAGTTAGTTTATAGGGACACAATTTAAGAATTATTTCTGATTTACAAATTTTAAACGGGATTTTCATTTAAAATATTATGAAATATGAAATATATATTCTATATATATTATTTTTTCGTATCATTTATTGATTGATTATCTACGATGATTGATGTCGGAGTTCAGCGCGAATTTACGAGACCTTTAATTTTATGCATCATCTAAACACAAAAATATATAAATAAAATAAATACAAATTAATAAAAAGTAATTATTTGTGCTAAAAATTGTAGAATTAATTTTAAAAATGATTCTTTTTTTGTCAGCTCTCGAGCTGCGAAATGTTTTACAGTAAAAGTTAGTTTACAGGGGCAATGTAACAATTATTTCTGATTCACAAATTTTGAATTGGATTTTCATTAAAAATACTCTATTCGATTTAGATATTTTGTTAAATATCAAGAAAAATGCATTACGAATTATCTTGAAACTATGGGAGCATGTTAAAAAACATATAAAGAACATGTTATATCTCATATATTTCAGAAAAAAATATGTCCTGCAGAGGAAAAGGGGAACAGCAAAAAATTAAACAAATGTCAAAATGTTTTGGATCACCCTGTAAAAAGTAATACTTGAAATCAGTTTTGGCTGTAATTATGAGGATACAATTATGAGGATTATTCTAATTAACTGTATACAGTTTTATGACGCTACCACATATATTCATTGAGATATAACGGTTTCTTTAAAGAATTGCAAAATAAAATACCACTTTTTACTTTCCGAACGCTATAGTGTGGAAAGTATTGTAATCATGTCAAAAATCCGAATTCGATATTTTGATGTTTCTATACGTTTTGAGGTCCCCTGAGTCCGTTTTCACTATTTTTACGATGATGTATGTATGTGTGTGTGTATGTCTGTGAGTGAACACGCTAGCGTCTAAACGCTTTGTTCAATTAACCTGAAAGTTGGTACGCATATTGTAAGTCACCATAGTACGAACCCTATAGATTTTGGTGAATCTAGCACTTATAGTTTTTTTACAGGGACACAAAGAAAAATTCTTTATCATTATGGCCTATGGGAGCAAAATCTTAAAAGTGCGATAGCATCTAAACGCCTTATTCAATTGAGCAAAAAATTTATACACATATTATAGGTCACAAATACTCAATCTGTATAGATTTTGGAGAATCTAGCACTTATAGTTTTTTTACAGGAACACAAAGAAAAATTCTTTATCATTATGCCTATGGGGCCAAATTTTTAAAAGTGTGATAGTGCCTAAACGCCTTATTAATCTGAGCAAAAAATTTGTACACATGTTATAGATCACAGTTGAACTAACTGTATAGACTTTGGTGAATCTAGCACTTACAGTTTTTTTACAGGGACACAAAGAAAAATTCTTTATCATTATGGCCTGTGGGACTAAATTTTTAAAAGTACGATAGCATCTAAACGTCTTATTGAATTGAGCTGAAAATTTATATGAGTATTATAAATCACTGTTGCACTAACTATAAGCATTTTTCTGAATCTAGCATTTATAGGTTTTTACAGGGACACAACGGAAAATTCTTTATTATTGTGATCTATGGGCTCAAAGTTCAGTAGCGTTAAATAAAACATCGTGTAATAGATGGAGAAAAATACTCAAACACTCTATTATGGTTTTCTCTCTTTTGTTTGTTTAACAACTCCTCTTTCTTTACTTTATCTACAAAACTGTTAATTACTCAATGTTCGGAAAGTCGAGTGGAGTCACTCCAGATTTTTTAATTATAACACGCCGTAAGGTATTAGACCCAGTGCAAAGACATTTTTAGAAAATTTGGCGTACTACATTAGACAAAGCAGACTATAATCAGACTGCAAAAATGTTAAATATCTTACGGAAAACGAGCATTTTTTTTAACTAAATAATTTTTAACTACGCATGCGCTTGCTTAAAAAAAAAATCATTTGTATAATTTAATAACCAATAGCATTGAGCTACTTATATGAAAGCCCCAAACAAATATCGTGTAAATTCAAAAAGTAATAAGAGATAGAATAAACTGAATTTCAGTTCCTCTTAAAAGAAAAAAAAAAAAAAAAAGATGATGATGATAATAAAGGGTTTTATCAATATTTATTTACAATTAGCGGAAATTGCATTACCATTGGGCATTGATTGAATCAAAATAAAAATGTGAATAAACCCCCTAAAGTTTAGCTTTTATTTTGAGAGGAACTGAAATCCTGTACACTCTATCTTTCATAACTTCTTGAATTTATATGATACTTGTTTGGAGCCTTCTTATAAGTGGCTCTATACTTTAGGCTATCAAATTATGCAAATGAAATTTTTCAAAGCTTGCGCATGCGTAGTTAAAAATTATTTAGTAAAAGTGTTCATATTTCTTAAGATGTTTAACATTTTTTTATCCTGACTGCAGTATGCTGTGTCTAGTGTAGTATATCAAGTTTTCTATGAATGACTTTGCACTGAGTCTCATACCCTACGTGTTATAATTAAAAAAGTAGCAATTTTTTAAAGAAACCGTTATATCTCAATGAATATATGTGGTAGCTTCATAAAAATTTATACACATAATTACAAAAATCCTCCAAATCACATGCTACAGCCAAAACGCATTTCAAATATTACTTTTTACAGAGTGATCCAAAACATTTTGACTTTTGTTCAGTTTTATAGTGGTTCACTTTTCTTCTTCAGGACAATATTTTTGTTGAAATATATGAGGAATAACATGTGCTTTATAGTCCTAAAGTTTCAGGATAATATCTGCAGAATTTTTCTAGATGTTTGACAAAACGTCTAAATTCGAAAGTATCCAAATGTTTATTGATAGATAGTGTACTATACAACATAAAATATATCTTTACGTATTCCTTATTAATTGATTACACTGCTCGGCATGAAAATTACTTCTGACACCATTTCAGCATATTCTTATGTAAAATGACCTCCTGAATCCGAATATGACGCCCATTTCGCCCTATCACCCACCGGAACGGCCCGCTATTTTTATCATTTTTCGGTGATTTGATTTTTAGGAGGGGAAGAATTATTTTAACCGTTAAATATCTTCTGATGGGCTAGAGATTTGGAAAATTATAAAACATAGGCATTTGCTACAAGGGATTTTTTTTTTTTTTTTTTTTTTTTTTTTTTTTTTGGGGGGGGGGGGGGGGAAGGGGGGATTTGGCTCTGAAATTATGTATTATATATCTTACATTTTTTTAAGCTGTTATTAATGTTTATTTCTTAAACTTTATATTTTTTAGTTTTTGGGAGTTAAATTAATTCTTTTTTATTCTTCAAATCAAATTCATGGTCATAAAATTATCGAACAGGGAAAAAATGAGGTGAAGGGGTGGTGTTTCCAGAAAACGGTGGGTGGCTGGGCAAAATGGGAGTCATATTCGGATTCAGCAGGCCATTTTACATAAGAATCAGCAAGAATGGTATCAGAACTCGATTTTTTTTTTTTTTTTTTGCCGAGCAGTGTTATCTAATGATTGATGTCGAGGTTCGGCGCGAATCTTCCAGACCTTTAATTTTTATGCATCTTCTACACACACAAAAAGTAATTATTTGTGCTAAAACAAGCACAATTACTTTATGACAACACTACAAAAAAATTAGTCTTTTTTGTGAGTTTTTGCGCTTCGAAATGTTTTACAGTAAAGTAAAATTAGTTTACAGGGGGAGTTTAAGAAATATTTCTGATATATCTTTATCTTTTCGTATCCATTATTGAATGATTATCTTATGATTGATATCGGTTTTGGCGCAAAGCTTCCAGGCATTTAATTTTTATGCATCTTCTAATTACAAAAATAAAAAAAAAAGTAATTATTAATGGTAAAGTAAGCAGAATTATTTTTTTAAATAATGTTTTTTTATGAGCTCTCGCGTTGCGAAATGTTTTACAGTAACAGTCAGTTTACAAGGGCAATTTAAGAATTATTTCTGATTTACAAATTTTGAATAGACTTACTGATAGATTATTTACTGATTGATGTCGGAGTTCAGCGCAAATCTTCCATACCTTTAATTTTTTTGCATCTTCTAAACACAAAAAGTAATTATTTGTGCTTGTATTTATTGTGCTTGCATTATTTGTGCTAGCATTGCAGTCTTCTGAATCTGAACGAAATGTGAAATCACTTTCGATTCCCTTTCAATGTTTTTACAATGGGTGCATAGTGTATTTTTGATGCCATAATGATATTTATAAATTTCCTTTCATCATGCTTGATAACCTCTCAGTCTAGTGCAATAATATTGAACGAATATAGATATGTGCTGATAGAAAATTTCATTTCACACCTGAAGTAAAACAACAGCTGTTTTTCAACATTTACTTTAATCTGCGATCCACTAATAATAAGAAGAAAGGTGTTGTACAGACGATGGTAATCGAAGATGATAAGACAGATGCTTGTTATGTTATGATTGAGATACATCGGATTATCAAAGAAATCTCATCATTACTTGCTCTATTCTGCTTTCCAACTGTTGAGAATATTAGTTACACAAATCATAATAATAATAATTAAAAAAAAAAAAAGTAATAAGCTATTTTTTATGTGTCTAGTAAGTTTATGCTGAAAGTTTAGCTAACGCGGAAGTTCACAGAACAATTCCAAATTATTATTATTATTATTATTTTCGATTCATTCATAATAAATCTAGTACGTTGTGACCATCAGAAAATTTTCTTCTATATCAATATCCTTCTATATAACAGCGCCAATTACTGGTTAACATGCCGAAAAGTTTAACCATAGCTTCTCGCAATAAATATTTTAAAAATGGATTTTGATGCAATTTTAACCAACAGATGCTGAGATATGACCATGCGGAAAATCACAATAGCAGCGTCATCTATCGGCCGATATACACCCAAATTAAGTCACCATTCATTTTCAGAATGGTTATCTCACATATCAAGTTTCGTGTAGTTATATGCCATTTAAGTTGTGATTTAGCCTTTTTATTAGCAAGGTAAATTGCAGCACAGCTATGCCACCTGTTGCCCAATATGCCCAATACCCAAATAAAATCAGCATAATGTTTGATAATGGCCCTCTTATATGCCAAGTTTTGTTCGATTATACACAATAGAAACTGATATATAGCTTTACCTTAAATGGAAGAAATCGCAGTATAGCGAGAGAGAGAGAGAGATGGACAGACAAACATTTTCTAAAAATGGTTAAATCGTGTTCAGGAGCTCTCAAAACGTGTAAATCCATCAAAAATCAAAATTTTTACTAATTCAATACTTTCTTCTATTGAATATAAAAGAAAGTAAAAATATATTTGTTTGTTTCCTGTCTGTCTGTTTATGCGGAGATACAGCTAATGTAAAAGTTGCACATGAATATAGAAATATCTTCAAAAGTATTTATTTTATTAAAACTTTTCTTCATTAGAATAAAATAATTTACTTATTTTCATTTTCAATTATTTATTTTATTTACATTTTTGTATAACTTCAATTCATGTGCAGAACAATATTTTTTATAAGCTCCTCTTGATAATATTCAATATAGTTTGTTTTTTCAATGGAATTATTTTAAAGTATTATTCTTGTTTTCACATCTATATTAAATTTATAATGGTCAAACCATGGCTTTAGTATTTCTGCTGAAATTTTCATACGTGTAAGTTTTTTATTCTGTAAGTTTTATTTCACCGTCATAAAATTAATGTTTTAAATCTTGTTTCTGGTTTTTATTTGTAATCTTCTACAGATGTAAATTGGTCTTTGGCCTCTATAAAATTTTCCCATTTACGCTTAAAGAGTCACAGAAATTACATCTATTTTTTGTGCATTATTCAATCAAAGCCTTCAATAAAATATTTATATATATATATATATATATATATCTTTTTTTTTTTTTTCTTCTCTCTCTTTTAATGTTATATAATTTATTATATAATTAAATTATTACTTCATGAAATAATTTTCTTGATACTTCGGTGTATGTTTTTAAATGTTAACTGTCATGAGCATATAATTTCAATTTAACATGCAGTACTCATAAAATTTTCTACGCTCTTAGTTTGTAAGAAAGTATGGCTTAACCTTTTCCTATAATTTCAAATCATTTTATCGTTGTTTATGTGGTTTGGTCATAAGTTAGCTGTAATCTCCTTAGCATTTTGCTCACTAATACCTTACAATATGCAAATTATGCCCCTGATGAAGTTTTGAATTTGTACCCCTACATTCATTTATGTGAGTTTGTCTTGATTTTTAATCAATTTCTATCTATTTTATGATTGTCTCATTCATGATTCGAGGAAAATGCCAAAATACAGTCTTGACGTACTGCAACTGAAGCATAAATTTTTTCTAAGATTTAAAAGAAGAATAATGATACTCTATCATGAAATAAATAAATTTAATAAAATAAACTAGTGGATCTGCAGATCAGGAGCCTCAACGTCCTATTTGCATCAGACATTTTTCAATAGGTCATTTTTATTTATTTCTTATTATATAATAGTATATATTGATTCGATCGACTTATTACCATAATCAGATACATTCCTGAGGGGGGCTGCCGCCCCCTCAACCCCTTGCTGTATTTTTTTTTCTATACCTATTTATATATCATATAAAGTGTTACGGAATTGTCAATTTTGCATTTATTTTTGTATAAATTTTTTCAAAGAGGCTTAGTAAGTCGATAAAATGCTAATTTTGTGCATTTCTAGTCGTTTTAGCGTTAAAATAGCCTAATTTTCCTTTAAAAACGAATTGAAAAGCTTCAATAAGGGAAGAAATGGATTTGGAGCCAAATTTGGCGACTGTTTCCCTCCTTGGCAATTTTTTTTGGCGACCTTGGCGAGAAAATCCTTATTAGGGATATACCAAATATGGAAGCTCTAATCTCATTGGCTGATGAGATGCGATAATTTTCCAGAACAGTCTGTGTTCGATAGAATAGTATAAAAGGAGCATTTTTTTAGCCAAGGCTTCCAATCTCAGACCTGTGTCGGTTTCGTCAAATGCTTGTTTTGCTTTGAGCCTCTTTGAATGAGACTTGCTTTATGTGTTATTGCTAAACAGTTTGTACTGTTGTTTTGCTGTTAACGGCTGTTGTTTAAGCTATGTTTACTGGTTGAATTGAAGCTGATACTTGGTTTATAGACCTGTATTCTTCTGGAACTTTCTGTGAATAAATCACTGAATTTTTGCAAGTTTCGCCTTTCATTCTCGGACAACTTACAAACCCCCAAGTACGCAGCAATATGCATTCTTATTAAACGACGGTCTTGTATTATTTCCCGGAAATTCATAAATACCGAATTTCATACAAAAAAAAAATTACATAGCATATCGGAAATATTTTGCGAAGCCTTTAAACTAATTATCAATTCTATGCCCACAATTTTCAACATGAAAACAGGCTTTTAAAATTCTAATAAAATTTCATTATATTTGATGGGGTGTAACCATATTAAAATACACTTTTAAGAAATACCGACTATACACCATAAAAGTACGAAATTCCTTTATGTATCCCGGAAAAGTAGCCACAGTCATTATAAACGCCAATAATAAGAATAAATCTAATAAATTGTAACTCATTAATCTTTCAAACTAATTTGACATCATTTGGATGATTACAGTACATACTCGGAATTATTTTGTGTGGTCCCATAAATTATTTAGTCTATACATAACCTTTTTTTAGAGTAAACATGATTTTAAGCATCTTTATAATGTATGTTAACTTTATTAAGTTTAATTCAGCATAAACGCATTAAAGTGCGCGCTTAAATTAAAAATTCGTCCATAGGCTCTAATGTTACGAAATTCTTTCGTGTGTCTTTGTAAACGAACCATAAACATTGTATACACCAGTAAAAACTATTCAGCTTATTTTGCGTTTAAAATTAATAATTGTTCCAAATTTAACATCGTTTGGATGACTAAGTGACATTGTCAGAACACTTTTGTAAGGTCCTGTACATTAATTAGAAAGCTTAAGAGCACATATTTTCTTCAAGCAACATAAGTTTAAGCATCTTACTCACGTACTCTAGTTTCATTTTCTTCATTGCAAAGTAATGATATTAAAATGCGTTTAAACGAAATTCACCCCATACGCCGTAATGTTAAGAATTTTGGCGTGCCCCTGTACACAGTTTATAAAAAATATAGCAATGAAAATTATACAGCTACTTATATGGAAAGCTGGAATGTGTGCGCCAATTTGCAAGTCAATCGAAGGATTTTTGCGGCCGCTATTGCGGTACATACAAATTCTTCCCATAGGCCGTAAGGATAAGAAAAATTTTGGCGTGTCCCTGTACACGAACAACAAAGGGAATACACACCTAACACTATACAGCTAATTCCGTTGGGCTCGTGAATATGTGTACCAAATTGCAAGTCTATAGCGCTATATTTGGGGCCGCTATCGCGGTACATACAAATTCTTCCCATAGGCCGTAATTATAAAAAAAACTTTCGCGTGTCCCTGTACACGAACTACAAATGGAATGCACACCCAAAACTATACAGCTAATTTCGTGGGGATCATGAACATGTGTGCAAAGTTTCAAGTCAATAGCGTGGTTTTTTCGGCCGCTATCGCACGACAGACAGACAGACAGACAGACGGACCGACGGAACCCAAAATCCTTTTGAGTCTCAACAGAGGGCCTCCACTGACGTTTCGGGAAAAATTGAAGTCAATAGCTTGATTTTTGCGGCGGCTATCGCGGTACATACAGATTCTTCCCATAGGCCGTAATGATAGAAAATCTTTGGCGTGTCCCTGTACACGAACTACAAATGGAATACACACCTAAAACTATACAGCTGATTCCGTTGGGCTTATGAACATGTGTACCAAATTGCAAGTCGAAAGCGTGATTTTTGTGGCTGCTATCGCGGTACATACAAATTCCTCCCATAGGCCGTAATGATAAGAAAAACTTTGGCGTGTCCCTGTACACGAATTACAAATGGAATACACACCCAAAACTATACAGCTGATTTCGTGGGGCACATGAACACGTGTACCAAATTGCAAGTCAATAGCGTGATTTTTGTGGCCGCTATCGCGATACATACAAATTCCTCCCATAGGCCGTAATGATAAGAAAAACTTTGGCGTGTCCCTGTATACGAACTACAAATGGAGTACATACCAAAAACTATACAGCTGATTTCGTGGGGCTCATGAACACGTGTACCAAATTTCAAGTCAATAGCGCTATTTGTGCGGCCGCTATCGCGCGACAGACAGACACAGCCCAAAACCGTTTTGAGTCTCAATGTAGGGCCTCCACTGACGTTTCGGCAATTACTACTTTATTGTCAATAATTCAAATTGATTTCACAATCAATCGTTAAAAAGAACTTTTTTTATGTACATTTGTACGCAATTTTGTTTAGTACTGCCATGTTAAAAATTACAAAATAATAATAATAAAACAATAACAAAAGAGAGAGAGAGAGAGAGAGAAATGACAGCGCCACCTGTTGAGTGATTGATTCCAAAATGTAATCAGCACCAGTTTAGGTCAAGGTCCAACTAAGTACTATTTTCGTTAAATTTTGTTCATTGTTTCGCGAGACACAGCATCCAAAAAATTTATAATACAAATACATTCACACACACAGAGACAAACATTTTCTAAAAATGGTCAAATCGTGTTCAGAACATCTCAAAAAGTGTAAATCCTCTGAAAACCGGTGGTCGAAAAATTTCAAGAATCCGCATACATATTATGATAACAATAAGAATGAGAACGAAAAACTAGTTGGCATAGGTGGACTCTGCCCAGTTCCCCATCATATTTATGTTTTCGTACATTTCTAGTGCGAGACATATTATAATCATGTTAAAAGAAATGAATTTGACCAAAGCTTGATACAGTGACAGAATGAAATCCCCATCTAATAGGCTATCCACCGTTCACTTCGATATATTCATCTTATTCTAATCTATTAATTTATTTTATCAGGGTCGATTCCGTTGTCAAGCTATTATTTCCAATGCAATAATCCTCAAAATTCATATTTACATGAAAAATTTACAATTTCGCTACGTTGATAAAATCATAAATTACGGATAATTTACAAAATTTTCCTATTAGAATATTTGTATTCAATCATGTTCAAATAAATATCATAAATGTAATTTTGAAGTTGTCTAATGTGTTCATGATCCTTAAAATGGAAGTTTATGCTCAATTTTGCCTTATTCTGACATGTTAAGTAAATCGTAAATTCCAAATAACTTACGAATTTTTTAAATTGGAAAACTCATAGCCTATTATATCCATGCCAGTATCCTAAATAATATTTCGAAAGTGGTTTGACATCTTTACGATGAAAATATCCCTCAAGATTGACGTTTATGTGAAATTTTGCTCTATTCTGCCATGTTAAGAAATTTGTAAATTTCCAATAACTTGCGAAATTTTCAAAGTAGCATATTTATAGTTACTGACGTTCATTCCGGCATCAAAACTGATATTTTAAAACCGGTCTGACATTTTTACAGTAAAAAGTTTCCATTTAATGCACGTTTAAGTGAATTTTTGTCTTATTCATGTTAAGAAAATCGTAAATTTCTAATAGCTTACGAAGTTTTTTAATTCGAATGTTCCAAATGAACAGGGTTCTTGCCAGTATCGAAAGTAATATTTTAAAACTGATCTGACCTCTTTGCGATCATTTGTTCGTGAGATATCGTGTAAACAGACTAACAAACTAACGGACTAACACACTAACAGACACCCTACAGACTGACACCATACAAATTTTGTCATTTTCGGATTCCTCACACCTGAAAACGTATAAAAAAGTCAAAAAACCGAGGTCGAAATGTTTCACGATTGCCTAAGTTCCCCATACCTGTAGTATGATGGGGAACTAATAAACAGATGAATAATTGGCCACTACAATTCACGAAAGCCAATTCGGTAACTAGTTAATTATATATATAGAGAGAGAGATAGATAGGTATAGAAAAAAAAAAAAAAAAAAAAAAAATCAGTGAATACTAAATAATTGTTGAAAAGTATTTCCTGGTATCAGCACCATACTTAAGTTCTGGCAGAATTTTACTGAAAGTTATTTTTTTTGAAAAGTTAAATCAAAATTTGTCGATGTTTTCTGAAAAAGATATAAGCATATTCGGCTAATTTCGTGAATATTCGTTGATTAAAATTCGTTGAATAATCATCAACTAGATTTTGCCTGTTTCTTAACAAACTATTTTTTTCACACAAGAAAATCGGCACTTTCCTGCCATTTGATACTGCGAAGTATTAAACCTCTTCTCTGCACTAGTAGTACAACTGCCGTAAAAGTAGATTTACAGTTAAAGTGGACAAATTGTGCAGGCTATTCACTTTTACTAAGGTAGGTCTTAGCCAAAAACTTGGTGATTTCCGTTTGGCGACCAAATTTGGCAAGAAATGGTAATTTATGGTTGCCAAAGGTTTGGAGTTCTCTCTGAGTTCTGGAATTACCTACTTTTATATTACAATAATATTTTTCTGGTGCAAGGAAGAAGTTTAATCCTTCGCAATAATATAATTATATTGTATATATATATATTCAATTAAAAAAAAAAAAAAGTCTAATACATGTAAGAACAATAATATAAATTATAATAATGTTTATTCTATGAACAATAATTGTATTATAATTCTACCAAGTAATATAAAGACATTTAAAAACTTTTTTCATTTTTAAGATCGATCGAATAAACTTCCCTGTCCTTTTCAAAAAATCTTTAAAGTTTTTTTTTTTTTTTTTTTTTTTTTACTAAAACCACAAATAATATCCTTAAAGAAACTTTTTTCTCAAATCTTTCATCGTCAATATTTTCCATCCAACAGTATCCGAAGAATCTAAATATTAAAATTGTCATCATAAAAATGCGCTATTCACTTTGTATCCTGAAATTCTGATACTAAATATTAAGATCAAAGTAGAAAACATATCCAAGAAAATTATTATACAGAAAAATTAGATCGCACAATCAGTGTATTTCTGCGTTTAACATTTATTGCATGGAGTGTTTTTAAATTAAATTTTCAAGTTCAAATAAAAGATTTAATTTTTCTTATATTTAACATTATTATTACAATAATTTACTTTCCAGAATTATTTATGTAAAATAATTCTGATAAAAAAAAGTTTTATACTATTTACACTCGTTTTAATTTCTTTTTATGTACAATACAGAAGAAAGTAAAAATTACATAACATTTGGAGTTTTCATAACATGGAATCCGATCGCATATTTTATATTTACGGGAAAATTTTGATGACACTTTGAATATTATTTTTGTTTTCATTTCTAGAATCCGAAATATTCATTCATTGCAAATATGCAATGAGGTGTTTGTTATATATCCGGTATTTCGATTCTACAAAAAACTAATAATGGCATTTAACGTTAGTGATTCATTTATATTTCTCCTCTTACGAAATCAAAGCAGATTTTTCAGGTGTTTATGATATTACGAATAACAGTTTTTTCATTTCTTTTGAAAAAGATTCTGAAAATCGTCATTAAAACACATTATTAAAATTTTGATGTGCAAATCACATATACAATTATTTAACAAATGAAATAATCTTATCAAAGACTGAACTTTTCAAAACACGTAGATATATTTTAATTGTGTAATTTTCGTAGTTTCTAAAACACGATTATTTGCAGCATGCATTATGCATGTAACAGCGAGGGGTAATCACAACTTTTAAAGTAATATTTTTGCCCTTTTTAGTACGACAGAACTATTTCTTTCAGACAGCGATTTTGCGTTGTCGCTATTTATTGTATTACACCTAGATTTTTTTTTTTTTTTTTTTACGATTTAAATAATATTTAATTTAGAAAATAAAAAGTGCGCGTAGAGAATGAAATATAATGGTATTGGATAATTTAATTGAATATTGGATTGAATATAGGAATATTGAATTGAATATTGAATTGAATATAGGATAATTTAATTGATATTGGATAATTTAATTGAATTCATATATCGATGATATGAGAAAAACTACCTTAGTCATTTTCTTTCTAATAATAAACAGAACGGAAAACTGATGATATTTTACCTGGAGACATTTTTAGACCAATTAAAAAATGTATCTATTTAGACCAATTAAAAAATGTTTTTCCATTATTCCCTCTCGCATTAAGTTAAAAAATATTTAAAATAAAATTGAGGAAAATCGTACGAAAGCAATGGAATAGCTTGGACCTCTTGGCGAAATTTGAAATTTTACACGGTAGTAACTTGGAGGTTTCTCGCCAAGATGTTTACTTACGCAATTGCGATAACCATTTCAATTGAAGAAAAATACGAAAACCATCAACAGACTCCTATGCTAAAGCTGTACCGAACTAGAAATGAATATAGTAACCGATGCTAGGGAATAAAATACAGTTAGTGTATGTCTTTGTATGGAAGAATAGATTATAATAAGACCTGTCGTACTAAATTAAATTCTGTTTACAAATAATGTAAACACCCCCCCCCCTCGCAGTCGGAACAAAAACTTGTAATAAAATAAGGCAATACACATATTTAGCTTCTCATTGCTTACTATAATAAAAAATAAAAATATACGAGTAATAGCACTTATTGTGAAAAAGAAAAACCAAGTCCTGTTATTTTTACCCCTTCATAAATAAATGCAGATCCATAAATGCTTAGGATTTAAGCCTTAAATTTAAAAGTGAACAATAGGAAAACATAGGCTTGGATGATATACCTTTCAAAGTATTCCGTTTAAAGGGGCACTAGCTCGCAGTCACGTGAATTTCGGAGACGACCAATGAAAACGTTGAATGTCTAGATCGATAAATGCAACCTGGATTTGAACAGGGCACCTCCCTTTTACCAACTTGTACAGCAGAATTACTCGGTTCAGTGGTCGGGGAGGCCAAAACAACTTGTTTAAACAACATGCAATTATAATTATATACATATATATATATACTAGCAGGCTTTGCCCGCTTCGCTGGACACTATATTTAAATGATTTCTTTGTAACTGAATATATTTCGATTGGCGACTATTTTCGTCACAGCTTTAGTATGGGACCTCCTTGGCAATATCATACATTTTTTGAACTTCTCGAATCTGTACAAAAAAAACTATTATTAAAACAAATATTTTCGAAAATAGTCCAATAGTTGGTGTTAATTCTTCGAATATTCTTGAAACAGTTGAAGCTGTTACTCGTACAGTATAAGTCATTATTCGATGAATGTTTTGGAACAGTCTAAAAAATAGTCACTTGTTCCACAGGAGTAAAGCAAATAACATCAACTACACCAGAGCAAAAATTTTCACTCACTCACGAAAAATGCCCAGTTGCTTAGAGCTCAATCCCTAAAGTGCAATGACTCAGAATAGGTCTCTGAATAACTCTGGATCGCAGTGACTACATACTCTTTCGCAAAAATCAACTCACACCGACTTATAACTTTTGGCGATGGGGCTTGGAGATTACTCCATCGAGAATCCCTTGGTAAGCTCAAGGTCTACGTTCCCGTGTGTCGGAGAGCTTCGAAACATCGGGAACCCTAAACTATCATTTTTCACGAAATTTGGTCGCCCACTCGCCAAGTTTGTCTCCAAGACTATGCTTTCCACTAAACATATCTTTATTTTGTTATTTAAATATTAATTTGAATTAATCAAATATTTCTGCCCGACAGCGTGCAAGTGCAGTCACACACAGCAGCTCATTTATTTGTATGTTAAATTAGCGTAGTGAATGGTATATAAAAAAATAAATAAATAAATAAACATTATCGTGCTACACAACTTTATTATTTTTACATTTTTCTTGAACTACCTAGATTAAAATCGCTGTTGCTAAATTAAACCTCTTGGCGAAAAATGTTCCGTGTACTTCAACGCAACAATTTAAAAAATCACCCAGGAGGATCTATAAATTAAACTGATTTTAGTACAACACACATTAGCAACGTAAACTATATTAGCACTTTGTAAAAGAAATTTTTAATTTAAAATGACGTCAATTTTTGTGAGATGCATAATTTATTTATTTATTTTATTTTTTATTGTTCACGTTTAGATAAATGTATTTATTTTCCTGTTGGAAAAAAAAATAAACTCGACAACAATTAAATTATGGATAATTAAATTTAATTTTGGCAACAATTAAATTATGGTTAAAATTTAAATGGCTAATTTTTTGCTATTATTAGCTTACAAAATTGCTATTTTATGCATAAAAATAACAAAAAAAAAGTTTTTTTTTTTTTTTTTTTTTTTCGGAATAAAAGGCAGCCAACTTTCTAAGTTAGGGTATAAGCTATCTCCATAACAAATTTTATCGAAATCCATCGAGCAGTTTTAGCGTGAAACTCAGTCAAAAAAACGGACATTCACATTTATAATATATATAAGATTTTTCACGTTTAGATAAATGTATTTATTTTCCTGTTGGAAAAAAAAATAAACTCGACAACAATTAAATTATGGATAGTTAAATTTAATTTTGGCAACAATTAAATTATGGTTAAAACTTAAATGGCTAATTTTTTGCTATTATTAGCTTACAAAATTGCTATTTTATGCATAAAAATAAAAAATAATTTTTTTTTTTTTTTTCCGCATAAAAGGCAGCCAACTTTCTAAGTTAGGGTATAAGCTATCTCCATAACAAATTTTATCGAAATCCATCGAGCAGTTTTAGCGTGAAACTCAGTCAAATAAACGGACATTCACATTTATAATATATATAAGATATATATATATATATATATATAAAACTAATACTCTAATTTTAAATGATTGATATTAAAAAATTAAAAAGAAAGATTATACACAGTGTGATTTTGATACTGCCAAATAATACGAAACTTTTTGTTTTGATTTTCTATCGAACGTTTTCCTTCCCTTTTTCGTAGGAAATTTTAGATCAGATCAGATATAAAAAAATTATACAAACATCTAGCTTTTTAAAAAAAGATATAGAAGAAAATAAAAAATTATGAAAAGTAAATCTTTTTTATCAAAGCAAAACTTTTTAAAAATAATATGAAAAGATGTGTCTAAATTCTGGTACATGAAATAAACTTTCTGCCTTTAAATTGTTTCTATTATTATTATTATTATTATTATCATTTTCTCCCCTACATCTAAAAAAAAAAAAAAAAAAAAAAAAAAAAAACTTAGAAATGCTTATAAATTAAATGTCATAAATCAAAGCAGAAACTTTTCACAATAGTAAAAGTCAAGAAAGAAAAACTGACAGATTTGCTTCATAACAGAGTTATATAAGTCAATAAATAAATAAATTGAAATAAAATTAATTAATTAATCAATTAAAACTAATAGTTTTTATTTGTATCTTATCCTAACCAACTATTTATCTTAATTTCATTATTATTCGTTTGAACACCAGACTATAAATGTTAAAAATTTTCATAGATCACAAGAATCAAAAATCATAAATCAGTTGAAAGATCATAAGATAGTACAATTCTTTAATTTCAGGTATTTATTTAAAAAAGTGGAGGGAGGAATATAAAGTAAATAAAAATTGCATAAAATAAAAAATCCTGATGTCATAGCTCTATTCCGAAATTTCAGTATACTTAAACAAACACTTGTTAAAGAAATAAATAAATAAAATAAAAGAGATTTAAAAATTTGATTGTCAGTATCGCAGATCATCATGCCGTTGCCCACGTCTCGTAAAAAATATACTTTACAAAAAAGTTTTGAAATTTCTGGTATGCAAAGCAGGTTCAGGTCATTTAATAAAAAAAATCGGAACTATTGTAAATATCGCTGAATGACAATACGTCGGTGGATATCTCTCTCTCTCTCTTGCAAGAAAAACTCAAGAATGAACCGAAGGAATTGCGCGCGCAGCTGCCATAATTACTACGCTAGCAGAGCAGCAGGCTTCTCTTTTACTACGTACTCATTCATTCACACGAAAGAACGTCAGCCACGCATAAACCGGTGGCCAGCCCCTCCATCCAGAAAGAGACGCTGTTCTTCTTGTAACGTCTTTAATCGCTGCATGCAGCTTTCTTTCCCACGGCTCCTCAGGTGCATGCGTCCCCTCATACAATCCTGCCACCCCTCCAAGACGCCAGGCGGGTAGGACCGGTCCTCGGCCATTCATGAGTGACTCACTATAAATAATCGCGTAGTACGCGCGAGAAGGAAGTTGAATGAAAGCACGTGAAAAAGGAGGGTTGCTCGGTGGGAAAAGTTAAATCTTTTTCTCTCTCTCCTCCAAGAGGTTTGCGCAGCACAACAAATAGTCGGCTGTTTTTGAGTTCCAAGAGCGAAAAGAGAAATTTGTGTCACACACACAGATTATGCACGTGGTGCGTACGTTTTCGTGGTGGCTCACGTTGACGTGGATAGCCGTGGCTATGAGTTCCATCAAAGCGGCCATGGTCTCCAGGTTTCCCTTAAATTTCAGACACAATCACAAACCTGCGTTCAGGATCTTATACCAAACAGGGGTAAGTGATTAATGTTTTACTTTACTTTTTTTTATGAAAATAAAACCATCACGACTTAATTAAAACATTCACTAAACTATACATAACGATATTCTATTCTATATTAAGTCATATAAAATTGTATATCTTATATAAAGGCATCTACTAAAACTATACAGCACACTTGGAAAACTACAAAACATATAGTTTAATTTGACTTAGCTTTTAGAACATTTTAATTAAAAATGCCACCTGAACATTACGTTTTATTGAGTTTAGCATTTACACATTTGAAAATTACAAGCATTTTGCACACAGGAAAACCATTCACAGGCATTTACACACTTGAAAAAGCATTTTCACAAAGTACAAGTAATTTTACAGTAATCTGATTCAGTTTTGCATTTAAAACATTATTTTTTAATTTTACCTAAACGCCAATAACATTTTAAAGGAAATTACTGTTTAGGAAAAAATGATATTATTATCGTCATTATTACTTAATGCATAACATAGTGTTATTACAAATTCTCACTAAACTATTTTTAAACCAAAGAAGTGAATAGCTGTCAGATATTTTAACAGCCTATGATATTAATATTTTTTTAATTCTTCGTAACATGTCTCTCTTTTATACATTTGTTACATGTGTGTGTGGGATAATTTTTAAACAGTTTTAAATAATATTTATAATTTTTATAATCTAAAGTAGTTTTCAAATATATAAATCGAATGTGGTTTTTCCTTCTAAGTTAAAGCATGAATCCATTAAAAAGATTATTTTCTCATTATTCAGACAATGTTTTACCTTTTTTTTTTTTTTTTTTTTTTAAGTGGATATATTATTGATGTAACAGAACCCTCTCTTCCTATTCAATAATATTATAATTCTCTTTGATATTGGCTAATTAGTAACATGAAAAAAAAAATTGTCGTTTAATATATTTTTTTTAATATTAACAAGAGGTAAATATTTAAAAAATTGTAGGCACGGAAGGGTTAAATTTTTATTTATACTTAAAAATACAGTCGAACCTCGTTAATATGAGTCTCATGGGGGGGTTAAAAAATTCGTTCGTGTTATCAGTAGTTCATGCTATCAGTAAGTCATCTTTGTATAACTAAACTAATCTTCATTTTGACGGGGATTGTGAAAACAGTTCACGTAAAAAGTAATTCATGTTAACGAGGTTCGACTGTATTCGAAATAAATCATTTCCTGAGTAACAACAAATATTTCGAATTTTAGATAATGCAACACATGTTCTATTAAAAGAAATACTCGTTCGGAATTTCAGACATTGCAGTTCAATTAGTCTTGTTTCATAACAGTTATCGTCTAGACATACTAAGTTATTTTGATAGGCCAAACAGATGTGGAGTGAATTTTCTACAATGACCTTCTGGTTTAAACAAAATTAAAATTCTCCAAATTTAAAACAACTTCTTCTTTTTTTTTTTTTTTTTTTTTTTTTACTTTTTATGTTTCCGTTAAAAATAACTTCTAAATATTACAAAAATTATGTTCGATTATATTAACAAGAGAGATGACCTTCGGTCGTGATAAAAACTCAAGACAGTGATTTGTAAACAATCTGATACCATCAAAGATTAGCACGGATTTATAAGTTTAAGCAATAAATTCCACATAATGAAATTACAAATTATTTTGAAAATGGTTACAAGATTTATTATTATTTTATAAAGATTTCTTTCTTTTTTTTTTTATAATGATTTTTAATTTTTCAAGTATAATAAATGATTTATTATACAGAGAAATCCGTTTTAGGAAATATCTAATTCAAGAAAACATAAAAATAAATTATTAAAGCAAAATGTATTTTCTTTAATGTTTTGAGTAAAAATTTAAAAAGACGTAAGCAAAAAATAAATAGAATATATACAACAATACAATGAACAAAACGTATTCGAGCTATAGTTTAATGAAATTTAAAATTCTATGTATTCTGTTTAAAAATTTATTTATTCTATATATAATATAAAACTTTTAACTAAATAAATATAATAATAAAAAATATTATTATACAAAATGTGTATCTTTTTTCATTTCATATGTTAATCGGTACTTTTTGAAATACTAATAATTATGATAAAAACAATAAAGCACGATATATGTATATACAGAGCTGCCAACCTAATCCGGAGGAATTGTTAGTACCGCCACTTTTTTCACATCAGTTTTTTTGTAGAATATTTTTCTTCTTAATTCATCATAATACATTTGACGAGAATTATTCTAAAAATTATGCGGTGCCGAAAAAGGGGCGGTACTGACAATTTTCCGGAACAGATTGACAGCTCTGTATATTAGATATATAAACATTTCTCAAACAAAAATTATTATTTTCTTTTGTTTTCTTTTAGTCGTCATAAAAACATTAGCTTTAAAATAAATAAATAAAAACAGTGAAAAGAGATTTATATTTCAACTTAAGTTCATAATTTTCTTGTTGCTTTCTTAAAAAAAAAAAATAATGAATAATACAGTGTATTTCTGTTAATTTAAAATATCGCTGACATAAATAAAGGTTTATGTAAATAACAGACTTTTTAACCTTAGACTTTTTAACATCATACGATAAAAATTATTTCCTCATAATATAAAGCATTGATTGATTGAAGCATATAAGTCGATTGAATTTTTTTCTTACTCCCTCATAAAAATAGATGAAGTATTTTATTTTATTTTATAATAACATGCTGCTATAATGATTTTGAATTATGCTTATAAGAAAAAATATTTCTAAGTAATAATAATGTGCTGCTTTAATGGTTTAAGGTTATGAATATGAGAAAAAATATTTTACAATAATAAATAATATGTTATTTTAATGGTTTTAGCTTATAAGAAAAATTTTAGTGTATAATAATAATATGCGATTTAATGGTTTTCGGTTTAGTTATGAGAAAAATAAAACTAATGGAAAGAAGAAGGCAGGGGGGAAGAGGGAGGAAAGAGTTTTTCACCTGTTCTTTTTTTGAAGAGATTCTAAAACGGAAAGGAAGTTCTCCCGGGTTGTTTATGTTAGCAACTTCTGTTCTTCTAAGCAGAGGTTGAGATAATTTTTCATCGCTTTATTTAAATGCCCAAGGGGTAGAAACATAAAAGAAAGAAAAAAAAAAAAAGTCCAACATGTACAATTTTTTAAATGAAAAGTAATCACTTTTTATTAATTCAAAATTGATTTAACTTTAAGGAGATTTCTCTTTAATGGAAGTTTTATTCACATAAAATTATATATTTTATGGCAAACTCTAAAACCTATTTTAAAAATCTGTAGCATTTCATCAAATAACCACACAGACAATATTTGATTTTAAGGTTTGCTTAAAAGCTGACTTTTTAAAGGGATGTTTCTGCTTAAAGAGCTGGATTAAGTTAGAAATGGGATCTAGGCTCAATGTGCATTCGGACCCCTTACTAGAGCCCTGCATCGAGACGAGTAACCCAATTTTACCCGATGCCGTCTCGACCATCGGTTCGGGTTTGGGTCGGGTTGAATGAACTTGTTTCTCGTGGTTCGGGTTTTAGTTCAGATTTCAACGAATCGGATTAAGTTAAAATGTTAAAAACATCATTTAAAAAATAAAATAATAATAAAAAAGCAATATAGTAAGCATTTTTTTTTCTCATGTAATTATAACAGTTTAACTGATATAAGTATACTATATATACATCCATGATTAAATGTACGCGTACCCAAATTATTATAGCAAAATAAACATCCATTTGGGGCAAAAGCAATAAACAAAGAAACATTAAATTGATTTTATTTTAGAATATAAGCACTGAAGCCCACTTTTGTTTACCTGAATTATACAATACACATAAATGGTTAGAAAATATTATTCATACATTTTTCAGATTTTTAAAATGGTTTTACCAATTGCGTGACAATGAAAAACTTTATTTTATAACTTAACAACAACAAAAAAAAAAAAAAAAAAGCGAGTAGGTTTTTGGATTGATTTTAGATTTATCTGTCGAGTTCGGATTTATAAGAGCATATAAGTCAATATTAAGAGTATACTTTTTAACATTGACGAAAATATTTTGTCCATGGCTTTCAGTTTTTACTGCCCTTGGAAAAAAGGCAATACATTTTCGTACTATTTCATCCAAAAATGCACATTTCAAAAAAAAAAAAAAAATTACCTTTATTAAATTTTTTATTTCGCTTTTAAAAATAAAGTTTTCGTGTAGTGATTTTTTTTTCTTTTTTTTTTTTAATATTTTCTACACTTTTAATTATCATTATTATTATTTTTAATTTAAAGAGAAATTACCGGTCCCCAAGTCAAGGGTCCTTGCGCTACACGACCCAGTAAGCCCAAGCATTGGTGCTCGGTTCTTCATATTAGACATTTACAGTATTAGTCCAATATCGGACCCCGGCAAGAGAAATGACGTAAGTCAAAATGTTAGTGAAAGATGTGTATAAAGTGCACGAAAAGCGTCTCATTTCTATCGCGCAATTTATGCATCTGAGAGGCTTTTGTGTTAGTTGTTTTACTGCAGGCTAGTCAATGCTTTAAATTGCTTTTCCTCAAATCCTGCATTTTTGAGTTGTATCCCTTTTCTTGCCGGGGTGCGATATGTAAAGTCATTGGGACAGATTTGTGATAGTCAAATTACACATTCGGAATATTATTATTATTATTTAAAATTACATTAGAGTAAAATCTTTTATTTCGCAATCCGTGCGTGATAAGTCAATTTAATATTAATATCAGATAAAAGTGAAGCCTTACAAGAATGTTGAGCACAACAGTTATAAATAACTTTTTTTCTTTTCTTTTTGATAGAAAACCGGATATAAATAATTACAATTTAAAATCATAATTTAATTCCAGAAGAAGATAATGGTGATTTATTATTTGTGAATCTGTAGTAATTTACCGAAATATTATTGGTGATTCATTTATTTATGTTAAACTTATTTATATTAGCTGTCTGACTCAAGTTATTCATCGAAATGTTGTATCACAGTAAACGACACGTTGATTTTAAATACGTATTATAAAGATATGACAAAGATGTATAATTTTGTCTTTTAGAGAAACGGATGCAATATGAGTGATTTTTAATATAACAAAAATCTTTAATTAAAATAACTTAGAATTAACAAAAACCATTTTTAAAAAATCTCCCCTGACGGGGACCGAACGGTGGACCTTTAGGTTCGTAGCGCGGCGCCTTACCTCTACGCCACATCGTTCACGTAGGGAAAGTATTTTTTTTTACAATATATATTTTTTGTTTGCTCCCAGAGAAGTTACAAACAAACATACATACATACATACATACAGGTGAAGCTAATAAAAGCGTGTTAAAAATCAAATCAAAGATTTTTAAAAAATATGATAATACAGTAAATAATAATAATAATAATATAATTGAATAATTTGAAAGCGATGTTATAATTTGGAAAATAATAATAATAATAATAATAATAGTCCTCCGTCCTAAACTAAATTCTGCTTTTGCCAGAATTTCATCAAAATCTTTCTTTTCTTTTTCTTTCTTTCTTTCTTTTTTTTTTTAAGAAAAAGAAAAGAAAATTAATAATAATCAGTATCGAAAAAGTTTTGTTTTAAATAATTTTGAATTAGGAAATAAAAAACGCGCGTGTAAAATGAAATCTATATTAATAAAATCAGAGTTTTGTCTGTAAATTTGTCGGAATCGAAAAATTTTGCGATATCTTCACGTTTCACACCCCATGAAAGCCGAAAATGACTTCAGAAAATTTTGCCTGTGTGTGTGTGTGTGTGTGTGTCTGTGTGTATGTCATCGTGTCCGAATGTCGCTTTTTTTGTCCGGGCATCACTCGGGAACGGCTGGACGGAATTCAACGACGCTTGGCAGTAATTTAGGTCTTCACCCAACTTAAAATTATATCTATCAACTTTTCGGAAATTCCCCCCCGTTCCCCCCCTAGGGGGTAAAAGACTAAAACACGTTTGTCCGGGCATCACTTGAGAACGGCTGGACGGAATTCAACGACGCTTGGCAGGAATTTAGGTCTTCACCCAACTTAAAATTATATCTATCAACTTTTTGGAAATTCCCCCCCGTTCCCCCCCTAGGGGGTAAAAGACTAAAACACGTTTGTCCGGGCATCACTTGAGAACGGCTGGACGGAATTCAACGACGCTTGGCAGGAATTTAGGTCTTCACCCAACTTAAAATTATATCTATCAACTTTTCGGAAATTCCCCCCCGTTCCCCCCCTAGGGGGTAAAAGACTAAAACACGTTTGTCCTGGCATCACTTGAGAACGGCTGGACGGAATTCAACGACGCTTGGCAGGAATTTAGGTCTTCACCCAACTTAAAATTATATCTATCAACTTTTCGGAAATTCCCCCCCGTTCCCCCCTAGGGGGTAAAAGACTGAAACACGTTTGTCCGGGCATCACTCGAGAATGGCTGGACGGAATTCAACGGCGCTTGGCAGAAACTTAGGTCTTCACCCAACTTGAAATTATATATATAGAAATTTTCAAAATTATAATTAGTGTTTAAATTGTGGGTAAAAAACGCCTGCGCATGCGCCATAAATATCTTTTCACTAAAATGCTTTGAATGAAAAAATGAAATATAAAAATAAATTTTTAAGTTAAAGACTTTTGTATTCGCGTGATTTTCACTACAAATTATGAAAAGATTGAAATGAAGTGTTGCCATCTAAGTTTCATACTTTAGTTAATTTTAAAAAATCTAATTGTCGTATCGAAAAACTGTTTACACCCCAGGATTCAGAAAAATCACCTCTTTCATTTGGTACTGAATTTGTAATGATAGGTCCTATATTTCTAATTTATTTTTCCCTTTATCCGTTTTTCCGTTGCCACTTAAATTTCATACTTTAGTTATTTTTTAAAAATCTAATTGTCGCATCGAAAACCTGTTTGAACCCCTGGATTCAGCAAAATCGCCCCTTTCATTCGGTATCAAACTTATAAATATAGGTCTGATATTTCTAATTTATTTTACCCTTTTTCCGTTTTCAACCCAGATTCGATATGGAACAGCTTTAGTATTGGATCCCTTTGGCAAAATTTGAAATTCGGCACCGAAGTAGCTCGGACGTTTCTCGCCAAGATCTTTAATTGCACAATTGAGATAGCCAATTCAGTTCATCGCAAAAATGACTTAAGTCCCCAAAAGGTTCCGATACTTAAGCTGTGCTTTTTGTATTTATTAGTGCTAGAGGCCTATTTCAGTCGGTACAGTTGTCGAATTTTTATAGGTCACTCTTAATTAGTGCTAGAGGCCTATTTCAGTCGGTTTATTGAATGGGGATTTATTGAATGAAGTCCCCCCAAGGCACAACTTTGACATGAGTCCCCCCCCCCAGGCCCAACTTTGACATGACTCCCCCCCCCCAAGGTACCCCTATTTCAGTCGGTACAGCGTTGTCGAATTTTTATAATACACTCTTAATAGTGCTAAGGGCCTATTTCAGTCGGTTTATTGAATGTGGATTTATTGAATGAAGTCCCCCCCAAGGCACAACTTTGACACGAGTCCCCCCCAAGGTACCACTATTTCAGTTGGTACAGCGTTGTCGAATTTTTATAATACACTCTTAATAGTGCTAAGGGCCTATTTCAGTCGGTTTATTGAATGGGGATTTATTGAATGAAGTCCCCCCAAGGCACAACTTCGACATGAGTCCCCCCCAAGGTACCCCTATTTCAGTCGGTACAGCGTTGTCGAATTTTTATAATGCACTCTTAATAGTGCTAAGGGCCTATTTCAGTTGGTTTATTGAATGGGGATTTATTGAATGAAGTCCCCCCCAAGGCACAACTTTGACACGAGTTCCCCCCCAAGGTACCACTATTTCAGTCGGTACAGCGTTGTCGAATTTTTATAATACACTCTTAATAGTGCTAAGGGCCTATTTCAGTCGGTTTATTGAATGGGGATTTATTGAATGAAGTCCCCCCAAGGCACAACTTCGACATGAGTCCCCCCCAAGGTACCCCTATTTCAGTCGGTACAGCGTTGTCGAATTTTTATAATACACTCTTAATAGTGCTAAGGGCCTATTTCAGTCGGTTTATTGAATGGGGATTTATTGAATGAAGTCCCCCCAAGGCACAACTTTGACATGAGTCCCCCCCAGGCCCAACTTTGACATGATTCCCCCCCCCAAGGTACAACTTTGACATGAGTCCCCCCCCAGGCCCAACTTTGACATGAGTCCTCCCCAGGCCCAACTTTGACATGAGTCCCCCCCAAAGTACAACTTTGACATGAGTCCCCCCCAAGGCCCAACTTTGACATGAGTCTCCCCCCAAGGCCCAACTTTGACATGAGTCCCCCCCAAGGTACAACTTTGACATGAGTCCCCCCCAAGGCACACCTTTGACATGAGTCCCCCCCAAGGCACACCTTTGACATGAGTCCCCCCCAAGGCACACCTCCCCCTCATTGGGAAAAAGAGAAAAAACGTTGTTTTGCGGCTATAAGACAGTTTGGACTTCCAACGTTATTTGTTACAATATCTGCAGCTGAAACACATTGGTTTGATTTAATGAAAACTTTATCATGGAATTTAGATCATCACGAATTAACTAAAGAAGAATTTGTCGATATTAACAAGTTTAGCAGTAGGCCTCTGTCACTAAATTAAAATCTGTCAATGTCAGATTTTCATGTTTTAAATAATGAAATAATGTCGTGTCTGTATAATTTTTATTTTTTATTTATTTTTTTTTAATTTATAATACTATCTATTAAAGACTTCTGTGGTCACGAAATTTGGTGCGTAAATTGTTTGTATGCATCCGGCACTTATTGTAACTGCATTTCACGAAATTCGAAATCCCCCCCCCCCCCCCCCTTCTCGGAGTCGGATGGCAATAAACATGTGTAAAAACATGTTTTTCCGTTTGAATTCGCTTTGAATTATCTTAGAATGGCGAATTTTGGTGTGTGGATATTGATTAAGTGTACGCATTATGTACATTAGTGGGATTTTGCAAAACTTCGAACTCACCCGCTGAGGGTGGGGAAGTAAGAAGTGGGTAAGTTGTGCCGAAGACAGTGGGAACCCAGACTCCTAACATTGGGAGCGAGAAAACCTCTACCAATCACAGCGAGAACTAAGGTTATTAATAAAGATATGGCATTTTGACAAATCATTTAAGTTTAACGTCCAGCGAAGCGGGCAAAGCCTGCTAGTAAAAAATAAAACAAGATAATTAAGTTTAAGTTTGTAATTTTTCTTTTTTTAATTCAAATTGCTTTAGCAAATTGCTGCTTTCTTTTCTTTGTTTTTTTTTAAAGAAAAAAAAATTACTTGTTTCAGGGAAACCGAAATCTATTTCTTTCATGAAAAGTTTTTGTGAAATACAAATAGGCATCTAATTAAATTTTCGCTCATGCTATGAATTCTTTTAATTAATTGCGTATTTTTCAATTAATATTTAAGTATATTTTTGTACTAGTTCGATTATAGAAATGTCTCCTAGTTATTAATATATTTTTTTTTTTACAAGATTTTTAGGTATTGAACTAAGTTTTTTTTTTTTTTTTTTTTTTCACATTACAGTTATTTTTGTCTGCTCTGCGTCATTTTACATTAATGTTATTTATTTTTATAAGTTTTTGTGAAATACAAATGCGCATCTAATTAAATTTTCGCTCATGTTATGAATGTTTTTTAACTTGCTGGAATATGCATAATATATTATTTTTTACCTGTTCTGCGCCATTTTGCATTATTATTATTATTTAATGTAACGCATTAGTCTTATTTTCCAGTAGAAAATAAATTTATACACATGTTAAGCTTATTACAATACTTAATAGAATTCATTAATTACATTAAAAAAAATCTTACTACTAAGTACTTTCTTTTTTATTTCAATTTAACTGAAAAACCGTAGCCTAAAAAATTTGCAATTAAGAATTTGTATATTCCTCTCCCTCACTCACATAAAAATTAAACGTCGTCGATATCAAGTAAC